>CM067369.1:113052999-113510613 GCA_034401795.1 Chaetoderma sp. LZ-2023a | reverse complement strand
CGCATGACACGTGTGTTAGCACGCGCTTCACAGATCAACTGCCCATGTACCTATTCTGGTAGACTATTAGTGATTCAAGAAGCCCACAACCTTTCCATATCATTTTCAGATAGGCATATGCATCGATACATTTTGCGTTTTTCCATGTTAATGACAATGTTTTTAATTTCAGAGAAATATCTCAACCCGAATTTAATATGCACATGTCAATCCTATCTGCACCAATGGCTTGTCTTCGACAGATGGTTAACTATCATGTGGGTATTTGGAAGGGAGCCCATCTCCCAAAGGAAGATATCTCTGCACCAGCTTAGGAGAATAGTTGTACTATAATGGATGAACAATGATTGGAAGGCAACTGGTGTGATAGTGAGCTATTATAAATTGTAATAAAATTCACAGTCAGCCGGTTCTCTCGGGTGGTTCCGTGGCCAGAAGACGGAGAAGAATCTCCTTGGTATGCGTGGGTGCATACATTCTCCAGGTATGGAGACAAAATGTCTTTCCAAAATATTACTATCTGGTCCTCTGCGCATAGTGACAGGAGACAACCATCAGTACAATAATCACAAGTTCAGTTATCAAATAAGAGCCATCTTAGAAATTATTCGAATTATCGGACTTCCATTGCAAAGTATATATCCGTGAAACACATCTTCGGAAGACTAGTATCGACTTATGAATTGGGTCGACAGGGAAACCATATTTACTCCAGTCCCGAACTGATGTACCTGTTTTTCCTGCCTTCATAACCAATTACGCTGCATCTGCCCATGTTCTTAATCATTACCTGGCAAACTAAGTTCTTTCCCAGTCTGTTTGGAGCATCAAATTAAACTGGTCGTTCTTTTAGGAAAAGACGTTTTTATTACCCGTTCCACAGATAGAAAATCACTTGGTCTTCCTCAAATTAGTCATTAACATTTAACAATTGGGCTTCCACGGCTAACACAATAGAGACATGCTGATAGAGAGGCGAAGTTAACGCGACAAGCTAGACCAGTTTGATCGACGAACCCGGACAAATGCATTTGATGACGACCATGCCATATTTTATTCGTGATATATAAATTGACGAGACACGGTTACTTTTTCCGTTTCCATTTTCGAAACTTTTGGCTTGCCATGGTGACTTATCAAATGAAATTAAAATTTAATTTAAAGGAATTTAAGATTGGCAACATTTAACTTATATTAAGTTTCTTGTATGTAGGAGATTAGTGCATATTATAACAGCTCAGTAATTGCCGCACTTAAAGCCTCTCCTGGACCCTTCTCCGATAATTAGGCCGATTAGATTATTCCAGCTGGATCTTCGGGTTCCACAGAGTGTTATTGTGACTGGTCAGAAACTGGTCGTCTTTGCTGGTCTGAATCTCTGCGTGACATGCGCACTCAATAGCCGTCATTTGCAAAGTAAATTCCTGGAATAAATTTACTACCGACCAAAGAGTTGGAAACTTCGTTTCAAAGTTATTTTCTGCGAATTATAAAGGTTAGGCCTTTCGTGTAAATACCGCATTGATTTCCCTGTCAACTGAAATGCTAGTCGCTAGGAGATCTGATCACTCAAGTAACCCATGCCTGGGAAATGATCACTCAAGTATTCAATACCCCTTTTACAAAGAATTCTGGAATATCGGTAGAAATGATCGCTAAGACCGTTCCATTAGTATGTATGATTACTGTATTCTGCCGCTGTAGTAGTAGAAACATCCTATAGCTGCAATGAGTCCATCTTCGCTTTTGCCCCTTGTGTCTTGTCCTCAGCCGAAACCCTTAGCTCCCTCAGGTCCATTCTTGAGTTGAGTGTACCGAGTCCTGTTTTCTTGAGGTCACCTCGTAGCACGCTTAGCAGATTTATGCAATGACGTCCTCTCCTGGCTTTGTATTTGCTGGCTCCCAGTAGGGCGAATTCCAAGGCTCTCTGTGCTGGTGTCTTTTCTGGCATCCTTAGCACATGGCCAAACATGGGCCATCTTTGCTGGTCCATTAGTGCCATACTGTAATTAAACGTTTTATGTTTCGACAGGCCATTCCGCAAAACGATCAAAATTGTGTATGAAAATGGCACATTGTTTTGTAAATATCACACTTTAGCGAGTCCAGACTCGTTGGGTCAAACTACGGACTGGGTTCTGAAACGAGGAGCAGGCCCAAAATCGACACCTTAGAGCATGCACAACTAATTTTGACCAATGAACAGAAATCTTTTTCCGGAGATGAATACACATGCGCAAGCTAGGCCATGGCGTCACTAGCCCATTATAAGGCACTGCAGCCGTAACAATGATCAGTTCGCTCGTACAACTCACGCCGAGGAAGCCAACTCACAATACGCTCTCCGTACTGGAAGAATAGGCTCTATAGGCCAAGTGCTGAACTGTACTTTCTGGTACTGTCTTGTGCGGTTACCGCTCAGAGTCTGACTATTTCTGCAGCGTTCAGGCAGTAAGTTACCGCTCAGAGTCTGACCATTTCTGCAGCGTTCAGGAAGTAAGTTACCGCTCAGAGTCTGACTATTTCTGCAGCATTCAGGCAGTAAGTTACCGCTCAGAGTCTGACTATTTATGCAGCGTTCAGGCAGTAAGTTACCGCTCAGAGTCTGACTATTTCTGCAGCGTTCAGGCAGTAAGTTACCGCTCAGAGTCTGACTATTTATGCAGCGTTCAGGCATTACTGACGTCATTTATTAGACTTGATTTGTTTCCCATAATAGATTCAACCAGTTCCTTGCACATTCGTGTGGACTATTTTCCGTGGGCACTAGTACTCCTTGCACCAGCTAACGAACTTAGTTTATTCACGAAACGTCTGTAGAAGACTGTGAGACTAAGTGTTTGTGTATTGACACCGACTATTCACACCACAGTGGCGCCTAGTGCAATGCACACACTCTGAAACCTCGCTGTGGTTGAGGGTGGATACTAGTAGCAGCGCTCTTAGGTGAAGTACTCTCACTACACCAGCAATGCTCACGTAGTGATTTGATGAAGTTCGTACTGCTATTTTTCTATAAAACACAAGGCTAGTTTCAGTACTGAACATCTCAAAATTTGATAAATTAGCCAGTTACAAGTGCCGTTGCTCCAACATCCCACGTTGTGCCTTCCAATAAGCTTAACACAAATGTACTACGTACGTCTTATGCGACGAGCATCAACACTCTAAGTCTCTAAAAAAAACACAAACTGTAGCCACAAAACAACAAAGTTCGTCAGTACTTTGTGCATAGTCATTGGGACTTTGATAATGTGTATGCCTAGTAAATCAATACAAGAAACCACTCCACTAAGTTATTCATTTCTGCCTGTTTAGTTGTACAAGTCACTTAGGCAACTACAGACGGCACCACCAGTAACGCCCATTAAGGACTTAGTCACATTTATATAAATCTATATTAGTATGCTCAGTTAAAATCACGCCTGCAAGCCCCAGAACCCACTCCTTGTCGGACATAGTCAAAGTCAATACAAATCTGTCAAGCCGCTTGACACTTAGAAATTCTAGCAGCACACGGCTGATAGAAATTCGTAATCCTTTTGGCCAAATTTTGTCATACTAACGCTCACAGGAGTATACCATTCGCTCAGCCGTTAAGTATCCAAAACATAGAAAATCTTGTACTGTACACCAAATACCAGCTATCAGTGCTTCGAATTCCACTGTGTGGCGCTAAAGATTTTCGTTTGTCGTTACCATCGTGACCGTGAACCGAGAGCGGACGTCAATCACTATAGTTGCAGTAGGAGTGGTTTATTAGCTCAAGAGTAGTCATTGTATCTATAAAAGTCAGTGGAGAAAGGGTGACAATTCACCTTTCCAGAGTATCCATCCATCATCTGACCTCGTATGGTGTCATAGTCAGCTCAGCGCGTGTATGATGACGTCACAATCACTACGTCACAAAGGGTTCCATATAGAACTGTCCGATACTAAATTGTATGTCTTTGTAATTCCTTGCTATTTAATAAACATCCTGTTGAATATTTTGAAACTAATAGAACATTTCCCGTGCTAGCTAGGACATATTCAATTGCATCTGAATTTAGTTAGCGCAGCACATGAACGGTTTGACTTATAAACTGGGCCTACGAGAATTGCTGTGGATTAAAAGTAGGAAAAGGGAAATAACACATGATGCTTATTGGCAATTTCACACAATATTAAATAAACTACCATCGGTAAAAATGGAAATGAATCGGGATTATTTGAGAAAAAGCATTTAACAAATCGAGGAGCGCTTAACTTGGAGCTAATTAGTGACCAAGCTGATGCTTCGCATTCCGCTGTGTCAACTGTGTGTGCGGATATACCGCATAGGCCTACCTGAATATAACAGAAGCACATCTGAATATAGTTTTGTAAGTGGTATGAATAGTATTCTTAATAGGCGCCAATGTAGAGCGATTAACTCGCGACTGCTAATTCCCTATTGATCCTTTTGAAAACGCCATATTTGAAAACCACTTTTTTCTGGTGGAATCAACAAATTTCGGTCAAGATGATTTCAAAATACACTGCTGGTTTCCAAGGTCGCATTTTGATGCCTACCAACTGTTTTGAATTTCGTGTGACTGAATGCAACGGCTCTCATTCGAATTGGTTTCTGTTGCATGTTTTAAAACTAATCTGACTGTGAGCTATTGCTGCCATATGCAGACAATGAGGACGATACTCTTTACGATTACTATTTGGGTATGTATACAATTTTGGAATAATAGACAGCAACAGTTCCAATTAAATTAGTTTCGAAATATCCAACAGTCCGCCAGTATAGTTACTTTTCTATTTAGAAACTTGCCGCCATTTCGGGCCTCACTATGACTGGTGGCAATGGGGGGGGGGGGGGGTCGGGGGGGGGGGGGGGGGGGTAGAGTAGAGATAAATCCATCTATTGGTGTTATTTTGTGACGTAATAATCATCGGCCAAACCAATTATTCTGCTTAACCCAGGAAATTATGACTATTTGGCGAATTTTATGAATTAGCAATGTGGCACGGCCACTTTTACTGAGCGTGAGAATGAATATGTCCGTTCTAGAACACTGAGGACAAATCTGCGTTGTCACTATATCTGTAATTATTTTGTCTGGACTTGTCCCAACCTGTGCCAAATTTTGGGGTTGTAAGAAAAAATACACACAATATAGACAGACATCTGCTCAAATAATAACAGCATCATCATTTTCTTTATTATTTATATGTCTAATAAGTGGTCTTTGAGAGATGCGCCTAAGGTCCATCGATACAGTGCATGTGTGCTCCTCAGACGGAACATGTGGATAATTAGCTATATATCAAAGCACACGCTGGCGTCTTTAACCATTTAACTCTCGAATTTATTCAAGAAAATTGTAATTTTCTCATAGAAAATGTCCATTTGCAGACCAAAAGAAGACTATTTTTGAAATTTTACCACTTGAATGACTGGCTCCGTTATCGAGTCAGTTACTCCAGTGGTAAATTTTTAAAAATAGTCTTATTTTGGTCTGCAAATGGACATTTCTCAAGACCACTGCAGAAGTCGTTTTTGGCTGATATGGGTGTTATAGGGTTAACGGAATAATGAACGCGATCATAGGACATAGATATAGCTAATTTGGTGGACATGATAAATACACAAATCGCGGACCAGCTTCCAATCAAACATCATAATTACTGTTCCGAGAGTAACACGCTGCAAATACTGATGTACAGTACAGCTCAGAATTAACTTACTAAACATTTTTCAAACCAAAATAAACTGTAGACCTACTGTTGAATATTTTGGACTTAATTTGATTGGAAGCCATGGTTGCCTAAGGCAGCCGTGGCCTCCGATCGCATTAAGTCCAAAATATGCAATGGAACATTTTTTCACACATCTAACATGTTTCTGGTGGGTTTTTTTAGGAAACATGTTAATTTATTTATGAGCTGTACTCTATGTGTTTGAAATGTACTCTGTTTAACTATGTCTCATTTATTTGGTAATCTTGTTTAGAACAGTTCACTATCAGGCTGTGTTTAGTTCCCGGTGTCATTTCCAGATGTCCAGTTCCAACAGAAACGATCAGTCCTACAACTGGCTGGCAAGCAATGATACAGCCCAGTGGATATTGCAGTTACCAATACATTTAGGTAGCAATGACTACATACCAGAGTTTGTGTACAAAGAGTTGCCAGTCGCATACCTTTTAAGTGGCGTTATCTTTAATGGTTTCTTAGTTTACTATTTCATAGCGACCAAAAAGTATAAATCGCCGTTATTTGCTTTCATGACAAGCTTAGCATTCGCAGATATTATATCCTGTATTGGGTTTGCTGGCTGGGCCTGGTTTCTGGAACCAGTGGTAGATTTGAACCCGCCAACGATGGCGTGCGGACTGATTACTTACATCGCGAGCATTGGCGTTACAGGAAGTTGCTATCACCTAATGTTTTTCGCTGGGTTGCGGTACTACCAACTTTGCTATCCACTAAAAGCACGAGTTGTGGTCACATGTCGATTTGTGCTCTATTGGTGTCTGGGAATCTGGGCAACTATGTGTGTATACTACGCTCCGATCAGCGTTTACTTTCCTGCGCGTAATGTTATTTACGAGAATAGAGTGGTTTCTGTGTGCACGTTTGTTGGCGATGTCTTTGCAAGAGACATGAGTTATCTGATCTTGAATACGATTCTCCCATTTGTCACTATTACGCTTCTACACATCCTGAAATACATCCAGGTCCTGAGAGCGTCACAATCTGTTGAAGTTCAACAGGAACGTCACAATGCCGACGCCCGTGCTATAACCATTGTGATAATATTATTTTTCATCGCCTGGGGTCCTGCCAATATTTACATCCTATTGCATAATTATGCACCTAATGAAAGTCCATACCAAGATAAACTATACCTAGTGCTGCTGTATTGTATAGCTTTTAACTCAGTCCTCAATCCTATAGTGTATTGTCTTGCTGCAAAGACGGTGAGAAAGGATATACAAGCATATTTCTCTGCAAAACAAAACTAGTTATTCTTAGATTTGATACAATTATGTCATGCTGTCAATGGTATCGTCAATTCATGAATTGTATGCCGCACTCAATCTATCACATCTGTTCCCGCAACCAAATTCGTCTAGTGTAGGTTAGTTGTCAGAACATTCATTGTCTCTCAGACTATAAATATCTCCTGTATATATAATGGAATGTCTGGTCCAATTCTTCAGACTTTGAACTCATTTTACAAGTATCTTGTTAGCGTGTACTAATACAGCGATATGCTCATCAGTGTGCTCTTTTCGCATTTGGTGATACAGTGCGGACCAACACACACTAGTAGTTTGCTTAGCCAAGGCAAAACAGAATCCAAAGCCAGGAAAGGATTGGTCACTGAGCAATATAACTAGACATCTCAAGCAACCAATATCTGCATTCCTGAATATTTGAGCTTGTTATTGTGGCCAGGTGGCCGCCGTTCGTCGCCTGTGACCCGTGCTCTGGCTGGGGTCGGGTATCCGGTCATCACGAAAGTCCGCATACCCCTCTAGTTCTGAGTCAACCAGTCGATGATCCGACGTGGCCAGTCGGAGATTTTCCATAGGTAGTTCCTGGTAGTTCGCTGTTATTCTCGAGGCTTGCAACGTCATCCCATAGGCGAGTCTTCAGGGCTCCTCCACAAATATTTGCTGATCGGAGTGGCCATCTGTCTCCGTAGAGACGTGCGGGCCTGGACGGGCATTCCCGATACAGCTTTGAATAGTTGGGATGCAATTGAAAGGGGACGCTGCGGGCTCTTCCTTGAGGTTGTTGAAGGCCATACCGGAGAGAGGAGCTGCTATCGTTTTGGTGCCAGTACGTGGCTCTATTGCAGAGACTGGCGCTGTTTTGGGTCGGTTGTCGATGCCAAAATAGGTGCTGACGCGTGACACAAGAGCCAGTACTGTTGCAAGGGTTGAGTTGGTTTCTGTTGCTGGCTTTTGGATGTAATCCTTCCTGGTCGGCGGGTCCTTTCTGCGAAAGCGGTCAGGTTATCCACGGAGAGAGGAGGGCGTTTGTAAATGGGGTTGGAGGTGGGGCGGGGGGCGGGGTTGAGGTGTTTGATATACGGTGTGTCGGATGTATGTATAAACGCGGACTGTGACGTAGGTGGCTCTTTTGATGCAGGTTTTTTTTATTATCTTTGCTACCTGTGTCTAGGGTAAGTGATTCTCTCTCAAGGCACAAATCTGCCGAAGGGTGGGAACGGGGTGGGGGGGGGGGAGAGAGAGAGAGAGAGAGAGAGAGAGACGTCACGAGGGGATTTCATCTAGTTTAGATTTCTCATGCATGGTACTTTCAGTTGGCCGAAACTGCACAAGCGAGGAAGCGAAAGGAGCAATTCACGTCCTTGTCATCTGATATAACACCACTCTTACTCTGATCATCACTCGAAGGCGAGGGCCTGTTCGAGCTGTACATATCTATCTCTTGGGCACTAACTTAATGGAACCGGAAAAGAGAGGGCGAGGGACTAGAATCGTGGGAGAGACAATAGACTTTCTCCCAGCTGTCAATTCGTCACTAGTGGTCACTATTTTCCTTGATGTCTATAAGGTGTTAATCAGTTGTGAAAGAAGTTGGTATTAATTTTCTAGGTCGGGTAACTACCGTTTAAGGTGGTAATAGGTCTTCTACTTTCATGTGCGAGCAAAGGATGTCTTCACTTGATGTTAAGTGGATGCAGCCTGGTTGATCTGATGTTCTCTGCAGTCATTATGTGTGTACCTAACTTAACATTGGGGATCCTGCGCAAGGTGGTATTTTTAAAGTGCAATATTTTGCGGTTAGTGCCCCTATCGGCCTCAAAAGGACACTAACAGTTAGGTTATGCGAGATCCTCTACCTTCGCTAAATTAGGAGAATCTTCACCTCAGAGTAGAAGACCGCCTTGAGCGGCGTCAAGAAAGGCTCGATGGAGTGGAGTCCAAGGACAATCTTACCGAGTTTCAAATGCCACTTGCAACTCGTGTAACTAAGAGGACAGAGTTTAGGAAATCTCTTTTTTGAGTCTGGACGACAGCTGTCTGATATTGATGAGGTCGTCTCAAAATCAAATTCCAGGTGACTCAATGGTTATCTACTTTGGTAATCAAATCAAGAAATGATAATCGCAGAGTCGAGTAACTAAACATTTAGCCAGACCATGGGCCAAGCGGTCAAAAAGAAAAAGGAGTTGGTAATCAACTGAGGAGACCGTGCTGCCATGGAATTTCTTTTAGTGTGTGGTTAGGGTGCGCTAGTGGCTGTTGCAATATTAAGCAGCAACATCTTCTCTAATGGGATGGGGAAAATGTGGGAGGGGTCATTTGACCTGCAAATTGCTAAGCGTGCGAACGAGCCGAAAGAAGTAATGCCCGAGGAGAGTATGTCCATAGGGAGTGGTCACAGTGGCGTGAGTAAGTGGCGGCATTAAAATCGTTCACAGCGGGTGTGGGAAAATGGCACTTAAGAAAGAGCAGAAAAAGGTGAGCTTAGGAACGTGGTGAACCGGAGGCTCAGCTTTCCTTAACCTACGTATTGTCTGCTAATCATAAAGGCTCTAAGCCTGCTACAATGAACTCAGATCGCAGTGTCCTAGGCGGGAGCTATGGGGAAGGTGTTTAAAAGTCGGCTGGTAACATCGTTTTATGGGAAGCTCCACGTGAGATGCGGTGGGCCTAATTTTGAAAAATGCCATTTGCCTGAAATATGGATCTTCGATCAAAGCGTTATTGTATTTCTCCATTCTGAGCAAAGCGCTGATGATGCCACCCACAAATTTGGTGGCTAAGGCGTATGTCCTACTTGTATCAGAGTGACACTTCATGCAACGCTAATATATGTCTTCACCTCGAGCGGAGAGTGAAATCATCGTCCGAATTTTATGGCTAGGACAGGCGAACTCTTCATATAATTTGGAACACAAATATGTTCAATAGGACATTAAAACTTCACTCTATATAAAACACTGAGTGGAAATAACAATAGCGTTAAATCTGCGAGGAATAAAAACTGTGGATCTTAGTGCATTTAGGATTTAGCACAGTTCACACCGTTAGAGTGGAAGAAGTTCGTAACAGTCTGTTAGAAACATCGGGTCTAGGTTTTGCTATTGTGGATGCTGCTGGCTTTGAACCAGCCTTGGTAGATATATTCCCATGGTGCAACATCACGCAGAATGATCCGCGGTCAGAGATCACAATGCCACGAAGATGATCATGGAATTCCTGGCTGAATAGTTTGCATAGCTCCTCGGAACAGGAGTAGAAGAATCGTTTGTGGGTGCGAAGTTCACAGAATTTCAGAGGCAGGAGGCAGTGCTGCACAAGTTCCGAGTGCCAGTGTAAGCTTCTTAGTTCGAGCAAGAAAATTGTTGTTCCGTGGGATCATCCGTCAAAAGTTCTTCAGATGGAGCCGCAAAACGAGCACAAGTAAAACAGGGGGTGGAACGTGGGTGGAGACGAATACCAAGCTTAAAGTTCGCATTTATTCAGCGAGAGGCAAACAGTGAAAGAGATCCAGAAGTGGTCACACGATTTCGCTTAAGGTGGCTGTATACAGGTTCGTCAATGAAGGCCACACACCTTCCGATTTTCCTGTAGTGAGTGGAAACACAAAGTTCCAAGCACATAGTTTAAGTGGCATAGGGAGAAGCGAAGAGTTCATACAGGAGAGGACGGAACCATTTAGGATATTGATTAAAAAGGAAGATGATCGAGTGGTGGCTGCTGTATAGATGTTGATATCGGCGAGAAGTTGGTGGAATGTTCTGTAATGCCGTTTCACTGGCGGTACAACAGTAGAGCAGAGACGATTGACAGGAGCCATTGGCAAACTGTCAGCACTAAATCTAATGCCCAGTCGTCTCTTTCTGTTTTTTTAGGAAGAATCGGCTCCTTTTATACAGGCACCCTCTGCATCTTATCACTTGATGTATGGTCAGTGTCTCAGTAGGGCCGTTAGCCAATCAGAAGTTAGCGGCACGAGAGAGTGAGCCCTGGTAGCATCTAAGCGAGGGAGGCTAGCCAAGCAATGGCATGGCCAAGTTCATGATCCTTAGGAAAATCGGTTGCGCTCGTGGGTAGATTTCTCGATTATCTATTCTAAAGTATTCTTACATACGCGATTTTTAAAAAGTGGTAATTTTTAGCTTTCTAACTGTACAAAACACCCTTGATGGCATTGTGAGCATTGGCCACTACGCGAGGAGGAAGTTGTGCAAAGATTGTATGTACAACTCAAAATTGTCCACCCAGTCAATGGCATCACGCAAACGTGTCCATGTCTTGCCTTATGATAAAACCTGTCTATTACGAGGGTACTCCCAGTGCCAGGCGCATACGCAGAAGAAGTAAATAGTCCCATTGACTTTTTTCTGATTGTGAGTTTGTATTGCCATCTATCTGGGTAGTTATAGTACAGACCAACAGGCGGCATTTACTTGTTTCGAGTTGGTTAAACCTCACCGTTACCTGACCACATGCAAACCTAGCCATCAATATATCTATTGAGGGTAATGCGGTGTTTCCTAAAAATGTGGGGACTGGTAGGGTGGTATTCTTTTACGGGGGTTTTCCTGAGCTGGTAGGATCGGGGTTTTATATATTTTTTTCTTTTCATATAAATGGCAGGCAACCACTATGTATATTTTTCGTCTCTTTATTTTAGTAATGGATCCTAATATATTGTGATAGCAGCTCATCCCCATCTCTCTCAAACTACTCAATTCCCCCCAAGACCTGAGAATGAGTGGCCCTTGAACGATGATAGCACAACAATAAAAGCTTACTTTTAATAATGATACATATTTACAAGGTCTAGTTTGACAATCATCGACTGTATAAAGACGGTCTTTGGTGCGTCAATGTGATGGAAAAAGAAGATACGATAAGAGCAAACATGCTTACTCATCAAGTCTGGATAACGAATGTTTTACAGAATTGTTCCTAAACGAAGATCATGAGGATGAATGCTTAGATGAAGAGGTGTCATCAGGTAAAGGAATTCGTTGAGGTTCCTCTGGCAACAAATGTAGAGCGTGCAGAGGTGGTGGAAGTAACTGTTCAAAAGGATACATGACTTGGACAAAGAAGTCTGGGTTACTCATCTGGAGGTGCCGGCAGAATTGGAAGGTTCTCGGCGTGTCCATTCTCTTGGTATGACGACGTGGGAGGTGTCAGAAACGATGGTTTGGGAGATTCTTTCGACTGCAGAGGTGAAAGCATAAAGATCATAAAGGAGATATGCTCGAATACGGGGGTCACATCACTCCAGCACTTCCTCGGGTCACGACCACACACAGAGATGTCATTTGGGGAGATTGCACTGAGGATCGTCAGGGAACCACTGTCAGATATGGTGATATTAGAAGTGCTCTGGGAGACAGAAATTCTCAGATCTGAAGTGGTGTCGAAAGATGTGGTGGTTCTCAAGATAAAAATAGCAGCCTTCACTCGATGTAAAACACCAGGCAGAATTAACAATAGCGTTAAATCTGAAAAGAAAAAAAAGGTGCGGATGTTAGAGCATTTAAGATTTAACACAGTTCACAAGGTTCAAGTAGAAGAAGTTCGTCACAGTGTTTTTTTCTATTGCAGATGCCGTTGGCTTTGAACCAGCCTTGGTAGATATATTCTTAGTTCCCGATGGTCAGAGATCCCAATGTCGCTGAGATGATAATGGAATGCCAGGTGGAATAATTCGTATAGTTCCTGAGAACAGGATTAGAAGAATTATTTGCAGACGTGAAGTTCACAAAATTTCAGAGGCAGGATGCAGTGCTGCACAAGTTTCGAGTGTCAGAAAAACCTTTTTAGTCCAAGCAATAAAAGTGTAGTTCCATGGGATATTCCATCAAAAGTTCTTCAGACAGACGCGTGAAGCGAACACAAGTGAAACTGGAGGCACAACTTGGTTGGAGACGAGTACCAAGCTTGAAGTACGTTCTTCTTCCACGGGAATCAAATGGTGAAAGCGATCCTGAAGCAGTCACAGGATTTCGCGGAAGGCGGACGTATGCAGGTTCTTCTGTGAAGGCCACATAGTTTCCATTTTCCCCACATTTAGTGGAAGCACCAAGTTCTGAGCACACAACTTAAGTGGCACAGTGAGAAATGAAGAGTTCACAGAGGAGACGGCAGAACAATTTAGGATGTTGATGTGGTCGCTGGACATAATGGAAAATGATCGAGCACTGGCGGCTATGTAGATGTCGATCTCGCAAGTGGTCAGTGAAACGTTCCATAGTGCGATCTCCCTGGAGGTACCATAGTGGAGTGCAGCAAGAAATCCACCGACAGGAGTCATTGGGGAACCATCAGCACTAAATCTAATGACGCGTCATTTCTTCATGTTTTTTTAGGCAGAATCGGCTCCTATTATACAGGAAGGCTCTGTATCTCATTAACTCTTGACGAATGGACAGCATCTCGCCACTAACCTTGGCCAATGAGAAGTCGGTGGCGCGAGAGACTAAGCTCCGACAGCATTTAAGCGAGATAGGATAGCCGAGCAATGGCATGGCCAAGTTCATGCTCCTTAGGAAAATAGATTATATTTTCTAAAGTATTCTTACAAATGCGATTTAAAAAAATTGTTCATCTTTAGCTTTCTAACGATACCAACCACTCTTGGTGGCATTGTGATCATCGGCCGCTATACAAGGAGGAAGTGCTGCAAAGATAGTATGCACAACCCAAAACGGTCCAGTCAATACTCAATGGCATCATGCGAACGGTGGCCATGAGACAACCTTATGAGACAACCTGTCTACTACGAAGGTACTTCCAGTGGCCTGGCGCATACGCATAGGAAGTAAATCTTCCTTTTGACTTTTTCCCGATTGCATATTCATATTGCTATCTATTGAGGTAGCTATAGCACAGCCCGACTGGAAGCATTTACTGATTCTGGGTTAGTTACACCTTCCCGTTACCAGACCACATTATATTGTTTGCATGCAACATCTATTTCTACATTCTGATTCAAATTTTACAATTAAAAATACTTATTGTCTTTGGGCTGGAGGGGCCCACGCCAAGACTAATTTGGAAAACTTTATTGTCCTAAGAGCTTTCGATGGTTTTTTTTTAAAGACATGTATGCTACCATGAGATTAACTGTGACTTACTATGTGTTTGATCGATTAAAGTTACACATACGACATAGAGCAAAGCCTATCATGACAAAATGGCAATAACTTTCTCATAGTTGATCATAGTCTGACCGCGGATGACGACACAAAATGTTGCCATTATGATCCCCTACCATTGTCCATATGATATAGACTTATCAATTTTGTAATGGAGGAATCCAATGTCTCAGTCAATCATATAACATCATAATCAACTACGTCGCATGAAGGCTGATTTATTCCATCCTAAGCCCTTAATAGTCCATTGTTGTACAAGTTGTATATCTTTACTATTTAAGAAACATTCTGTTGAATATTCTGAAACTAATTTGACTGGGCACTGTTGCTGCCATAGTCAAATTAGTTTCAAAATTTTCAACGTCTTACCTGTAGAGTTTTCTTGACATTGAGATTCATAGGGAAAACTGATAACCTGTTGACAATTGGCCACCTAATTGAGGTATCAAGTTATTATGCTATGCCCAGCCCATCTCTAGATAAGCTCCAGCCATGCTTTGCCCGTTTTTTTAAATCGATCGACCATGCACTCTCTGAATCTCAATTTCCAGAAAACTATACGGGTAAGTTTCTGACCATTTTGAAACTAATTTGACTGGCCGCAGTTGCTGCCATTGTCAGCAACAGTACTCAGTCATATTAGTTTCAAGATAAAGCATGCTTATTAAATAGTAAAGATATACAGTTCCTACAACTTGATGGACTCTTAAGCGTTTATGATGGACTAAATCGTGTCATTCTTTACGTAATTGATTATGACATCAGCCTACATGTGACACAGTTGATTGTGACGTAATATGATTGAGTGCTTAAGTTCTAGCAGCTGTGCATTGCGATAGGTAAAATGGTAACAAAGGGATATTTTAGTTTTAGCATTTTAAAAGTGAACTATGCTATTTGTATTTATTTCATGTATTGTTGTTAATATGGTAACTGACAAAATGCCAACTTTTTTCAATAGTAGAAAAATGCAATTAGAGAATAATGAATAATCAAGTGAACATAACATTTCATCTAAATGAAGTAGAGTGATAAACGATCAATCAGGTCGTTTGAATTTATGCCATCTATACACCAAAAAATATAATTATAACTATTTGAAAATATAATCTCACAATTAATCACTGTGTCTATTCGATGATGATTCATCACATTCATTGCTGTTATCATCGTCAATTGGGCTGTATTCATGTCCATTTTCTATCTTGGCACATTCATTCTCCACAATATCCGCCAGCATATTGGGCGATAGCTCACCTTCACACCACCTAAGCTCACCTCTCACAGTCCCACCATTATCATAAATTGGTGCGGGGACGTCTAGCTTTGATAGAAGATTGCAGAGTGAAAAGTCTGACTGCATACTTTCATGTGCATCTTCCATTCTTTGATGCACTAATCCTATGCACAGAAATGGTGAGTTCAGCTCGCCAGGAGCCCATGGTAGTACAACATCCAAAAGTATCAAAAGCTCGCAACCCAGCATCATGTGTACAGGTGGCAATCGCATGCTGGAATGAATGTTTGTGTGGTGTGCCAGCATCACGTAGGGAAGACATAGATCCCAATCGCGACAATACTGTTGCATTTGTTTAATTAACAGGGCTGCAAGTTAAATCTCTCTAATGTTCCATTGCTACGTGGATGCAAAGGCGTGGTCCATGTTTTCACAATGCATAAAACGCGGCACAGTTCTTGAAATAGCTGGATCTCACAACTGGTGCCTTGATAGGAGTGTAATTCTCTATGAATTCCAAAGCGGAAAAATACATGGTGGACAACTGTATCAGCGATGGTCGTGGCTTCTTGGCTTGGGAGAGCAAAAGCTTCAGTTCATTTGGTGAAATAATCTTGGAATACAAGGATATACCGTTTCCATGGTCTGAGGTGGTAAAAGGTCCCATTAGGTCAATGGAGACTCGTTCAAAATGGTGCACTCACAATGTAAGTTTGCAGAGCAGCGGTGCGTCTCTTGGTGGCACATCACTGACATGGGACACATTTTGTGGTCCAGATCTTCACAGAAGCATCTTTTTCCTATCTAATAGAACCAAGGTTTGATTCATGCCAATGTTTGATCATGCGCAACATATCCTGCACAATCATGTAGTTGTTCGATAACTCCTGGGTATTACAAGGCAGCTAGTAAAGTAGCTGTTCATGTAAACAACACTTTTCAAATCAATGGTGGTAATACTTGCTGGTGCTTGAAGTGTATAATATCTGCTTGCGAGAGGGATGTTCACGATTATGTAGCCAGCTCATTGCTGGGTCAAGATAAGGATCTTGTTCTTGTGGGGTAAGCAGTTGGTCTATGTTGCGGTGTTCGGCGGAAAGATGCTAAAAAATTGGTATTTCGGTTTCTACTTTTTCTATCATGCTGGAGGCCTTCACAGACATAGGCATAGGGTCTTTGGAATCGTCTGATATTTCGCAAAAGCCCATGATATTTTCGAGATATGGTGTCAGCATTTCCATGCAGTTTGTCGGGGTGGTGAATCATGTCAAATTGAAAACTCTTTAGGGTTTCTTGCCAGTAGCCAATTTGTCCCTCAGGCTTCCATAAATTTTGCAAACGCAAGGATGTGTGGTCAGTTCATAACATATACGGCTTGCCATAGAGGAATTGTTTGAAATGCTTGACAAAATGAGCAGTAGCTGGGAGTTCATTCTTGGTGGTTGCATAGCAGTGTTCAGTGTGCGAAAGATGTCGTGATTCGTAGATGATTAATTCCTCATGTCCGTCACTATCAGCCTGAGATAGGATGGCGCCAATGCCAATGTCTGATGCATCCGTAGTGAGGATGAACGTGCATGATGGGTCTAGATGCGCAAGAATCGGGGTGGTGATTAACTTCCCTTTCAAACATTGAAAGGCGTTCTTGCATTCTGTGGTCTATTGAAAGGAGCCGTCCTTCTCCATGAGTTGAAATATGTGTGTGGCAATTTCGCTGAATTTTCGTATGTAGCCACGATAGTATTGGCAAAGTCCGAGGAAACTGCACATTTCTGTAAGAGTGGTAGGCGTTTTCAAATCGGCTACAGTGGCGATCTTTGTGGGTTGAGTACAAGTATTTCATGGAGGTTATTTACCACATTGCTGAACGTAGTCCCGAAAACAATTACGTCATTTAAATAGCGGAGACAAGTTTTCCACTGCAATTTGCAAAGGAATCGTTCCATCAAAAAATCAAAGGTTCCACGAGCGTTGCAGAGCCCATAGGGTATTTTTCGAAATTGAAAACGGCTGTTGTCGCAGTCATCAATTTCTACCTGCCAGTATCCACTGGCTAAGCCAAGGGTGCTAAACCACGTATCGCCGGTAAGGGAGTCCATGGCATTGTCTATTCATGGAAGTGGGTAGGCGTCCTTGATGCTGCGGTCGTTCAGGCATCTATAATCAATACAAAAGTGGAAAGTGTCATCTTTCTTGCTTGCTAGAACAATGGGCCTGATATAGCATTATGTCACCTGCTGATGTGGTTCTTGTTCTTTATGTATAAGAAGATGGCAGATGAGATCCTTAATGGGGTGGTTGCTACCAGTGTTGATGTTATGGCGTACTAGTAGGGCCTCGCCAAATGAGCGCTGAAGAATGCTGTTGCATACTCGATGAGCAGTGCATAAACCTGAGAACTCTGCTCATTATTCAGTCCTTCTTTTGCATGTAGATAAAGCTCCTGTAGGTGTCAGCACCGTGACAGAGGAGGACTGATTTTCGTCTGGCGGCTAAATTCTGCTTGGATATAATAATTGTCATGGATGTCATCGATCTAAAAAATGCGGCCACATATCTGCCCAGCTGTTAAAGTGATGGTCTGAGCAGAAGTATTGAAAACTCTATAGTGGATAAGACTGGCGTCATAAAGACTGATTACTTCTCATGGACAAATGATCTCGGTGGTCTGCACACAAATTTTGTCAGGTTCCAAAACGGTGCTGGATGTTTGAAGGTGTGAGTTTAAAGCAGAATTCCACAGAATTTCTTCTCCACTTGGGTCATGCGTGGCAGCACTAGGGAGAACATGAGCGCAGATGCTATAAAATGTGGAACGTTCACCAAGGGCGATGCGGTGTCCGTCAATTTCCAATTGCTGGTGGGTGCAATGTACTCTGGCTCCATAATGCCTAAGGAAGTTGATGCCAAACAATGCAGCATTCGTGATGTTGGCTACAAAAATTCACTGGATAAACCGAAGATCTTATATCTGTATCGTGAAGTTGGTGGTTGCTGCAGGGGAGTTCCTACGGCACCACAATGATGAATCCAGAATTCTACTAAATCTGGTCGTATGTCTTCCAAAATGGTGGCATAAAGGCAGGAGCTAAGGATGGTGACAGTAGCTCCAGTATCGATGGTGACAAGGGCCTGAGTGCCATTGCGGACACAATGGCACTGAAGTGAACTAGATCACAGAAGGCGGATGGGCTCCAAAGTAGATGGAGTTGAAGATGGAACTACTTGTGCCTCTAGAATGCATTTGGTCATGGCGGCGAGTTCGAAGTTCTCAGATGTGGAAATGCGATCAAAGTATGGTTGCTTTGTCTGGTTTTGTTAAAAGGAGTGCGGGATTAGCGGGTGATAGCTTCATTGAAAGTACACACATTCTAGAGAGAATTTCTTGATCTCGATCTTGAAATGGGGGAGATGAGGGGCATACAGCGAGATCATTTGTACAATTTCGGCATTCGTTTCCCATCTAGTGGCAATTGGTACAGGAATGGTGCGGGCATCGCTGCACTGTTCTTCAGTCGACTGCTGTAGGTGGGCTTGTGATATCATTCACTGGTGCCGGGGTGGTAATTGCAGCGCTATTGTATTTATTCACACTGCACGAAGAGCTGATGATCTGGAAGCTACGGGGAGGGTGGTTAAAAGTCTGAGCCTAACTTTGAAAGACACCCATTGGCAGAAATATGCATCTTCGATCGCAATGCCATTGTATTTATTCACACTGCACGAAGTGGTGAAGACATGTGAGCTATGGGAAAGGCAGTTAAAAGTCTGCTGGTGATTTCGATTTAGGGGTAGTTCAAAGTGAGATGTGGTGACCCTAACTTTGAAAGACACTCTTTGGCATAATATGCATATTTGATTGCAGCTCTATTGTATATCTTCACAATGCCCGAAGCGCTGAGGACGCCACCCACGAAGTTGGCAGCTAAGGCATACGTCCTACTTGATATGAGAGCAACACTACATACGATAGCTAATATAGAATTTCCCGTAGAGCAAGGCGCGAGATCATCGTCCGAAATTGGCAGCTAAGATAGGCGATCTCTTCAGATAATTTGGAACACAAATAGGTTACATTAGAAGAAAATTGAAACTTCACTCGATGTAAAACACCGGGCTGAAATATCAATAGTGTTAAATCTAAAAGGAATGAAATCTGCGGACGTTAGTGCATATAAGATTTAACACGGCTCACAAGGTTCAAGTAGAAGAAGTTTGCCACAGTGTTTTGCAAACATGGGGTCCTGGTTTTGCTATTATGGGTGCTGCTGGCTTTGAAATAGCCTTATTAGATATATTCCCAAGGCAACGTCACGCAATGACTTAGTCCTCAGCGGTCAGCGATCACAATCCCGCCAAGATGAACAGGGAATTCTTGGCAAAATAGATCGCATAGTTCCTTAGAACAGAAGTAGAAGAAGCACAGAATTTCAGAGGCAGGAGGCAGCACTGCCCAAGTTTTGAGTGCTGGCATAGTTTTTTTAGCTCAAGCGATAAAAGTGTAGGGCCGCTGGGTGTTTTGTCAAACGTTCTTAAGATGGAGGGGTGAAGCGAGCACACGTGAACTGGAGCCTGACATTTGTTGGAGACGAGTACCAAGCTTAAAATTTGTTATTCTATTGCTGGAGTTAAATGGTGAAAGAGATCCAGAGGTGGTCACAAGATATCGCCCAAGGCGAACGTATGCAAGTTCGTCGTGAAGGTCACACAGTTTCCGTTTTTTCAGCAGTAAGCACAAAGTTTAAGGGGAACAGGGAGTTCACAGAGGAGATATCAGAACAATTTAGGATGTTGATTTGGCCACTGAACAGTGATCTTCCAAAAAGGAAGATTATTGAGTACTGGGGGCTGTGTAGATGTCGATCTCGGCGAGCGGTCAGTGCAATGTTACATAATGCGGTCTCTCTACTGGTACCACAATGGAACGGAGCAAGAAGACCGTCGACAGGAGACTTTGGTGAACCATCAGCACTGAATCTAGTGGCGGTTCATCTCTTGCTGATTTTTAGGCAGAATCGGCTCCTTTTATACAGACAGCCCTGCATCGCATTATATCTTGACGAATGGACAGCGCCTCGGAAGTGCCCGTAGCCAAACAGTAGTCCACGGCATGAGAGAGTGAGGTCCGGCAGCATCTAAGCAAGAGAGTCTAGCTGAGCAATGGCGTGGCCAAGTTAGTGTTCCTTAGGAAAATAGGTTGCACTCGTGGGTAGATACCTCGATTATGTTTTCTAAACTATTCATACAAACGCGATTTTTAAAAGGTGGTCATGCTTAGCTTTTTAACGATACTAAACACGCTTGGTGGCATTATGATCATCGGCCGCTATCTGAGGAGGAAGTCATGTAAAGATAGTATGCACAACCCAAAACGGTCCACCCAGTCAATGGCATCACGCAAACGTGACCATGCCTTTCCTATGAGAAAACCTGTCTACTACGCAGAAGAAGTAAATAATCCCTTTGACCCTTTCCCAATTGCGTGTTCATATTGCCATCTATCGGGGTAGCTATAGTACAGCCCTTTCAAGCAGCATTTACTGTTTTCGGGTTGGTTAAACCTTCCGGTTATCCAAACAAATTATATTGTTTGCATTCAGCTTCAAATTCGAACGGATTTAGCCTACTAGGGGCACAGGGCTATTAACTTTCCGGAGCCCCATCGTTCATCCACCCATAGATCACAGTGGTGGAACAAGGGTTGTGCCGGCTAAGATACTGATAGTGGCAATGGCACCTAAAGTCCTCCATGCTGTCTACAGTTCATGATTCCAAACCACAATTGGCACAGTATTGTGTGGATTCTGGGACTGTATCTCACGCAAACAATCAAATATTCAGCATGAGAGCAATGAACAAATGGAGTTATCTTTCAAAACTTTACAACCGTTAGTCACTTAGCAGTATATCTTACTATTGTTACCATATATCGATTCACAGGAACACATTCCCTAGCGTTACATATTGTTATTATAAAATAATTATAATGGACAAAAATAATTTAGTGCTAATTTATGGGGGCCCCCGAACAGTGGGGGCCCCGGGGTCCCCAGGGCTTCAGCCCCGCCAGCCCTTGCATAAATCCAGTTCTGGATTAAGTCCGTCTTAAACGCTTAATGGTCTGTTAAGTTGTACGAATTGTATATCTTTACTATTTAATGTTGTTGCCGCCATAGTCAAATTAGTTTCAAAATATTCAAGGGTTACGGCCTACTTATAGAGTTTTCTGGACATTGCGATTCAAAGGGAAAACTGATAACCTGTTGACCATTGGTCACCTAATTAAGGAATCCATCTCTAGATAAACTCCGCTCACATTTGGCCCGTTTTGGGATCGATCGACCACTGCACTCTCTGAATCTCATTTTCCAGAAAACTATACAGATAAGTTGTTGACTATTTTGAAACTAATTTGACTGGGCACGGTTGCTGCCATAGGTAGCTGAACAGCACTCAGTCAAATTAGTTTAAAAATAAAGCATGCTTAAGAAATAGTAAAGACATACATTTCGTACAACTTGACGGATTCTTAAGCATTTATGGCAGACTAAAGCATGTGATTCTTGACGTAATTGATTATGACGTCAGCCTACATGTGACATCATATGATTGATTGCTTAAGATCTGGCATCTGTGCATTGTGATGGGTAAAATGCTAATAAAGGAATATTTTAGTTTTAGCAGCTTAAATGTGAAATATGTTATTTGTATTTATTTCATGGAATGGTGTTAATATGACAACTGACAGAATGCCAATTTTTTAAAATATTGTAATGGATAATCAAATAAACATAGGATTTCAACTACATGAAGTTGAGTGATAAATGACCAATCAGGTAGTTTGAATTTTTGACATCTATATACCCCAAAATATTAAACTGTATTTCAAAATATAATCTCTCACTTGGTCACTGTAACTATCCAATACTGATTCATGACATTCATTGCTGCTATCGTCGTCAGTTGAGCTGTATTCCAGTCCATTGACTTTCTTGTCGCATGTATTCTCCACAAAATACGTTAGCATATTGAGCAGCCCTAACAGTCCAGCCATTATCATAAGTTGGTGCGGGGATTTCTGTCCTTGATAGAAGTTTGAAAATACCTACCTGATATATATATATATATATATATGTACTCGCAAATGCAATCTCTTGGTGCAGGTAGAGTTGATACACCAACATTCACGTGGAGCTCAGCCTATTTCTGCATTATCATAATTTGCCATTAACATGGAGAAACGACGTGCATCAACGTTTAATATGGAAGTCATCTTTTGCATTAGGCAGGTGGAATTCTCAAATTGAAGGGAGAGAGGGAGAGAGACCTAAGAGGTGCTCCATGACTTACAAATGCGCTGAATATATTCCTGACTGTAATCAAAATACCAATGACTGAATAGGCCATTGTGAAATATTTTCTAAGATATCAAAAATGGTTTCATAAGATACAAGTAATATTTATGAAGCACACAGAAATTGCATGCATGCGCATGACGAAGAAGAACAAGACAGCCATTATATTAGAACACGATCCATCCATGTCGTTATTGTGTGTTTTCACTGTATCTAAGGCAGCGAGGAGAGAGAGAGAGAGAGAGAGAGAGAGAGAGAGAGAGAGAGAGAGAGAGAGGGAGGGAGGCAGGGAGGTGAGAGGGAGGGATGGATGGAGGGAGGGAGGGAGGGATGGAGAGAGAGGGAGAGAGAGCGAGAGAGAGAGAGAGAGAGAGAGAGAGAGAGAGAGAGAGAGCGCGAGAGATGGAGTACCAACCAAACATGGTCCATGTAAAATAATCATAAGTGAGCAGTCTTACTTTGCTTACCATTTCCAATTCATGGTTGATACTTCATCTATTCATTTAACTATGACAGAAATGTTGTTTCTCTCTTTCAGTAATGTGGTTATGTTACCAATGAGTCTGGTTTCAGTCTCCAATTCGCCAGTCATCCCTTTTCTGTATAGCAATCATTCAGAACCTCCAGCTATTGTTTTGTGGCAGTAGATTGATCAACTATAATTTTTTTCATTCAGCACATGCTTCATAGATCAACTGTCCACCTACCTATTCTGGTAGAGCCGTAGTGATTCCAGAAGCACTCAACCGTTCCATATCCTTTTCAGATAGGCATATGCCAAATGAAGTATGCAAGTCAGTATTATGTGGGCCTTTCCATACTATAGACATTTCCATATTTATATGGTATGCCTTCATACACACGCGCCTAAGTCAAATCTCATTAAGAGCATTATCTCTTGCACTGCATCTTCTTAAGTGTTTTCAACAGCTTTAGATCCATCTTTACAATGGCATTGTATGTTATTGGATGGTCGATCGCTTGCAATATTTTTGTCAGATAATTGGTGAGCTATGAAACAGCTCCGGGGAACTTTTTCTTCACATAGATGGTTTCGCCTACCAAATATACAAGTTGAATAACCCATAACAGACATTGATGCATTTTTCGTTTCTCCATGTTAATGACAATGTGATGTATTGCAGAGAAATAGCTCAACTCCAAATTAATATGGACATATCAACCTTACCTCCACCGAGGGCTTGACTTCCACAGAAGGTTAACTATCAAGTGGGTATTTGGAAGGGAGCCCATCTCCGAAAGGGAGACATTCCTGCACCAGCTTAATAAAATGGCTGTTCTCCCCGGATGGGTCTGTGTGGCAGAAAACAGAGCAGAATCTCCATGGTCTGCATTCGTGCATACCTTCCCCAGGTCTGGTGCCTGGGAGAAAGTTACTTCGAATAGCATACCGTTTCTGCACTAAACAGACCGTAACTACGAACGCTGCTGACCTATATGTCGACTGCGGTTTAAATAGAACAAATAAGTTAAATGTAATTTAATTGGCGTTTCCTAATTAGTACACCAATAGGAGACGTATTTATATTTTTTAGAAGAGTCTTATCAAATCGTCCACGCCTGGTGGCCTGATGGCGCCTAGGAAATCGCTATAAATGCAATTTGCATCAATGGGTCAAGCTGACCAATCGTACAATCTTTCATGCTGAAAGAAGAAACTGTTAGACGAGTCAGTTCCTTGTGAACCTCTTTCTCCGAGGAAACTTTTCTTCCATTGTCATTATTTAAGTAGATTGTGCTTATTCAGTCTTGCTACGCATATTGTTATATCGGTAGACAAAAGGAACAACAAAAACAGACTCTGTCCTCTGAGACATAACACCTCCATATATTCCTGTTTCTGTTTAGTATAGATTCAAGAAACCATGTCCTAGTGGATTCAGCAATTCAAGAATCACAGAAAAATGTCTTTTCAAATATTACTGTCTGGTCCTCTGCGCATAGTGTCAGTGGACAGCCATCAGTACAGTAATCACAAGTTCAGTAGACAAATTAGAGACGTCTTCGAAATTATCCGAATAATCATATTTCCATTGCGAAGTATGCAGCCATGAACCACATCACCAGAAGACTAGTATCGACCTATGTATTAGGTAGACAGAGAAACCATATTTTCTCCAGTCCGGAAGTGTTGTACCTGTTTTCTCTGCCTCTGTAACAAACTACACTGTGTATGCCCACGTTTGTAAACATTACCTGGCAAGTTCTTTCCCAGCCTGTTTGAAGCCTCAAATGAAACGGGCCTTCCTTTTCAAAAAAGATCTTTTTACTACTTGACGTATGACGAATGCAATTGACGAAGAAATACCATAATTTATTTGTGATATATAAATTGACGAGACACAGTTAGTTTGTCCATCTCCGTGATCGAAACTTTTGGCTTACCATGGTGACTTGTCAAATGAAATTTAAATTTAATTTAAAGGAATTTGAGATCGGCAATATTTAATTTATATGAAGTTGCTTGTATGTAGGAGATTAGTGTGTATTATAATAGCGCAGCAATTGCCACACTCAAAACTTTCTTGGACCCTTCTCCGATAATTATACCGATTAGATCACCATGGCTGGATCACCATGGCTGGATCACCATGGCTGGATCTTCCATTTCCATATGATGTCATTACGACTTGTCCGAAACTGGTCGTCTTCGCTGGTCTGAATCTCTTTGTGCTATGCACACTCAATAGCAGTCATTTCCTGGCATGAATTGACTACCGACCAAAGAGTTGAAAACTTCGTTTCAAAGTTATTTCCTACGAATCATAGAGGTCAAGCTTTTCCTGTAAGTACATCATGGATTTCCCTGTCATCTGAAATGCTAGTCGCTAGGAAATCTGATCACTCAAGTAACCCATGTCTGGGAACTGATCACTGAAATATGCAATACCCCTTTTACAAAGAATTCTGTGATATTGGTATCAATGATCGCAAAGAGCGTTCCATTAGTGCCAGACTGTAATTAAACGTTTTGTGTTTCCTAGTCTATTGCATAATTCCACATATTAATCTCGTTTTCTGGAACAATCCTCTCGAGGGACGTATAGGTCTGAAATTTCCACACGATATTGTATCATGCTATTGCAATGATATTTAACCTTTGTCCTCCATTCACTAGAATTACACCCGGTCATTCTTCAGATTTTCATCTGCATATTTAAGAGTAATAGGAGGACCTTGTACTTATATATCAGGGTAATCAGTCATTTACAAAGCCGGTCAAATGTACCCAAGTGCCAAGTAACAATACCATTATCTTTTTATTAGTTATGGCTGCTTCATTGCATAGAAAACTTGTTAAATGACTTTGTAATTATCCTTTACACAATAAATGCACTTGGTATAGCGTTAAATATTGTGTTTGTTCACCTCTATCTTCTCAACGTGATGAATCCCGTATCTGATTGGTCAGAATCTGAAGAAGAGGGAATCTTCAGCCTGTCTATCCTCCCCTATATCACGTAGTGCCCACTCAATGAGTGGTCAGATGGTGGCGGAGACCAGGGATGCCATTCTCTTAATGTTGATAGCAATAATGAACGTGACGAATAATCATCTGATAGTGGTAGTGACTAATTGAAAGATGTTCAAATACCCTTAACAGATTTATTGCTTGGTATGCATAGGGCACATATGTAAAGAATTTGAGTGAGCATTCATCAATCTACATTGACGTTATATTCATTTCCTTTCTCTTTACACTAGAATGTATTTTACAATACAGTCCTCCTGTCAATGAAGGTGGGACAAAAAAACCAGCAGATGTCTGGCCATATTCTACAAATGCCACAAGACACCCATGCACAGATGGCCTTGGAATTTTCTGTACTCTGTGTTCACATCTACAAAGCTCGTAGAAGATACCATTGTATAATCCTACTAGGTGTGCTACATACCGATTTAAAATAAACCGACTGACACTGACAACGGAAAAGAACATGATCGAGCTATGGACTCTCGCTGATGACAAGAAACAGTGACCAATGAAGAAGACTACTGATTGTAACTACATGATGTTTTCAAACTACTGCAGTCGCAGAATACAGTACACATGCATAATTTATTTTTACACCATTGAAAAGATTGACATCAAGGAATATTGGCAATTATATTAGCCAGATGGTGCATATCATTAACTTTTCAAATAAAAATGTTAACTTAAAATAGTTCTTTAATATTAGCATTTTGTCCATCACAATGAGCAGGTAGGAGTTTTAAAGCAGCCACCAAGATCGCTTACCGATTGACATCTGCTGAATCAATTACTCAACTGATTTGTATATATCATAAGTGAAATGGTAAAGGGCACGGAAAGGAATATCTTGAGTCGGCATTCATTAATCTAGGTCACATAGAAGTGATGTTATCTGCATTTCAGTTTCTCAGTATCCAATAATAGCATTTTCCGCCTTTTCCAAAATGGACATTGTGTTATAGTAACACTTCCTGCAATAAATAAATATCCCTCCCTCACTCCCTCTCTCTCTCTCTCTCTCTCTCTCTCTCTCTCTCTCTCTCTCTCTCTCTCTCTCTCTCTCTCTCTCGCATCATGCACACACGCACGCCAATACGTACGCACGCACGCACATATTCACGTACACATACGTAAGCGTGCGAACTACCTAGAAAATTGTAATCAGTGGTTGATATAGATATTCAATTAACTAGTTATACATACGGTACTATTTAATTATGTTTTATTATACCCCCATCTTGATGTATTTATTAATGTATTGTATGTGTATGTATGGGAGACACGTGTATAAGACTTATGTCTTACTGTGCTCCCATTGAACAAAATAAATTCTGTTTAGAAACAATAAATAAATATTGACTCTAGATTTATCAGGTGGTATCTATCTCTTACTTTTCCCGTTGCTAACCCCAGCGTATTCTTTTATCAGCACGTTGTCAATTAAAAATATGCACATTTGGCAGATTTTAAGCAGATGACAAAATTGTTGACATGTGATCTAACAACTCAACTGCTTTGAATATAATATATGCGAAATTGTGAACACTTTGAGTGGTTATTCATTACTTTATGTTATGTAGATGTGGTGCTATGTTCATTTCATTTTTAAGCTCCCCATGAGTGCATTTCTCACTTTATAAAAAGATGGATATTGTGTCACCATCAAGATATTACTTCATTAGCACTTTGCCAGTCACAGCAATGTACAGTTGCACGATTTTCAGCAGCGGACACATTTGTTGACGTTTTGACAGCTGGTGACCTTTTTCATAAAGTGATTTGCTTATGCCAGTAGACAGGAGTCTACTATGATGGTGTAGCGTGGATCGACCGGTTAGGTACGAACTGTCCCAGCCTGTCTGGGTACGGAACGGCCGGACTGGGTACGCTCCAAGCGCGACCTCCCTGAGTAGGACAGTAATCGTGTAAAAAGCCATATGAGAGGTTCTTAAAATGACAAAGTCCGTGAGATCAGCTAGCGTGCATTTGTGAGCATCAGAGATTGTTTGCCAATGCGCCTAAGCATTGGAGAGAATTATATTTTGTACCGAGTTGGTACATGTAATTCCTTTAAATTATACTCTCCTCGTCATTATTGGTATCCATCATGACCAGAATGAAACGAGGATTCCAAATCCTTTTACCACTTTAAATTCGGTCCAGAAATGGCCGAGTTATCCTTAATTAAACCTTCAAATTCCTTTCAAAATATTGCTCTAGGAGCCACGGGCGCATGCATGTACTTAGTGCATGGGGGACAATAGTGTATCATGTGATCGCTTTCCCTGCCTCTGTAACTCGCGCGCTGATTGGTTTTGGTGCTCCAGCTGTGACGTCATGAGTAGTATAAATGGGGATGAAAAAATCAGAATCGAGGGCAGTCAGAACAGAAGATAGAAGGTGGTAGGTTGTGTGGCGAGGGCATTGCGAGACGCAGGCAACTGCTTAATGCTAACATCATTACATACAACAGCAGCAGTGCCTATCGGATTTGAGTTCTCGTCTCTGGCACACAACTACCGCATCCGCTTTGAAGTCTTTGTAAACTTCCGGAAAGGTATCACCTGGGGGCAATAACAAACTTTAAGTAAGACAACCCACGCTACCAACACCGCGGTGGGACCTTCTTGTGGATGAGATTGTTGGCTCAGATGTAATGCTCATCAATGTATGTAGGGCGAGGGATGTGCTCGATGGATAACTCGCCAGATTTGCCATACCATGCCAACAAGTGGTAGGTTCAAATCCGCACATGTGTCATGCTCAGTTTGAGACTGCAGTCAGGGGATATTGCCCGATGCACCGCAAGAGCTATGCGGTGCATCTCGTCTTGTGATCTACCAGAATGCATCCGTATTTATTAACTTTCAACGGTGGTCCTTCATAACTACAAGGCAGCTTCAGCCTTCCGTTCGATGTAGGGAACTTTCTAAACACCGCTTAAATTACTCACTTTGTATATAGACGTGATTCACTACTAGCCATCCGCATCTGCAACAGTTCTTCTTTACCATTCCTGCAAATGAGCCACATCAGACAGTTCGCCTGCAGATTTTCCTAGCATCTAACTTCCGCATCATGCCATCTCACGTTCAAAATATGTGACGCTTCAACTACTGTGTTTCCAGAACTTGTTCCGTTCTGATGACTATAAGGTACTCCATTATTGTATTATTATTATAATTATTATTATTATTATTATTATTATTATTATTATTATTATTATTTTTATTATTATTATTATTATTATTATTATTATTATTATTATTATTTTATTAAAATATTACATTAATATAACATGTACTGATGACTAACAGGTACCCGACGGTCGTCTGAGACCGCATTTTTATAGGTTATCTTTTAACTGTATATATTTATTATTATTTTGTGTCGATGACTAACAGGCACCATCAAGGTCGTGTGACCTCCCCTTGTACTGTACTGTGATAGATAGTTATTACTAGAATGGCAGTAGCCATTCTAGTTACATATGTTTTGCTTATTTTATATAAAAACATTGGAACCACAGTTCACTAGGCTACACAATACAGCAACGACAACGGTACCACCTTGTTCCCCAACAGCATCACCTTTTCACTGAGGTCGCTGTTCATGTTCTCATTATGCGAACATGATATGCGGCTGACTAAACCTGGACTATTTTAGCCTAATAGGATAGGTTTATAGTAGTAGGGCCGATTACTCTGTAGGAGACATGTTGTGTAAGTCTCTTTTCCGGGAGCAGCGAATATGTAACACTGCACATCGGCTAGGTTGTATAAATTGCCCATATACCATAAGGCCTCCTATTCTTACGAATATAAGAGTAATTGTCTCTGTCTATGCTCCTCCAGCCTCCGGGCTTATCGATTGCTTGGACCTCCCTCTGCCACGTTGCTTAGAGCTGACTTTGAAACTATTGGGCTTTCAGAGTGGTTAGAAGCAAAGTGTCGATGACCGCACACGCTTCCCCTGTATCTTCGGATACTAGTTGTTAGATAACCACGCCAAAGTAGGAAGCACTGCGAAAATGTTATAATTACTGGCCTGCAGTTCATCCTTGGGCGATTTCACATAACCATAAACACAGGTAAAATGTTAATCCCTGGATGCGGATCTCACATGATCTCCCCCCAACACGCTGGTGACGGACAGGACACAGCTCTCCATCTAACTCTACAAGTGACTGGGTGCGGTCTTAGAACCCACAACGCCCTCACGGGAAGGTCACCATAGTTGGATAGCTGTCTCTTTGTCCCCACCATAAACTTGTATGTGTTTTTCAATGCTTATGTAATATGACTTGTCCCTGTGCTGTTATATGTGGTCATGATACGGTGGTGACAGGATCGTCATATGATTCCGGAGCTGCCACCTCGTGACATCGCCACACGCTGCACATTGTCGCTGGTCAGGCTTATATGTTGAAGATAGTTAGATTGCACAGCCTTTTGCAGCTTGATCTGGCCCCAAGAACTAAATGTTAGGATAGGATCTAGCCAAAGGATCCCATAAATAATGCGGCAACTACTAATTCAATATCTTTAAACTTACATAAGATGACGGTGTTGAATTCTGCGGAAATCATCCACCTCATCTTCACGTAATACAGCGAGCATCACAATAACTTATAATTTCACTAGGTTGACTCTTTTACATAGCATAGTTTGCACAGGAGAGTGGCCCTTTTTGCCATCTCTATTCCTCCGCTTCGGCGTTGTAGGCATTTTCCTGTGACGGAGGCCAACACGAGGCACTTTCCTCTTACAATAAATAATGTTTGTGTTAGGGGTTAATTTAGTTTATACTAAACTTGCTAAGTAGGCGCGTTAGGACCCTCCTTTGCGGGGATGCTGAATGGATTATGATCTATGAGGTACCTCTGTCGAGGACCATGATGACGAGTCATCAACTTAACCCTATATACTTGATTTCTCTCTTGTAGCGGCAAACGAGTACTATTGTGTGTCTGTTACCTTGTAGTTAATGTATGTATTTAATTATGGCTAGGCTCCAGGTGGAGCTGATGGACCGTCACACCGGTGACGCAAATAGCGAAGATGAGATCATGAGGTTTAACTTTCACGGCGATGGTCGCATGGCCTCACTGGAACATGAACATTCCACCAGATCTAGAAGTCAGTCTTTGTACAATGCGGAAGCACATAACATCGGATCCACAACCCCGAAATCCGCAGCTAACCAGCAGTCTTGCCCCAACATACTGTGTACTTGTGGTGGCGCTGAGCGAGAGTATCCGGCGGACCAGCGCACGCACCCAGAGTCTACATTTGCATTGAAAGTCCTGGATATATTTATTACCCATACTCTTGAGTATGGTTGGCGTCGAAGTGGGTGATGCACATAAATTTAATCCCTCAATAAACGCAGTAAGTCCCAGTTTATCGCACAATAACATACATATTCTTAAAGTGGATGTCTACTAGAAAAATTATTTTCTTAATTAGTGTGTGCGTCCAAGGTGCACTTCAAGCCCACGGAATATTGCATCACAATTGCAGCCTAACAACCATGTTATAATATATAGCTGTTAAATTCAAAAGTATTTTAAATATCAAGAAGTATCACTTATTTCTATATCTCAGTTCTATGCAAACATGCGATATGTATTGTAGAGAGAATTCGCTGTGTTTGGACTTCGTAAATCTTAAAACTTAACCAAAGATGCATCGTGAACATCATACCATGCCAACCTATACACCACTAAAAAGCTCAAATATCCAAGTAATCACTTCGATTCTTGATCGGCCTATGGGTAGTGAACCTAGCGGACTCTGGTAATAGCAATAATTATGGCAAGTCACGCTAGCGGCCGCTAGAAAGCTAATTTATGTGAAGTGATTGCATTGAATTTGTGCAACCCATTATTAGCTGCATAAATTGTGATAGTCAGGGATACAAGTTAAAGTAACCCCGCCTCAAAACTATGGGTTACTAAGCATAAACCTTTCTCCAAACGATCAACATTTTATATGAAAATGGCGCATAGCCTTTTAAACATCAAGCTTAAGCGAGTCCAGACTTGTTAGGCCAAACTACAGACTCGGTACTGAGCATAGGAGCAGGCCAAGAATCGACAACGTAGAGCATACACAACTAATTTTGACCAATGAACAGTTAGAGAAATCTTTTGTAAGAGACGAATACACATGCGCAAGCTAAACCATTGTGTCACCAGCCTTTTAACTGAAGCTGCAGCCTTAAAAATCAGCAATTCGCGCTCATACAACTCATGCCGAGTAAGCAACTCACAACATGCTCTACGTATTGGTGGAATAGGTCCAATAGTACACCAACAACGCCCTATAGACCATGTGCTGGACTGTACTTCCTAGTACTGTCTTATGTGGTTACTGTGCGGACTCAGATTATTTCTGTGACGTTCAGGCGCTACGGACTCCAGCTATCGGACTTCGTTTGTTTCCCATAGCTTATTCTACCAGTCCCTTTTCCATTCGTGCGGACATAGACTATTTTTCCTGGCGTACTAGTACTCCTTGTGGCAGCTAACGAACTTAGTCTATTCTCCAAATGTCTGTAGAAGACTGTGAGGCAACGTGCTTTTGCATTGACGCCGACTTCTTCTTCTTCTTCTTTTCGTTCGCTGATCATACCGCCAGTCCTGTAAGTGACTATCGACATGATCATAAGCGTTAAGTGCGTGGATCCATGGTTTATTAGAGTGCGCCGTGTTGCCTGGAACCTCCGTCTTCAGCACTCGATGTTTCTGTCAGGGTTACCTCACCCTTACCTCCTTTAGTCGCCTCTTACGACATGCAGAGGATACGGAAGGTGTATTCTAAGCCCCACCCACGCCGACTATCCAGACTACCCACACTATGGTGACGGACGGCATCAGCACCTTGCGCAAAGCACAAACTCTGAAACCTCACAGTGGTTGAGCATAGGTACTAGTATCAGCACTCTTAGGTGAAGTACGCTCACTATGCCAGCAACGCTCATGCAGTGATTTGCCTCAGTTCGCACAAGTGATTTGCCATAAAACACAAAGCTAGTTTCAGTACTGAACATCTCAAAATTCGACAAATCGGCTAGTTCCAAGTGCCATTGCATCAACATCCTGCGTTGTGCCTTCCCAGCAACGCAGACATCCAATACCCAGTCTTGGCACACATGTACTACGTAGTCTTATGCGAGGTGCGTCAAGACTCTGAAGGGAAAACAGACAGACGCGGCACGACATGGCATGCGGTAAGCAGCACATGACATGCACCAATTTGACTTCAGTGTATTTCTAATAAGCAAAACACACTGGAGCGGCACACGATGGAGTGTATGTGGAGTGGCACATAGCATGGATAAAGTCTGAAGCGATTTTTACTGCGTGCCACCTGAAATTCCTAATCCCTGATGTCATTCGCAATAAATTTTAGCTTAAAATCCACGATGTTGGTCTTTGACGTCGCTGAACATACATATCTAGAAGGTATTTAGCCTGAAATCCATTGCTGCAGCACGCAGTAATTGAATTCAATAATTCAATCAAATTATTTTCAAAAGATCCAACATATTTTTTCTCACACAGTGTAACATCTGTAAAATATTTTATTAGGTCTGCCTCTGTCTGTTTCCTACTTGAATCTCTAACAAAATCACATACTGCAGCCACAAAACAACAAAGTCCATCAGCACTTTGTATATAGTCATTCGGACTTCAAGAAACTACTCCACTACGTTATTTATTTCTGCCTGTTTAGTTGCTTGAGATTGAAGAAGTCACTTAGGCAACCTAAGATTATTTTTGTTTCCATCAACCGTCTTACGGCACCATCAGTAACGCCTGTTAAGGACTTAGAAACTTTCATATAAACCTATTAGTACTCTCAGTCAAAATCACGCCCGCAAGCGTCAGCATACACAAGGTTTTCTATGGGTTTAATATAAACTGATATATAATATAAAATAACCTTCTACTTAGAGAAGCTTTCGCCGAAGCGAGAGTAAATGCCCTGCGTGGGCTGCCATTAATATAGTATCATCCATCCATAGTTGGACCTAACGAAGTGTATTGAACCGTGAATGTATGTATTTATATGTGTTGTGCATACTGTTTTACGAGAAAGGGCTGGTTAGTTTCCACAGATGTTGGTCAAGCCGAATCATCACACCAATTAAGCTAGGTGGATGCCGTTGTGGTTAGTGGTTCTTCAAAGGTGCCTAAGCTGACGTTTTTAGAACACAGATATTATTGCCAGAGGTTTAGCACCCTAGCCTATCGTTTGAAACAGGTTTCGCCTGCTTTCCCAATGTGAGCTCTGGCCCCACCCCACCCACCTACCCCACCCACCCCATATGATTCGACCATGGAGCGAACCCAACAAACAGACTGTGCGTTACAGATGCTACTCTAGTGACAGGGTACAGAGCCGAAGAGGGACCCCAAACTGTGTCCGCTAGAGGAACCACAACAACACCAGACAAAGACAGGACAATACAAAAGCATTTAAAAGCACCTTAACTATTTAAGGCCTGGACGAAGAAACACTTACCAAACCTTGATGACTTTTTACACTAGGTGTGGCGGTCCCACTCGGCCCTTCTCAGTCACCAGAGAGTTTAGCTTGCTAAGCACGTCATTTGCCGAGATGTAGAAGTGCCGAAATCAAGCCACATAGATCTGATTCCTGTGACCCAATGATTATCCTGCGTTAGCTTTATGACCTAAATGTCCAAGGTTCACTGCTGAGGCTGATATAATAATTAGTTCGGAATGAATTACTACTTTGGCGTATAGTTCCTATGTGAGTAAGATATCACTGAAGATACAGAAGGAAGTGTGATGCATCTCCATTAGGATTAAATCCGTCGAGAAACCTAAGCATTTTGTGCGGTGGTGCAACCAAACTGGAGGAGGACATAATATTTATAAGTATATGATGAAAATGTGAACACAGATGGCCCGGAGTTAGTCATAAAGAGATACAGTTGCTTCGATATAGTTAAATGGTCTTTGGCTCTTTTGGTGGCCCTTTCTAGGCTCTATTAATGGTATACCATTAGATCTGTGGCACCAGAAGCGAGCTTTACAACAAATAGCCGCATTTGAGCAACTGCCTCGGCTTGTTAGAGAGTTCTTACACAAAAAACTGAGCTACTACCTATGTTAGATTTAAGCCGAACCTGTGTCGGTTTCAGCACAAGAAAGGTTCCTAGTGTGGAGTGTGGCTATACAAGATAGCTAGGGTTAATGTGCTATTGTTGGTTTGTTGCATTAAAATAGAATATGATTTAATGATTAATAAAAACATTATATTTTATACAAGTTCTAAAGAACGGCACAGACCGTGAAAAAGCTACAGAAGAAAATTTAGCAGTAGGCCGAATCTGACCTTTAAACACGCCTAATAGTCCTCAGCGTAGTATTAACAAAAGATGAAGGCACCTATCAGTATTGGTGCGGAATTATGTATGCCTAATAGTTATCGGCGTAAGAAAAGCTATAATATAAAAAATAGCTTTCAAGTTGGCCTAATAGTCATCGCCGTATGAAAGTAAAAGAGGTGCCAAATTAAAAATGGCGCAAATGACGTGTATGATGTGAAAAATGAAAAAGCGGAACAGGTGAAAAAAGTTGATCAAAATAGATGGTAGAAATGTCCGTTCACTACTGAAAGTTCGTGGAGGAGAAATTGGTGGATTATATGGTTATTATTACGACGAGTGAAGGGTCGGCAAAGTCTTCTGAAGAGTTCTGAAGTTCAGCACAAGATTAATGGTATGGCAAGCTCAGGTGCTGCACAGGATGCAATGTTCTGAATATTGAAAAATGGCTTAACAGTACCAACGATTTTAAGCACGAGAATGATTAGCTCGATAATTTCCTTAGTTCGAGCGGAATGGTGATTTTGTCGTAACAGGAAGTGAGCTAGCACAGTTTTTCAGCACGAATATTGTGTGTAAAGAGAGACCACCTTTCAGTTGTGGTTCAGATAAGAAATGGCGAAACCACAATCGCAGCTGATGAGAGGCTCACGAGTCTATGCAAGATGTTAATTTTAGGGTATGAGTAACCAAAGAGAGTTTGCATTTTTTGCTGGTGATGCACCAACTAGAGGATTTGGTGTGCTTTTGGCTAGCCTATGTTTCAGCTCAGGCGGATTACTTTTGGTTTGATTTTAACCCATGATTTGGGCCACAAAAATTCATTTCTGTGCTGGTGAGGGGCTTCGTTCAGCATACAAATTTATAGGAAATTACACTAGTGTAAATTGCGTTAGCTGCTCGGCGTCTCTGGACCAATAAAGGTCATGTTATAGTTTTCAGTGTCCAATTAAAGTCCGCAGAGCCAATCTACATGCGGTTGTAACAATCAGGCAAAAGTCACGTGCTATGATATCATAGGTACCACGGGGTCTGCTCCTAGTGTGGGAATATAGTACATATTGAAGATTTTTTTGGTGTCTTCGGGTTCTAGTAATTACAATCTCTTCCGACTTCGGTAAGGCTTGTATGTGCGGTTGCTGCGACAACCAGTCTTACCGATGATGAAAGAGATGGACACAAGCTCTCCTCGTTGGTAGATGAAAGTAACGATATTTATGTTTGTATCCGGGCCTGATCTGACTATTCTATTAGAAGATGATGGTAAGATACGGTGACCTTCCGTATTTTCCAGAGTGAACTATTAAGAACTCAAACTCTTGCCTTGAGATAAAATTTCAAGGTGAAAATTTTATTCTCCTACATTAACTGTACAATAATACTACAACATAGAAGTGACTTTTACTGTCACGTATAGCAGTTAAAATTGACTTTATACGTTTTGCCTACTTATCCTACATTACTAGTTTCGCTATCTTATGTTCTTATATGACTAGTATTACTCCCAGGCTCGGCTGGTCTGCTATACTATCAACACCTAACTGTTCTTGCCTACTCCAATATATTCAGCAAGAACATTCGATACAAAGGACAGCCCCCATATGAAAAGCAAAGTGCCCATTATATACTCTTTTGAGTTTCGCGCCCACGTTCGTTTGGCTTATCTTCCCCAGAGTTTGATCGGATGCCCATTGATTGTGACGTCATCCCGACCAATCAAACTCCGAGTTTCGCTTCTAGGACGAGAACGTCGAACGTGGTCGAACCGGTTTGGGCTGGTTCTGCTTTGATGCGATCTGTCAGCTAACCAACAACATTACTGAATGTGTTGTTGTTGCATGTCTCTTCTTGAGGGGCATATAGTTGATATACAAATTTAGATCAATTTAGATTGTTTTACTTATTCTGCCTGTAGGATAGGAAGGTTCATAGCACGTGAGCTACCTGAGCTCATCACCAGCTGGTGTTGTTGTGCTTTCTATAGGGAGTCGACATGCTGACTGTCATCCCTAAATGTTAACCATCATTCAGTCCGTCGCGTCCCAACCTATCGATTCTTATTGCTTGATTATTTACTAAACTACCGGCCAAAACAGCTGCTGAATATCCTGAAAGTGTGTGCAGATCCCACATCACCAACTTCCATCCTCAACTATTGACCGATATCATCAACCCAGAACCGGTGGTCCTTTCCCATCCTATTCAATTTCGAACTCAATCCTGACTTAATACAGTTATCAGTTTCGCATCAGTTTCGGCAGCACTGGCCGATGTCAACCAGTGCAGCGGTCCTTCTGCGTATTATAGGATGATTCTTATCGTGCTACACCGTTCATTAGCTCCCCTGGTATTTTCAAAGATGAATTCCATTAAGGTCTTACTCATAAATATGAGATGTCCATAGGGTCATGACTCCCACCAGACAATCCGATGTCTACAATATGACTATTTTATATTAATTAATATCTCCGCCAGTTCGTATCCGATTTAAATTTGGAGGATAGATTTGGATTCCTGATGGAATTTATCTTAAGATTCGCCCAAAGCTGGAACGAAATGGACCCGCATTAACAATTTAGGAAACACGGGAAATATATACACAAAAGATGCCAGTAGTTCGGATCGACCGGTCGGGTACCGGCTGTACCAGCTAAGCTGGGTACGCGCCGCCCATTTAGGATTCGTTTCCTGAACACGCCCCTCTGGGTTGAGCTATAAGCGTATACAGGCCTATCGGAGAGAGAGAGCGTGTCGAAAAGCGACTAATTTCGTTAAAACACATTATGCGCATGCACGCGACGCTGTTTCTATGGAGCGCGTAGTTGTGACTCAGATGAATGGCACTTTTAGTGTACCGAGCTGGTACTCTGTAATTCTTATTGATAGACTGTTCCAGTTACTTCTGGGATTAATCAAGACCAGAATTTGACGGGCTTTCCAAAACTGTATACCATTTCAAAATCGGTTGAGAAATGGCTGAGTTATCCAAGAAAACTCTTCTTGATTATCTTCAAAATATTGCCGCGACGTCATAACCACGTGGACGTAAAGCTTCTAGAATGTTCTAGAACGTTCGACGACGCTATTATTAGCGACGCCCTGATTGGCTGTTGATCGGGCGATGATTGGACGAAGCCTGCGCCTGTGACGTCACGGAGAGTATAAAAGGAGAAGCGATCCAGAGATCGAGAGCATCCTCGGCCAGGGGCCGAACAGGTTGGAGCTGGACCAACTATTATGAAGCGTGACACACGTCTTTCTTCGTTATGGGTTGGGTTTTTATCCCATAGAGTACAGTTTCCAACCCACCGCACTAAATCAATTTTGTAACTCCCCTTTTACGGGAGTAGTTTAGAAACTTTTGATAAAGAGTTCACGAATACAACATATACATTCGGAACACAAACTTGCGGTGAGACCTTTGCGGCCTGATAATGTGAATCTACAGATGTAGAGGCAGGATGTTCTTTGATGGATGACTCGCCAGATCTGCCGGCCGCGCCTAAAAAGTGGTATTTCAAACGCCGCCGCACCTGTCGTGTAGGTTCCTTCGACTTTCGACCATAGCAAGTGAACTCTGCCCGGTGCGTCTTCAGAGCTGGTTGACGTACCCAGCACCGTGATGCTTTGTTTTGTATCTTCATTCGCATTTGACAACCCCGATAGTGATCGTGTTGTTTACACTTTCCATCAATACCATCGGTGTACGGGAACTTTCTTCACCTCGTAGTACTATCGTATCTTTTACTGACTGCTCGTTAGACATTCTGAATAGGCTTACAGTGCTGAACGATGATCCCCTGCAATGGACGCTCTTGCGGGAATCTTGGTTACGGACGACAGCTCACGGGAACCAGCCTGCGGGAACCAGCCTGTGGGAACTTTCCAGCTTCTGGAGAGCGCATCATCTCATGTCGCGTATGGAGTGACGTATCAATTTCAGTAACACCGTAGACTTACTTGGGAAAGTATTCAAGTAACTATACTTCAGAGTTTAATTATTTCTCTATATAGGTTTTGTTAATTATCTCATATCCATAATAAAGTTTCCGATGACTAAAAGGAACCGCAACGGTCTTACGACCGATAGTTATAGTTTCTGTATTTGTTAAATAGTTATTATAAATTTCCTCAATGTGTTGCTAACCGCACTTCTTTTCTTCTTTTCGTTCGCTGATCATACTGCCAGTCCTGTAAGTGACTGTTGACATGATCATAAGCGTTAAGTGCGTGGATCCATGGTTTATTAGAGTGCGCCGTGCGGCCTGGAACCTCAGTCTTCAGCACTCGAGGTTTCTGTCAGGGTTACCTCACCCTTACCTCCTTTAGTCGCCTCTTACGACATGCAGAGGATACGGAAGGTGTATTCTAAGCCCCACCTACAGGGCAAGCTAACCGCACTATAGTAGGTTCGTAGACCTGTACTAAAATATATGCCGTAATCATTTGACACTGTATTGTTTGTCTGGTTAGATTATGTATGTATATGGCCAGTGGCCATCTGTTAACTCGTTTTGTTTAGTTATAAAAATATAGGACTGCAGTGCACGTAGAAACCCCTATACAGCAACATTTATATATGCAGCACTTTCTCCCGCCACCAACAATTTTTCACTGAGGTCGCTGTCCGTGCTATAACTCTGTTTAGCCCGGCATGCTACCGACTAAAATCTTTTCTATTCAGCTCGATACGATAGGTTCAGAATGATTAGAGACACTTTCTTCATTACATACTGTGTAATATACTCTTCTCTTCCGGTAGTGCGATAATTTAGCCCCCACTCCGGTAAGACTCATAACTCCAAGATTTTGTCTCTTTCCATGTTCCTCTTAGCCTTGTGGCTTCTTAATTGTTTGGATGTTCCTATCCACACCATGGGCTGATCCGACTCTGGGAAACTATTGGGGTTTCCGAGCGTTGATGGCTAGGGTGTGGTATCACACACACACCCGCGTATCTTCGGATACTTAGTCGATAGTACCTTAAGCCAATGTAGGAAAGCACTGCGAAAACATATGTATTAAATAGTATTCTATTTTACTGACAATCCTTCTGCCCCGCAGTACAAAACTGGCAACTTGTGTATAAACCTAACGACAGGTTAAATGGTTAGTTCCATAGGACCTGGTGACGGGCGAGATACGTATGCTCACCGAATCCTGTTCGAATGTCTGGGCAAGATATTTAGATCTGCCACGCCCTTACGGGAAGGACATTCACGGTGTGCATCTGTCTCTCTCAACCCCCACCATAACGATAGGAGATATGGCCTAATAATGCTTCCGTGAAATTTAAACCATGTCATGTAATGTTTCATGTGGTTGTGGCATGGAATGTCCGGATTCTCACCCAGTTCGGAGATCCCGCTAAGTAACATGTAAGAGCGCTGTCTGCAGTACGGATGTCCTCGGGCATTGGTTCTCCGTGACCGCCATGTCTAATAGCTAGGTGGTTATCGGCCAGTTGCGGCCCAAACTAATTCTTGTCTTGAAAATAACTAAAAGGAATTAAGCAAAGCAGAAGGCCTGCAGAAATAAAGCGGCAACTACTAACTCAGCATATTAGGAATTACATAAAACGGGGACGAAGGAATCCATCAGGAATCTTCCATCCCATCTTCACGTAAAACAGTACGCACCCCATACCGTCATACACTCACTAGGTATGGTCTTTTCTTTGTATAGCATTTTTGTTTGAAATATTAGAGTAGGCCTGTTTTTGCCTGCTAATCTTCTCCCACTTTAAGTCGTGGCAGCACCTTCCCGAGACGGAGGCCCGCACGAGGCACTTGCCTCTCGCAACGATTCAGCGACGACGGTCCATGCCAGGATAATACTCCTCACGCAAAATAACACTAGGAATAGTGCCCGCGTGAGGCACAACACTTTTCATCCGAGATATTCTTCTTCCTTCCAGCCTAGAGGTATAATACCTTATAATAAGTTAATAGCTATGTCTCGTGTACGGAGCCTCCCTTGTGGGGATACCTCTGCGGACCTATGAGTCCGTGTGCTACCTCCGGGAGCCCCATGTTTAAAAGTTCATCTACATGCCTCTATGTCTTATATTTTCGTATGCTCTTATTGTAGTTTTATCTGGCATATCTTAGGTAACCGCATTGTATAGACTTATATTTTTAGGTCACCAAATCAAATCTTGTACATCCATAGATCACGAAATTGCTATGGACAGGCATACTGGTGACACAAATTCTTGGGATGATACCGTTATGTTTAATGTTCACAATGATTGTAGCATGGCCCCACCGGAACGATTGAGTTCCACCGGCCTTAGGAGCCGGTTTTTATTTCCCGCAGGGCAGTCTCATTCAAGGTCCGTCACCCCAAGACCGGATGCTAACCAGCGTCATCATTCGTCATGCACATGCAGCACGGCGAGTCGACAAGAGACATCGGAACGGCCCGACACTACCCGGTGAGCTACAATACCTAATGTACAGTGTGTTTGGCCTATCTGGATTATCGTGCATGCGGTGAAGGCCAACTCGCCGGTATGGGTCATTCTGGCCTGGTCCTTAGCGAGCCATGCTACAATGTTTTAAACCACCACACTCCATTTGACAATTTACAAAATTCATTACAGCATCAAATACACACTGGTGAGCACATCTTTGCAGGTTTTTCCCGACACAGTAACAACAGAGAACTTGATGATGCCCCGTACAGAGTCTTCATAATCTTGTACGGGTTCTCTTAGCTTTCGAGCACCCCAGAATTACAAGTATGGGCATGCACAAGACACACCGTAATACAAATCCCTACAGTCTAGAGGTGAGGGAAGCCCTGTATCAAAGAATGGGAAACGTTAACATTATATAATTTCATGTCGCATCTCATGTGGCGATCGACGAACACGGTCTCGTGACCAACCTGCAGAGGCAAGTCGAGGGGCAGGCCAAGTAAATTCTGCAGCTTGGGGGGCTGATGGCGCAGCTTCAGGTGCACAATGCCACCTAAGCGAGCACCAGCTCGAGGCCGAGGTCCACGCCGGCCCGCTGCCTGGCGCCTCATCACCCCCCTCTGCGGTCGATGGTTGTCAGTTTCAGATGCATTCAATATTTTCTTTTCTGATGTAGCAGATAATTTATTGAAGCGGCAGCCTCCCTATGACTACAATAATAAAGGCCGGTATATAGATTTGATAAAACATATGGTAGAAATAAATGTTCCACAAACCATTTACTTTAGCATTCCAGAAGTAACTCCAGACTTTGTGTTAAAACAACTTAATGCATTTGATATAAAGAAGTCAATAGGATTAGATAATCTACCTCCTAAATTTTTAAAGATGGTTAGTTCTATAATTAGTTTCCCATTAGCTTATATAATAAATCTTAGCCTGCAATCCATGACATTTCCTGAAAATTGGAAAGGGGCTAAAATCTTTCCTTTGTATAAAACTGGTGATGTGAACAATATTGAGAACCATAGGCCGATTTCTATACTTCCTATCTTATCTAAAATAATGGAACGCCATGTTCACAATCACATGTTTGAATATTTATCTCAGTACAATCTACTTTGTAGCAATCAATGTGGTTTTCGTAAAGATCACACTTGTGAAACAATCCTTCTTAAAATGCTTAACACATGGACGAAAGCCATTGATGATGGGCAAATAACTGGAAATGTATTAATTGATTTTAAAAAGGCATTTGATGTAATTGATCACCAGATATTACTTAGAAAATTAGAATTATATAAATTTGATAATGCAGCACTTAGGTGGTTTTCTTCATATTTAAAGGATAGGTGGCAGTGTGTAAGTAAGTCTGCAAGCTTAGCAGACCGCATGGCTGTTAAGCATGGTGTGCCACAGGGTTCTATATTAGGTCCTTTATTATCTATAGTCTTTGTTAATGATCTACCATCTCATATTAATCGCTGTAACACTGATATGTATGCTGATGATACTACAGTTTATTTTAAATCCAATTGTATTACCACTCTAACAAATCACTTAAATGAGGACATGAATGCAGTCAAGGAATGGTGTAATGAAAATCAAATGATTGTCAATGCAAGTAAAACTAAATTATTATTAATCGGATCACGAGCTAAGCTTAAAGATTTCAAAGATGTGACAATACAGTATGATGGTATTAATCTTACTGGCAGTAGCTCTGAAAAGCTTCTAGGAGTCCATATTGATGATAAGTTAACATTCATAGAGCATGTGAACAATGTTGTAAAAAAGATATCTCGTCTGTTAGGAATACTTAGAAAATATGCGAAGGACCTACCCATCGATTATAGATTAAAATTTTTCAATTCCTATGTATTACCCCATTTTGATTTCTGCCTGGTAGTATGAGGTAATATTTGCAAAGAAACTCAATTAGACAGACTTCCAAAATTGCAAAAACGAGCCGCACGAATCATTCTCAGTGAAAAGTTTAGTAAGAACATTATTTGAAAAACTTATCTGGATTCCGATACAGGAAAGAATAAATTACAAAACTGGATGCACTGTATATAAAGCTATCAGAGATGAAAATCCTGAATATTTAACAAAACTATTTGTAAAATGTGCTGATTCTCATAAGCGAAATCTGAGATGTTTAAACAATTTTCAAGTCAATATTCCATTGGCGAAAGGTGCCTTGCACTCATCTGGCTTCGCTGTGAAAGGATCAAAATTATGGAATTCATTAAAAGTATCACTACGAACTGCCCCTTCCTTGACTGCTTTCAAATCCCAATATATGGCTGACAAATTAGGTAAATAATCACTACATGTACATTTATATGCTATTGATATGGTGTAGGTACTCATATCTAAATCTTTATGTTTTGTCTTGGATGAGTCCTGTCTGCTAGCACTCGGGATTGGATCCGAATTGGTATAGCTTAAAACATTTTGAGAAAATTGGACCATAAAACTTAAAGGTTTTTGCACAGGGGAAGCTGTTTGCGGAGTTCATGCATCTTTTCTCTCTCTTTTTTCAAGGTGTTTTTGGATTGTACCGGTTTGGATCCGATCTTGAGTGTTGGCAAACGGGGGTTGTCTAAGACATACAATGTAAATATGTACAGTATATTATATGTACATATTGTATACATAGAAAACCATGTATTATATGTAAATATGTGAATAATAGTAGAATAGATTGAAGGCCCCGGGGAACACCGGCTATTTATAACTGATTGGTTTACCTTCATAAAATAAAGCTTATTATTATTATTATTATTATTATTATTATTATTATTATTATTATTATTATTACCGCAGTCTTCATAGTGTGCATTCGCAACATTATGTATTAAGCATCAATGTGGTTCATGAAACGGCTCCTAACGTGCATTAGTCAAGCAACCTTCATTCCCTCATTCATCTGTTTATCCGTATATCTCTTCCTTCCTTCACAAGAAATCATTCCACCTGCCGTATACGTTCAAAGGATTTGTAAAATCGCAAATAATCGGTTTTCATAGGTTGAGTGACAGGAAAAACTTTGAATCACCATATTCGACCTCATTCACAGTCAGAAACTTTGCATAATTTGGAAAGCATTTTCAGATAATGCCACAAATTATCGGCCTGTGAAAATCTGTAATAACCGTCCTATTGTGGCTGAAGGTGGATCTGAGAACTGTACAAAGAAGAGGTGTGAATTGGATAAATTTCTTCCTTTCAAAAGTGTATTCATGAGTTTTCAAAATAAAAGCAAATTTCAAATTCAGTCAAATTTAGATTACAATTCTAAAATGTTATGTACTTAATATCACGCAAATTGTGTCAAAAACAGTATGTCAATGAAACAAAAAATCCACTAAAATTTCGTTCAACTAGACACCTTACAGATATTAGACTAAAGGAAGACACATGTGTGGCTTACCTTTTTAATCTTCCTGAGCAATTAGTCCTTGCGACTTTGAAATTAACCCAATCAAACAGTTACCTCTTTCAGATACAACAGAGCAAACTCAAAATAAAGGAAACTAGGTGCAGTTTATAAGTCGACCATGTGCTGTGTCGTTCTAATGGTGAATCACCGTGACTGGCTGGACTGTAGCACTGTATAGGCACGGGCAAAATTGGGTCATGTCATGCCAGTCTATTTTAGCTTTTCCTAATCTCTTCTCTGGGGGCTCTGGGTCTTCAGACCCTACTCAAGATCTCTCGTGAAATCATTTTCGTATTTTTTGTTAAAGTATGTCCCGGAAACTAGATTCGTTTTACGAATGTTAATATTTTCAGTGAAACTGCGGTAACTCAGATGAAAATGGACAGATTCTGGTACAACGCAATTACAAGTACGATCTTGGATCGAGGTATCCACTTATGTCACAAAATCAGGGCTGGCTCGAGAGCCTGACCTGGACGGCAACATTAAATTGCAATAAACTTGGGACGGACATTATCCCAGTAAGTCATGAATGTGGATAGGCTGTAAATCAACAGGTCACGTGATATCATTAAACGAACGAGAAACCAATGTTAAATAAAATTTATAAATTTACTAAATCAATGTGACAGATGAACAATAAATAAACACTAAGGCAATGAAGAATCAAGATGTGTGTGTATGTAACGTAACTTATTATTTGGTTTAAACGTGATTTATTTTGTTCAGATGGAAGCACGATAAGACTTAGAGTCTTATGCCCGTGTCTCCCATACACATACAGATTATTCAAAACTTTTTTACAACAAAATGGCGGCAAATCATAATAGTTTAATTAATTGTAGTCTATTAGTGTGCATAAGTGTGTGGATATTGAGTGTGAGGTGGGGGGGGGGGAGTAGGAAGAAAGACCGAGCTAGAGAGAGAGGGGGGAAGGGGGGGGGGAAAGGGTGAGAGATAGAGAGAGCGAGGAATAAGATCAAATGGAAGATTAGCCGAGGTGAGCTCTAGGTGCTGCCTTCGCCCCGACCTGTACGTGTTGGGCTGCTGTCCATTTACCCCTTAAACTATAAGTTCGCGAACGGGAAGCTACTGAAAGCGGTTGGTGTTAATTATGTATTGACATACCATATTACAGATCAGTTTGTTCATTTCCAAGTTGGCAGTGTAAGTCCCGTATAGAAGCTGGTTGACCGTAAGATTAGCAAGAGAAATATCGTTCAAGGCAAGCTGATCTTGGAAAACGACTCTTTGCTCGTTAAAAAGGGCACAGTGTAAGACGTAGTGGTTCGCAACTTATTGTTTGATGTCCATATTAGTGATGCGACACGAAAGTTAATACACGTGGCTATGTACGCCACGCATCAAACTGTGCACTGTGCGAAGACGAATGCGAACGTGGACGGCGATCATGCAGGCGATCTGCGTGACGAAATCCGCGCGGGCATGTTGTGCCGGCGTTTGGCGAAGAACAATTTGTCGAGAGAAGTGCGCCCGTGGGAATGTGCCGCCAAATGTCATATGCCACTTGCCATAATGTAACATGTACCCTGAGGAAAAACAAATTAAATCTTCACTTCAAATAGTGCATATACCTAGCTTATCAAACTGTACACTTTATTTAAAATATATCATGTCTAACACGTTCATTTTGGAAATGATGTTGCAGCAGAGCTGATCTATAACTCAATAGTAGCAGCTCTTAGCAACATAATTTACCAAATTGACGCAACGATCTATTTCTACAATGTAATAGTGTAAGGCAACGCCAGCATTCCGTGAACAAATTTGAAAAATAATTGTTGCGCCAGGCTGTCTAATAAACAACAACCTTCGAGATAACAGAGTTTATTTTGCAAATTACGCCACGACAAAGTTGATCTATAATTAAACAGCAACAGCTTTCAGCAATGAAATTTGCAAAATAAACTCGTCAATAGACATATACATAACGTTATTGAGTATACACTACGACATACGTACCTAATATTCATTTTGAAATCATGTCGCTACAAGCGGCTTCCTAATATAGGAAACACAGCTTCTAGCAACAGCATTTCGAAACTGGATACCAATACATTGCGTTAAGCTTACGTAACTTCAGATAGTTCGTACAATAAAATAATGTGCCACTCAATATTTTGATTAACAGCGCACATCGGTAGCAGAAACGGCAGTGTTTACAGGTAGTACAATACATTACAATAACAACGCGTCCACATACCTGAGGCATGGAATAAATGAAGACTGAAGTACGAAGAAACGGTAACAAGCAAATCAACGCATGCTTACACATCTGCTAACCAGTAACCGAAATAACGGCAGAACGTACGAAGCTGACCACAACTGCAATGCAGTATAAAACAAACGAAATGGCTGTATCTGACCAACAAAATACAGGGCTTAAATTCCTTCCGTAAATTCAGAAATTTGCATTTCAACAACCATGACAATGGCAAGACTCAGAAAATAACCCAATGACAATTATGCAAATCGTGAATACAATGAAAAAGGTACGCCTATCTTACCAAATTTGGCACCAGGTGATCCAATGATATTACCTGACCGAAATCATGTTTTGCGCATTAGAATGACAAAGCCTTACCAACCAGGTACGCAAAAATAACAACAGGATTGCAGAACTCGGTGACCTGTAACTGAAAGGTCAACTGAGAATAAATACCAATATACAACCTCAGGTGGGTGGGTGCGGAGGAATAGTTAAAGCTCACATGTTCCAACAAACCAATACGTGACACACACCCACACTAAGAAATTCATTACAATTAATTTCATTCACCGTCACATGACGTGGTTCGACTTAAATAATCAGCTTCAACATTATCTTTTCCTTTGATAATCACAACCCTAAAGTTGAGAGACTGTAAGAATAATGCCCAATGCATAACTCTGGAATTCTCAACCTTGGTTTTGTCAAGAAAAGCCAAAGCCTGGTGATCAGTTTGCAAAACGAACTGCTTACCATATATGTACACCATAAATTCCCGCACCACCCAAATTATGGAAAGGTATTCCTTTTCTATTACATAATAGTTTACCTCACTTGTTTGAAGCTTTCTACTTGTGAACACCACAGGGCATAATATTCCATCATGTTCCTGTTACAGGACAGCACCAATAGCAGTTTGAGAAGCATCAGCATGAATAACAAAATCCTTATTGAAATCAGGCAGTTTAAGAATTGGAGCATTGCGCAATCTATGCTTAAGTGTTTCGAATGCATCCTCATGCCAACGTTCCCATATGAGTTTAATGGGTTTACCTTTCTTAATGAGATCAGTAAGTGGAGATGCAATTGCTGCATAATTAGGCACGTATCGATGATAAAATCCAGAAAGCCCTCGAAAGGAACGCGCAACTCTGTCTTTGTGTTAGGACGAACTGCATCCTGAATATGACTAATTTTATCAGACAACGTTGACAAACCTCCAGAGCCTAACTGATGGCCAACATATTCCAGCTTACAGTAACCAAAATAGCACTTGGAAGGCTTTACTGTGAGATTAGCCTCTTGAATACAAGAAAACAACTTACTCAGTGATGCCAAATGAGATGTACAATCGTCAGTGTGGGCGAGTACATCATCCACAAAGTTATACATGTGACTAACACCATCTAAGAGTATTCTCATCATGCGATTGTAGGAACTACCAGCATTTACAAGACCAACTGATAACCGGCAGAATCTAAAGGACCCAAGTGGAGTGTAAAAAGCGGTGTAGTCTCTTACTTCGTCCTTTAATAAAATTTGCCAATAACCCTTAGCGAAATCAAGTTTTGAGAGAAAATTGCTACGAGTAGCTTTGACAAAAATCTGTTCAATATTACTCATTGGTTCTGCATTAAAGACTGTGATTTTGTTTAATTTTCTGAAGTCAATAACTGGGCGACAACTACCATCCTTCTTCTTCACAAGAAGAAGTGGAAATCTATACGGTGAATTTGCAGGTTCTATAATTCCCATATCAGGCATTTCACGAAGGTCATGTTTCACAGTTTCCAACATAGCATGAGGAATTGGATACGGTTTTAGGTGTAATGGCTTCTGATCAATTAGTCTGATATCATGTTCAACTAATTTAGCGAGACCAGGCTTATTTGAGAAGATATTACTATACTTTTCAATTAATGCACACATTTCCAGTTTTTGGTCATTGGTTAGATCATGATTGACATTAACATCTTTAAATGTTTCAGTGTGAGAAGAATGATAATCTGTTAATAACTGATCATTATTAAACTTACTGGATTCTAAATCTGATCCAATTGCAACATTAGCCAATTGTGGAGGATTACGATCATGGTATTTCTTTGTCATATTTATATGAAACAATTTGACCTTCGACCCCATTTGGATACGGTAATCATTCAATCCTACCTTCTCAGTCACTAAATAAGGCCATCGCCATTGCAACAACAATTTATTCGGTTTTGTTGGCAACAGCACCAAAACATGTGAACCTGGTTCTAAAGTTCTTGGTTTACTTTTACTGTCATAATAATTCTTATGCTTTGTTTGAGACATTGCTAAGTTTGTATGTGCTAGATCAAGCAATTCTTCAAATTTCTGAGGTCGAATACATATTTATAACTAGTTTTGATGTCTTCATATAGGTTTTCCTTTGTCCATAACTCATGCCGAACAATCATAGGATCCCTTACGGTACGCCCATACACTAGCTCTAAGGGAGAAAACCCTGTCCTATCCTGATGAACTTCATGGTATGCAAACAGTAGTGGCTCAATGTACCTGTCCCAATCCTTAGGATTATCTAAACACATTCTCCTTAACATTTGCTTATGTGTACCATTCATCTTCTCACATAAGCCGTTGACATGGCATGATAGGGAGATGTACATAACTGTAGAATAAATACCAATATACAACTTCAGGTGGGTGGGTGAGCGGGGAGGAATAGTTAAAGTTCACATATTCCAACAAACCAATACGTGAGAACTTAACAAATTTGAAGCGAATCCATTGGATTTAAGATTATGTTCCATAAACCAGATTTTTTATAAATTGCCAAATTTTCAGGGGATCTAACTGCGACAAATAGGGACAGATTCTGCAGAAACGAAATCATTACACTTCATCCACATCTGATATGTCAACTGGAAAAGGAATTTCAAATGAAGGTTCAATACGATTTGAGATTCAGTCTGGACAAGAAATTTCTCTACTTTTCAGAGGAATGAACTCTGCCAAATATGGACGGATTAGTGATAGGCTTTATCTAACTCATCCATAGCCAAAATGGGTGTAATTTCGAACTAAACCCCCATTTTCACCAGTAACAGCGAGACATGAAATGGCGACAATCACAATCATTGTTATAGTCACCAATGACAGAGAATCGAGAAAGGACAACACTTGTTACCGTTGCTCTTGACCACGTGAATGGAGGTAGAAGTAAAAGCATGTTTTTGCCATTATCATTGCTATTGTTATCAGTGATAGTGACGCATGAAATGGCGACAATCACAATTGTAGTCATCATCATCAGTGGTATTGAATCGAGAAAAGGTGACAATCTGTGTCGTCGACATTGTCTCCAGTGACAGAGAATGGATGGGGGTGGGGGTGTTGGGGGCGAATAAAGAATTCCATTTGGTGTTAGCATCACCATTGTCACCAGTGATAGTGAGACCATAATATCGTGGCAATCGCAATCATCACCGCCGTCACCAGTGGCCGTGAATCGAGAACGGATGACAATTGCTAGAGTTGCAGTTGGAGGATTAGAACAGCTCAAGTGTAGTCATCTGGTGACAGTGAGGGGAGAAAGGATGGAAATTGCTATTGTCGTCATTTTGCCAGTTAATACATGGAATTATTACCGGTTAGTCATTTAGCTCACCCACCCACCCACCCTTTCAAGATCACGCACCACGCTTCTGGCAGTTATTTCACTCCGGACCATCTGATTTTCGCGCCAGAGCACGTGTATTCGTGTGTACGTGTGGTGGCTGTCGTACATGCATAGGGAGATATCTTTACACGTGAAAAGATGAATGAATGAATGAATGAATGAATGAATGAATGAATGAATGGATGAATGGATGGATGAATGAATGAATGAATGAATGAATGAATGAATGAATGAATGAATGAATGAATGAATGAATGAATGAATGAATGAATGAATGAACGGATTGAGTTTCGGACCATTGATCAATTATATGTCTGAACTTGACCGTGGACATGCCATTCTGCAAGGACGGCACATGGAAAGCGTGAAAATAAAAAATAGATCGCTTCAGTCGGTTCCCACACACGTTAGCTCGAGTCAAAAGATCCAACGCATGACAGTGAGTCATGCCATGCCGGAAAAGTTGATTTATATATCGAACCTTTCCGTGCTAGTGAGGACTTAGTCATTTTCATCTAACTTTAGTTAATACGGCACATGCGAATTTGACTTATAAACCTGGCCTTAGTCAAACCTTTTGCCAATTCACACAGACTGACTTTAAACGGGTAAAGTTTTCTCGTGTCGAGCTAGTCTATTGTTAGCTTTTCCTAATCTCTTCTCTGGGACCTGTGGGTCTTCATACCATACTTAAGATCACTCGTGAAAAGATTTTTGTAATTTTGTTAAAATTATGTCCTGAAAACTAGATTTGTTTTACGAAAGTTAAGCTTTTCAGTGAAGCTACGGCAACTCTGATGAAGATGAACATATTCTGCCGTAACGCAACTACAATCGAGATCGAGTATGCAATTTGAGGCGAATCCATTGGCTTTTTAACATTATTCTCCTTAACCTAGATTTTTGAAAACTTTTGTATTTTTCATCGGGATCTAACTCTGCAAACATGGTAAGATTTTGCCAAAACGAAATCATGACACTTCGTCTGCAGTTAGTATGTCCAGGAATTTCAAATATATTTTCAAAGTTCTTTAAGCTCTGGCATGGACAAAACATCTCTATGCTATTCAAAGTGGTGGGAGGGGGAGGTTAGGTGAATATGGACGGATTTCATGACAGGTCGATCGTCTCGACGTAATATACCCACTGAAAAGATTTCAAAAGATTCGAAATGTTCAGAAATATTTCCTGACAAGAAATCGAAATCGAATGGGTTGACAGATGGATTCATGGATGGACACACACACACACACACACACACACACACACACACACACACACACACACACACACACACACACACACACACACACACACACACACACACACACACACACACACACACACACACACACACACACACACACACACACACACACACACACACACACACACACACACACACACACACACACACACACACACACACACACACACACACACACACACACACACACACACACACACACACACACACACACACACACACACACACACACACACACACACACACACACACACACACACACACACACACACACACACACACACACACACACACACACACACACACACACACACACACACACACACACACACACACACACACACACACACACACACACACACACACACACACACACACACACACACACACACACACACACACACACACACACACACACACACACACACACACACACACACACACACACACACACACACACACACACACACACACACACACACACACACACACACACACACACACACACACACACACACACACACACACACACACACACACACACACACACACACACACACACACACACACACACACACACACACACACACACACACACACACACACACACACACACACACACACACACACACACACACACACACACACACACACACACACACACACACACACACACACACACACACACACACACACACACACACACACACACACACACACACACACACACACACACACACACACACACACACACACACACACACACACACACACACACACACACACACACACACACACACACACACACACACACACACACACACACACACACACACACACACACACACACACACACACACACACACACACACACACACACACACACACACACACACACACACACACACACACACACACACACACACACACACACACACACACACACACACACACACACACACACACACACACACACACACACACACACACACACACACACACACACACACACACACACACACACACACACACACACACACACACACACACACACACACACACACACACACACACACACACACACACACACACACACACACACACACACACACACACACACACACACACACACACACACACACACACACACACACACACACACACACACACACACACACACACACACACACACACACACACACACACACACACACACACACACACACACACACACACACACAGACACACACACACACACACACACACACACACACACACACACACACACACACACACACACACACACACACACACACAGACACACACACACACACACACACACACACACACACACACACCCACCCGCCCGCCCCCCCCCCCACCCACCCACCCCCACCCACCCACACACACACACACACACACACACACACACACACACACACACACACACACACACACACACACACACACACACACACACACACACACACACACACACACACACACACACACACACACACACACACACACACACACACACACACACACACACACACACACACACACACACACACACACACACACACACACACACACACACACACACACACACACACACACACACACACACACACACACACACACACACACACACACACACACACACACACACACACACACACACACACACACACACACACACACACACACACACACACACACACACACACACACACACACACACACACACACACACACACACACACACACACACACACACACACACACACACACACACACACACACACACACACACACACACACACACACACACACACACACACACACACACACACACACACACACACACACACACACACACACACACACACACACACACACACACACACACACACACACACACACACACACACACACACACACACACACACACACACACACACACACACACACACACACACACACACACACACACACACACACACACACACACACACACACACACACACACACACACACACACACACACACACACACACACACACACACACACACACACACACACACACACACACACACACACACACACACACACACACACACACACACACACACACACAGACACACACACACACACACACCCACCCACCCACCCGCCCCCCCCCCACCCACCCACCCCCACCCACACACACACACACACACACACACACACACACACACACACACACACACACACACACACACACACACACACACACACACACACACACACACACACACACACACACACACACACACACACACACACACACACACACACACACACACACACACACACACACACACACACACACACACACACACACACACACACACACACACACACACACACACACACACACACACACACACACACACACACACACACACACACACACACACACACACACACACACACACACACACACACACAGACACACACACACACACACACACACACACACACACACACACACACACACACACACACACACACACACACACACACACACACACACACACACACAGACACACACACACACACACACACACACACACACACCCACCCACCCACCCGCCCCCCCCCCCACCCACCCACCCCCACCCACACACACACACACACAAACACGCACGCACGCACGCACGCACGCACGCACGCACGCACGCACGCACGCACGCACGCACGCACGCACGCACGCACGCACGCACGCACGCACGCACGCACGCACGCACGCACGCACGCACGCACGCACGCACGCACGCACGCACGCACGCACGCACGCACGCACGCACGCACGCACGCACGCACGCACGCACGCACGCACGCACGCACGCACGCACGTTGTCATTGTATCCACACGTTCTATGACATTGAGGATCAATTTTACGTTGTCATTGTATCCACAATTATTTAGCATGGACTGGTCACACACTGCGCCAAATTTTGGGATTTAACCCTTTAACACTCATATCAGCCAAAAACTGTTTCTGCAGTGGCCTTCAGAAATGTCCGTTTGCAGACCAAGTGAAGACAATTTTTGAAACTTTACCACTGAAATGACTGGCTCGATGTCCGAGCCAATCATTCCATTTGTAAATTTTCAAAAATAGTCTTCTCTTTGTCAGCAAATGGACATTTTCCATAAGAAAATTTAAATTTTCTTGAACAAATTCTAGGGGTAAGAGGTTAAGAAAAGCACACACAATTCAAAAACACATCTGCTGAAAAAAAATAACAGCGTTATATTGCTTATCGCCCATTGCCAGATAACGACACATCATGAACATCGATCTACAGCCAGGGCCCTACCTTTGAAATCCTCATTTTCTTTATCATTTATTGGTCTAATAAGTGGCCTTTGAGAGATACACCTTTAACAGTGTATGTGTGCTGGCTCTTTTAACCGAACAATGAACGCGATCATAGCATATAGATATTGCTATTTTGGTGGGAATGATAAATACTCAAATAAGGTACTTTCAATCAGATAACATAATTACTGATCAGCGATTGACACGCTGCAAAAACTGAAACAAGTGATCAGTTCAGAAATAATTGAGAGATTATTTTCAAAACAAAATGAACTGTATAACTAGTGTCGAATAATTTGAGCTCAATTTGATTGGAAGCCATAGCTGCCTAAATTAATTCCGAAATATTCAATGGAACATTTTTACGCACATTGTACTAACTACCATGGTTCTTTTTTTTTGGAAACATGTAGGAAACATGTTAATTTATTTATGAGCTGTACTGTATGTGTTTTGAAATATTCTCTGTTTAACTATCTATCACTTATTTGGGAATCTTGTTTAGAATAGTTCGTTATCGGTTTGTGTTTAGTTGCCAGGGACATCTGAAGATGGACAGTTCTAACAGAAACGGCCTGTCCTACAGCTGGGTGGAAAGCAATAGTACAACACAACTGCTATCGCAGTTACCAATACATTTAGGAAGCAATGACTACATACCAGAGTTTATGTACTAAGAGCTGCCAGTTGCGTATCTGTTAAGTGGCGTCGTCTTTAATGGTTTCTTAATTTACTATCTACTAGCAACCAAGAAATATAGGTCGCCGTTATTTGCTTTCATGACAATCTTAGCATTCGCAGATATTATATCCTGTATTGGATTTGCTGGCTGGGCCTGGTTACTGGAACCAGTGGTAGATTTGAACCCACCAACGATGGCGTGTGGATTGATTACTTTCATAGGGAATATTGGTATTACAGGAAGCGGCTATCATTTGATGTTTTTCGCTGGGTTATGGTACTATCAACTTTGTTACCCATTAAAAGCACGCGTTGTTGTCACGTGTCGATTTGTGCTCTATTGGTGTCTGGGAATCTGGGCAGCCATGTGTGTATACTACGCTCCGATCAGCGCTTACTTTCCTGCATATAATGTTATTTACGAGAATAGAGTAGTTTCTGTGTGCACGTTTGTTGGTGATGTTTTTGCAAGAGACATGAGTTATCTGATCTTGAATACGATTCTGCCGTTTGTCACCATTATGCTTCTACATATCTTAAAATACATCCAGGTCCTGAGAGCGTCACAATCTATTCATGTTCAACAGGAGCCTCACAATTATCATTGTGATAATAGTGTTTCTATTGCTTGGGGTCCTGCCAATTTCTACATCCTATTGCATATCTACGCACCTAATGAGAGTCCATACTAAGATAAACTATATTTAGTGTTACTGTATTGCATACCTTCAAACTGAGTCCGAAATCCTATAATGTATTGTCTTGCTGCAAAAATCGTCAGAAAAGATATACAAGCATATTTCTGTGCAAAACAAAAATAAGTATTCTTAGAGTTGCTAAAATTATGTCATGCTGCCATGTTATCCCAAGCCCCACTCAATCTGCCACATATGTCTGCACGCGCAAGTTCATCTAGCCAGAACATGCATTGTCTCGCCGACGATACATTGTGAACCTGTAGAGACTTGGTTGATCGTTTCTATGATAACTTTCCAAGATGTTAATATCTAGATATTCCTGTATGAACTCTTTGTCAGTAACCACATTGCAGCTGCGCGATTTTAAGCAGCCGGCAAAACTGATAACCTGTTGAGCACTGGTGACCTAATTACTAAACTGATTAGCCCATGTCATATGGTAAATGGTAGGGGATCATAATAGCAACATTTTACGTCGTCATTCGCTATCATACTATGATCATGCCGAAAATTATTGCCATTTTGTTAACCCTCCATCTTAATATGATCGTCTTCGCTGTTGGTCATATGAGTAACTTAATTTCATCAAACACATAATGAATCACAGTTTATCGTATGCATGGTAACATACATATTCTTGAATAGGACATCGGAAGCTCTTAGGAAAGTATAGCTTTCTAAATCAATGTGGAGGTGCACCCCCCCCCCCCCGACCCCCCCCCCACCCACCCACCACCACCACCACCACCCCAACCCACCACCTCTGGAAACTTCAATCTCGCGTATCTCTCTAACTACTGCATCAATCGAAACTGGTTTTCCCAATAAATCCTGCATTAAGAAAAATCTAAGCGCGGTTTCAAGGAAACGATATTTAATCATTCATACCATAATTTGGTGCAGTTTCAAGTGCAGCTGACATGTAGGTCAGTTGAGAATATCAGCTGCCTCGTGAGTTGAAAGATGGCGTGGAATACGCAGGAACACTGACCCGCCCGAGAACGAGTACATGGTCCTATACTCGGTGCCCACATCTATAAAGCTCGTGGAGGACGCCATTGCATATACCAGCCAAGTGTGCTACATACCGATCTAAAATAAACCAACTGACACTGACAACGAAGAATAATCTGATGAAGCTACGGACTCTCGCTGATGACAAGAAACAGTGGCAAATGAAGATGACTACTGATTGCAGCTACATGATGTTTTCAAACGACTGCAGCCGCAGAACATAGTACACATGCATAATTTTTTTCCCCACTATTAAAAGGACTGATATTCTGTCAGCGGCCAGTATTAACACCATCTCATGACATCAAGAATGGACCTTTCCAGAGTAATGACGTCATATGACGTCATATTCAGCTTAGCGGCGTGTAGGATGACGCCATAATCATTACGCCATAAATGATTCTATTAGGCCCGTCTTTAACTCTTAATAGTCCGACACGTTGTAAGAATTGTATGTCTCTACTATTTACTAAACATGTTGTTGAGTATATTGAAACTAATTTAACTGGGCGCTGTTGCTGCCATAGGCAGCAACGGCACGCAGTCATATTAGTTTCAAAATATTCAACAGCATATCTGTATAGGTTTCTGGGAATTGAGAGTCATGAAGTTCAGAAATCGATCGATCCCAACACGAGCGCGGTATGGGTGGAGCTTAGTTAGAGGTGGGCGGGGCAAAGGTGAAACTGGAAATCTTAAGTGGCAACTAGATTATCCCGATGGTGCATATCATTCACTTTGCAAAATGTTAGTCCAAAGTAGTCCTTTATTAGCATGCTGTCTATCACTATACACAGCTACGAGATCGGAAGCAACCACCATGATTGGTTGCCTATTGTCATCTGCTGAAATAATTACTCAACTGCTTTGCATATGACATAAATGAAATGGTAGTTGGCACACAAAGGAATATCCTTTCAATACGTTATGAAGATGTCATGTGATCTTTATTTCAGTTTAACAGTATCCCGTAATAAGCAATTTCCCCGATTTCCAAAATGGGCATCTTGTCATTTGTTATAGTAACATTTCCTGGCAATAAATAAATATTGACTACATTTTTCAGATGGTGTCTATCCCTCAATTTTCACGAAGCTAGCACCAACTTATTCTTTTATTAACACGTTGCCAATCACCAGGGTTGGCTTGATTTAAATCAATTGATTTATATCATGATTTAAATCATGATTTAAATCACTCGATTTTTATCGAAAAAATCGTGATTTAAATCAGTTTTGCAAAAATAGAGGAATTTTCAAGTAATTAATACAATTAACAGTAATTTTGTTAAATTAAAGTAACATAATTATTTTACTGCTTCCATGGCACTTGAACATCAACACAAAATAGAATTATACACTTAATTGCTCATATTTGTCATCAGCAAGACTAGACCCAGTGCACGAGTCCACATCTACAATCTACATACTTGAGGTTCATGTACACAGTACATCACACATGTGTACAAAGTATGATCATTAAGTATGTGTAAGCTGTAAAGAAGAGGAGAATTCCATGTGCGTACATGTCACTACATGACCATTAAAGCAATAGTGTACATGAAAAGTCATGTATGGGCCAGTATGGCTATTACTATTAGTCTAATTCCAAAAGCACACTCTTTTAAAGCAAGACACTGTCTCTTTTTTCAGCTATGACATGCGTCTGGAGTCACTCTGGAGTGTCATTGAGTGTCTCGATTACTATTGGCTAGTGCTTATCAAGTTGGACTTTTGGGCTCCATTTTATTTAACACTAAAACAATAAAGATTGAAATGTTATTAAATTAAGTAGTTTACTACAACTTCAAAAATCAAAATCAGTAATTGCTGAAACTGGCAAGAAACTATATACATTGTAACACGTAAACACATCATTACATTACATTAACCCTTAGCACACTGATGTAGGAGTTTTAATTTTTCAAAATAAACATAACCCCTAGCACTCTGGAGCATGATAATTTAAATTTTCAAATTAAATTTAAAGATAAACTGGTGTACAATTTGCAACAATTTTTGTGGACGATGCTGCTGTCTGTGACAGCACCATCTTCCACAAAATTTGTTGAAAAACGTACACCAGTTTATCTTTAAATTTAATTTGAAATTTAAAAATTTCGACATCAGTGTGCTAAGGGTTAAAGATAAACTGGTGTACATTTTTCAACAAATTTGGTGGATGATAGAGCTGTCGCAGACAGCAACATCGTCCACCAAAATTGTTGAAAAATGTACACCAGTTTATCAATTTTAATTTGAGCATATTTTTAAAGACAGAAGTTAACAAGGTTGATAGACTTAGACAATGATGACTTTTGCATACCTTCATAGATTTTGTGCATCTAATTAGGGCTAATTCGTTAGATTTATGCATTGCATCATTTCTGTCCTATTGCTACTCACTGTATCTGTGATGCAATTGTGAACAAAATTGAAAAATCGTTGCTAATATGACGTAATATATAAATTTTGAACTCTATATATTATTAGTTCAAACAGTGATAATTAAAGAATAGACATCCCATCATTCGTAACATAATAAACATATTGAATATTTTGAAAGCAATTTCACTGAAAACCGTTGCTGACTTAGGCAGCAACGGCTTCCAGTGAAATTGCTTTCAAAATATTCAATATGTTATGAATGATGGGATGCATATTCTTTAATTATTCACAATTAAGTGATTAACCAGAACACTCGATATATTGACTATTGAGATACCGCAATTTTTTTATAATAACGATATCGATATTCTCTCAAGCAATATCGCGCAAACCTAACTGAGTCACAGATAGATGTGTCTGTCATCACTTTTCACTTTCAGTTTTCAATAATGCTGCAATTGTACTTCACTAGTCTAGTCAACAATCATCATTCAACTGAAACCGGAAGTCATTTTCTTTGTCACAGTTTAGGGACCGAAAAAGAAATACTAGTTTAGCCGCTTTTAAAGTTCCAAGTTTGTTTCTCAACTTACTCTGCACGAGCCCATAGCTGGAGAACACGCGCTCGACACCAGCTGACGCCGCCACAGCTGACATCAGACGCTGAGTGAATTCAAATGCTTCCAGCAGATCATCCTCGAAGTCACGTCTGTGCGACTTCCACCAATGAAGAGAGGTTACTCCATTAACAACTTCGTCGTTAAATTTAAGAATGTGAAATGGTGGTGCCATGGCCTCGAATTTGATTACCAAAGTCATCAAACCAGGGATTTCGGATGCTACGGTGAGTGCAGTTTCACGTTCTTGCTGAGTCAAGTTTCGACCACGGTATTTAGGGTGGAGTAGATTGGCCAGCATGTGGTGAGGTGTCACAGCTTGTTGATAACGCTTATCGGCCGCACGCTTTGTTGAATTATTAGTGTCATTATGCAGGGCCGTTTTTACATCTTTCCATAATTCAACTGCTTCTGCTATTGTGCAATTGTCCGATTGAGCTTTATCGAGAGCGCAAGCTACTGGTTTCAAACAAAGTCGGTATTCATCTGCAGAACGTTTGATTACTACATTACGAACTTTATTGGCAATGGCAACATCTATGCGGTCAGTATGTCCATCACAGATTGTCACAAGTGGCGGCCATGCCTCACAATACGAGTTTAAACAATCGTACATTGTGTTCCACCTTGTATCTGCTGGCATCACTAACTTTCTGCACGATGATTGGCGTATTTGGGCACTAGCAAAGTGGTTATTTCGGAAATACTTCACAACTTGTGTGACATGCTCCTTAACATTACCCATTTCTAAGTCCTTTGAAGTCAGATTTAGAAGATGAGGCGTGCATCCATACGCAATCATGTTGAAACCCAGTCGTTCTTTCAAGAACTCTCGCATCTTTGCTACATTAGCAGCATTGTCTGTGACGATACTACATATAATGCACCCAAAATCATTGTGCGTGTTTTCAATTGTCTGCTTCGCAATGTCATAAAGATATTCCGCTGTGTGAGGATGTCCAGAGGTGTCCGTAGTATCCACTAAGTAAATATCACCTAAGCAGGTCGTCACTGTAGCACATACGATAGGCTCGTTATGAATATTGCTCCAACCGTCTAATGCTAGACAGACAAGTTCACCTTCCAAATTTTTTCTCGCCTTCTCCCACTCTTCTGTGTAGATAACATCCAAATATTTCCCCCCTATGTCCTTTCTGGATGGTGGTTGATAGCCTGGTCGTAAATCTTTTACAAGGTTTATAAAATGTCTATTTTCTACTAAGCGAAATGGGGAGTTCGTAGCATACACCATCCTAGCTACATCACGATCTAATTCACCACGTTTTTCTGCTGAAGTTCTGATGACATAATTCTGTAGACCATAATTCAGCTTGGGTATCTTAGCGGCCAATGTACCAGCAGCTAATTGACCGTGCACTGGGCGCTTCACTGCCGCTGAAGCAGAACTTGAAGTTGACAGAGGTTCAACTTCCATCACCACCACATCGTTTTGATCAACAACAGTTTCAACGCGCTGCTGCTGCTCAGATTGAGATGAAGTCCCCGTTTCTGTTGCGGCTACAGCTAGACCTTGAAGTGCTGGTGTTGGTGGACCTGTGCAATTGGCTGCATGTTTTTTTAACCGCTCTGGGATACCTTGGAGTTCGTGTCGGCAGACCTTGCAGACAGCCCGGACACCGGCCTTATCTGGGGTCTTCACTTTCTCATAATGAATCCATATTGGATCTTGTTTTCGGCCGGAGTTAGACATTTTGCTAATTATGGAATTGAAAATATTTCATAGCCTTTGTCACTTAAGCAGTTTTGACTGTATTTTTCAAGAATGAAAAAATGCTTTTCTATTGCATCATTTAAAAAAAATGATGCAATAAAAAAATGATGCAATAGAAAAATGATGCAATAAAAAAATGATGCAATAAAAAATGATGCAATAATAATACTGTTAAAACTGCTTAAGCGAACAAAGTTTTTTTGTATTAAGAAACCAGCAAGCTTAAAATTCAGTTAAAAATAAGTCATAAAAATACCACTTTATTCAGTTCCAAAATACAGTTTAGCAATGCATCTGGACCTGTATTAAGAGACCACCTGTCTTAAGAGACCACCTTCTGCGACTCCCACAGCCAGTGTCTTAATACAGGTTTCACTGTATAAGTTTTACGTAATTTCCTGGGATGTCGCGAATAAAAATCGATTTAAATCATTGAAATCGATTTAAATCAAAAAAATCGATTGATTTGATTTTTTTGAAAAAAATCGATTTTTTTCCAACCCTGCCAATCACAACAATGCATATTTGCCCGATTTTAAGCAGAGGACAAAATTGAAAATTGGTTGCGTTTTGACTTTTGATGACCTAACTACTCAACGGTTTTGCGTGGTTGTTCACCTTTAGCTTTTTAACCATGTCGTTTCTTGGGCCCCTAAAAGCAAAACTTAAGGGGCCCTACCGCCCTGTCAATTTTTAAGGGCCCAATCTGATTTAATTAAGATGCATCGGCACGCGCGATCCCACATTTAGAAAAACATGATAGAGTAATTTTGTATTTACTAATGTAGCATGTGTTAAATACGTTGCTTTCAAGCTTAACCCGTTCATGGATAAAACATGTATCTCAATTTCATGGCAAACAAACAGAAAATCTGTTGAATATTTTGAAATTAATATGACTGGAAGCCATTGCTGCCCTAGGCAGCAATGTCTTCCAGTCATATTAATTTCAAAATATTCGACAGAATCTGATATACATCGTCAAAAACACTTTTTAAGGGTTGAAAGCGTTAAAGAAACTGGCGCAGCCGACTATAGAGTTGTCAGAGTTATAAAGCGATTTTCTGTTCACAATTTAAAAATATGAATAGAAAATCTTAGGCCACCGCCTGGGCTAGTGAAACTGAAATTTTGGTAACCCAGCCTAAAATCTAGTAGCCATGGAAACTGGGCACATGCTAATCATTATCACTGGTTGTTCATTACTCTAGGTTATGTAGATGTGATGTTATGTTCATTTCATTTTTAAGTTCCCCATTATTGCATTACTCACTATTTAAGATAATTTATTTTGTATCACGTGCCACAGTAACAACGTTTTATGAATTAAACTGACATTAGTCCTTTATATTTGGCAAATAATGTCTATCACTCACGTTTCAAGCTGTCACCATTAAGAGATTACTTCATTAGAACTTTGTCTGCCACAGCAATGTGCGGTTATAAGCAGCGGGCACATTTGATGGCGTTTCGACAGCTGCTGACTGATGATTGTATCGAAAGTCTTGGCCATTTTTGCTATCTATACCCTTAATATGGTCAGCGCCTCTGTGGATGATACGCGTGAACATAATCCATCAATAAACGTACTAAGTCCCAGTGTATCCCGTGTTAACACCTTTTGTGTCAACAGCGCATTAAAGCGCACAAAATACTATGTATTTCAATTAAACATTTAATTGCCAATACTTTTCAAGGAAACTTTGATTTTTGCAGACGAAGAGTATTTTTGTAAATTTATAACTAAAATTTACAACAAAAAAATAGATTTCTGTTATCCTTCAAATGGGCATTCATCAAAATTGTAATGGTCACGAAAATTAAAATTTCTGCTAAGCCTGTGTTCACTTGCAAACCACGAAGATTATTTTTTTTAATTTACCACTGGAATGACTGGCTCCGTTACCGCACGCACGCACTCTCTCTCTCTCTCTCTCTCTCTCTCTCTCTCTCTCGCTCTCTCTCACACACACACGCACGCACGCACGCACGCACGCACGGACGCACGCACGCACGCACGCACGCACGCATTAGGCCACAGGTATTGAGAAGACAAAACCTAAAAGATTTCTTACGGATTTGTTGGACAGGTGGTAAAATTTTCATATTTCTAACAAAGTCGCACAGGCATCGTGCCGCATTTAATTATTAGATTACCCATACGTCGAAAATGCGCCAATTATCAACCCAACCTAAAATCCAACCTGTAGCAAATGTCACAGCACGGAGGTACTATATCACACGTAATCCATTTGATAGGTGGAACAAAGGAGGGGTCCAGTTTTAACTATGCCCCGCCCATATCTAGCTGAGATCCACAACGTTTTGCCCGTGATGGGATCGATCGATCCATAGAGTCTCTGAATCTCAAATTCTAGAAAGCTATACAGGAAAGCTGTTTAATATTTTGAATCTAATTTGACTGGGCCATGTTGCTGCCATAGGCAGCAACAGGGCCCAGTCAAATTAGATTCAAAATATTTTACAGAATGTTTATTAAATAGTAAAGACATACAATTCATACAACTTGACGGACTGATTAGCGTTTTAACATACTAAATCGCGGCATTCATGATGTAATTGATTATTACATCAGTCTACATGCAACGTAGTTGATTATCACGTCATATGATTGACTAAGAAACTGGATTGATCAATTGTAGAAATCCAGAGCTATTTTCTGACATGGCTGTTGGACTACATAAAGTAAACAAAGGTTAATTCATCCAGAATTCACTAGAAGTAATTATTAGTTGCTGCTCAAAATTTAGTGTATGCATGTCTGCCAATTGGTAATAGTGAAGAGATGCATTGCCACAGGATTTTAAATTTTATATTTACATTTACTTGTATTTATTTAGCGCGGTCCTTACATGTGATTAGTCATCGTCCTATTGCACAATCCTCGTCCTCCCGCTCCGCTCCCGTATCGAGTACCGTGCTTGAAGGCCTTTGGTGTCTGCGCTAAGTTCACGAAACTTCATAAATATTAATGAGCTGCGGTCAGTCAACTTCCGCCAATACAATTGCTCGATAAGAAATAAGGAAATGCACAAATTTTTACGTGCCCGTAAGCCAAACTGGGATTGTTGTTGGGTTGTTTTTTTTACCGAAAACCAGTCTACACGTTTTCTATTCCTCAGATAACTCGTTTAGAGCAAAACGATTGGAAACTTTTGCAAATATCTCTTTCCATTTCAGAGGCATCGGCACCATTGTTGTTGTTGTGATTGTAAATGAGGTCACCGGATGAAGTCTCGCCTATCAAGCAAAGTAAGCCGAAGCCTTATTGGCGGAAGGCAGCTCAAAGTTGTAACGTTATTTCACTTGAGATCAAAGGACGGTCGCATACAGCGCATCTATGTGAGTGGGCGTTTGTTAGTACCATGGTGATTAGTTGGAGTAAAATGTACTTAACGGTAGGCCTAGCTATCGATCGCTTCAACAGCATCGTCTTATTGCACGATCCTCACGCTCCCACTCCGTTCTCGAACGGCGTAGCTATGTGAGTGGGCGTATGAAGCAGGTGAAAGCTGAAATTCATCTTAGATGATTTAAAATAACTGTACATATATACAAACTAAAATATTGTTATGGACGTAATTGGTTTCAAGTTGGGCAACCGTTGATTTTGGTTGCGCGCGTACGTGCGAGTGTCCGGGGACCCCGTATCTCAAAAACCACTGATCCAATTTGGCTAAAATTTAACACACTGAAGGAAAAATCAGAAAAAAAATCCAGAAACCTTGTACATTGTGATAACAATTGGAGGGCGAGGGTCTGTAATCTCTGATTTCTCTTGTTTGGTTTGTAACTGGAAATATTCATCTTTCTTGATTTTCGCTAATTTAATATTACGTCTAGTGTAGGCCTATATGAGCTGAAATATGATTATTGGGTTTCATTGTAATATTCCTGAATAAACAATTAATGAATCCAGTTTCTCGGGCAATCATATGACGTCATAATCAACTACGTGACGTGTATGCAGACTAACGTCATAATCAATTGCGTCATGATTGACTCGATTTCGTCCGTCTTAAACGCTTAATAGTCGGTTAGGTTGTACAAACTGTATGTCTTTACTATTTAATAAACATGTTATTGAATATGTTGACAGTAATTTGACTTGGCGATTGGCAGCAACAACACCCAGTAAAATTACTTTCAAATATTCAACAGCTTGCCTGTATAGTTTCCTTGAAATTGGGATTCAGAGAGTGCAGGGAAAAGTTCATCATTTCGTAAGGCAGGCAGAAAAACAAGTTCATATCCTCCATTTCCATATTAGACATATTCTAGTCTGGAGAGAGTCAGTCAGTTGGTCAAATCTTTGGCATTTCTGACGAGCAGTCGCATACACAACGCTAAAGGTTTTTACGGGTATTGTAAACAATATACATTTAGTTCACATTGTTTCATATTCGATGGCTGTGATGCCACACACATTTTGTAATCGGTCCCTTTGTAACTTTATGTTGCTACTCGCGACTAGTATAAATCTGGCTGTCAGTCGGTTGATCAAACTCTAGTGACAGTTCCGACAACATATCGAATTTGATAGTATTTCTAATTCATGAATACATTTCCTCACTCAATCATATGACGTCATAATCAACTACGCCACGTGTATGCTGGCGTCATAATCAGCACACAGTCAAATTAGTTTCAAAATATTCAACAGCTTACCCGTATAGCTTTCTGGAAATTGCTAGTCAGGGAGTTCAGCGATCGATAGATCCCAACACCACCCATGTGTGGGTGGAGCTTAGCTAAAGATGGGCGGAGCATTGGCTGGATAGGTAGGATAACCCATGTACTTAAGATTTGAGCAAAATGAGGTGATATGGCATTTGATTGTGATTGTGTGTGCATGGCTGCAGGCGTGCGTGCGTACTTGCGTGTGTGAATTTGTGCGCGCCCGCGTGTGCGTTTGTTTGTGTGTTTATGTCAAGGGGAAACGCGCTACATGTATATGAATGCACACCTTACAAACCACTATGTCACGACCAAGTGATTACATCACCTGTGTATTGATTTGGGTTAAATATACCAAAATTGTTGAAAAGCTTCGAAAGTATCATGAACATAAAAAAACCGGAAGTAGAGTTTTGACACCAAAATTGTGAAAGTTTGAACATGTGTTTTGGGGTACTAAGGCTCGACATACAATCTGCAACATTATAATTCTAGTTGAAGCGGGAGGGGTGGGGGATGGTATCATCCTAGCTATTACTATACAAGTCAGTTAGGCGATGTGGTTTTCTGAGGTTTGCTGGCCATGCCTTCTGTACAGCGGAAGGACACCATAGTCGAGCCACGTACTCCATTCGGATGTTCGAATGTGGGTCATGATGTGAACTAATGATGACCTAAATGACTTAACACCGGATTAAAGCTTTAACAGGAAGCAGGCTCTCAAGGATTTTTATCAAAGAATGTAATCTTCATAATGAAGATTACATTCTTGGATAAAATCCTTGAGAGCCTGCTTCCTGTCAGAGCTTCAATCCGTGGATAAATAACAACTTAGGTCTCCAGCAATGGTGGCATGATGTGGTCCCTGGTACTTCATGATTATTTAGTAAATATGATCAAGACTCAAGAGTATCTGTAAATTAATTATCTTTGGCAGTAGCTCCTCTCGTTGGCATACTCTAATCAGTAATATAGGTACTAGAGCTGCTTTAATTACGACACTTTCTATCCGAAAAATTCCATCTCCACTGTGTTGGGTCGCATAGCTAAGTTCTTATGGTCAGAGGACAGCAACACCTCCATACCCTCTCCGTTTATATGCTGATGTGACAGTTTTTCTTTATCGGCCACTGCTTTTCTTCTGAGATGATATCATAGTTTAGCTGAGCTAGCTCATTTAGCTGATAGATAGGATTTCACTTCTTTTCAGATGCCCTTCAAGTATTCTAGGTCATGTTGGTACCGCTCATTGAGTTGTTGTTAGATTAACAAAGTGTTGACTCTGGGTTGCAAGTCACGAGGACACAGTGAAATTCTAAACGTTTCTCTGACTCAGACTGTTATGCACGGCTGGAGACTGTTCACGGTCTATTGCCTGTTTTGGTTGGTAAAAGAAATGATGATCATTATAGAATGATCTTTGAAAATTCTGATGCAACTGAGCCGGCACTGGGTTTGGGCGATAATCAAATCGTTGCGGTACTTGAGTTTGAGGTTGAGCTTGATATGGCTGGTATACGGTTGGTTGAAACAAAGAATTTTGTAGAACTTGAGAATTATAGCTAATTGCCTGAACAATAGGAAAAGGCTATTGCTGGTATAGATAGAGCGGTAAGTGAAAGTTTAGCGAATGTTGTTGCTGAGGTAACGGCACTTGAGGTAACAATTAATAGTTTGACATATGGGTATGCTGCGGTATCTGGATAGATGGCCGCGGAGAATAGCTCGTCGTCTGAGACTCTTGATGTGTCTTCAAGGATGTCAGGGGATATTTTGGTTCTTGAAGATGCTGCAGTGTATGCATGACCGGCTGTCGTTGACTTGGTATTGTCAGACTTACATATTCATTATGGATCTGGTTTGATATTACACTCTCTAACATTTCAGCCCTATGTATGATGTTACTATCTCCAGGGACTGCACTCTTTGACGTAATTGTTGATATTCTAGTCAGATGTTCTTCCGTAGAGTTTAAATTTTCAAAATGCTGGCCCTTTTAACCCATCTTATGTCAACTTAACCCTTTAATGGTCAAACCGACCAAAATCAATGTTGCAGTGGTCCGAGTACTTGGCTATTTGAAGGGCTTAGAGAAGAATTTTTGAATATTTACCACTAGAATGACTGGCTCGGTAACCGAGCCAGTCATTCGAGTGGTAAATTTTCAAAGCTACTCTTCTCTCGGCCTGCAGATAGACATTGGCTATGTAAAAATTTTAATTTTCTTTACCATCGGCCCTTTAATGGTCAAGCCGGCAAAAAAATCAGTGGTAAATTTACAAAAATAGTCTTCTAAAATTAAAATATGTTGAAAAAATGTTGACCATCAAACTGTTGAAGTAGTATTTTGAGCGCTTTGAGGCGCTGTTGACACAAGAGCGGTTAGAACTGGTTTATATATATATATATATATATACGCTTCTATTCCACCTAGGCGCATGATGTTAGAAGCTAAGTCTCCATTTTCAAAGACGATGAATCTAATGAAACTATTTTGAAACTATTTTGAATCACAGGCAGGCGGGTGAATTACAAACCATATAGTGATTCAGAAACATTCAGAATTCGAAAATCACTCGTGCCCTACTTCTAGGAACTGCTGTTGTCAATGCTGTCATGGAAACCGCTACATAGGTCAATGACTCTATGTTCCACAATTCCTGATAAAATGCAGCTGTGGGTTGTCTTCACTGCAGACAACACAGACTTTCCTAAATACAGTCCTGACAAGTAAGAAACCTCTTATGGAGCAGTAACTGCAGTGACCCAGAATGCTAATTCCCTTGGAGAGCAGCTAGCACCAACGCTAAATATACTTGTTCACAACAGTCCCCGTGGCTCTGTACCACGTATCTGTGATGCAGTGCAGCAAACCAAAGCCACAGGTAATCAGGAGACCGGATGAATCAGAATCGCCAAGACATGGGTATCAACTGATAGACCCGGTTGGGCTGTTGCTTCCATTATTAGCAAAACGAAAGAGCGAAGCTACAACTGTATGTTGTCCATGGGGCAGTCAATAACAGATGTTTGTGCCTTGCCTCTAGCCCTCTACTCTAAGAGGTGGCACATGCGTGGGATGACTCTATTGACCGTGATCAAACAAGCAGGCCAGCTCGGGAACTTGGCCGGTGGTGATCATGCTGTTATTTCATTCAACATTGCCCTGTATGAGAAGGTTGTTCAACTGCTAGATTTCAAGCAAGATTTGAAGCAAACGGTTGTACCACTCACTTGGCAAAGTAGACGTTGTCATGGCAGCTCCACGCGCTCTAGTTGGTTCCATAGAGAACTCTGGTATAGATGATGCATGTGGCGGTTGATACATATGGGTATGCCATAACAAGACAGATTCACAAGTGTACGCACTACACACACACTCATCTAGTCCGCATCCATTCATATATGGCATTATATGAAATTGCCCTAGAGCAGTTCTCCAAGGAAAATTCGCATCTGATAGACGTTTGCCCGGAGGCAACTGAGCAAGGAGAAGCAGCAAATCTACGATGGAAGAATCTGTGAAACACGCCAACAACTGATGTGGTGAATATATTTCATGATTGGGAGGAACAGCAGTCCAAGAATGTCATGTTCAAATTCATAACGAATTACCTACATCGAGCGGAGATGGCCCTGTCCTGGTGGCATCGCACAACGCTGATCTGCTGCATTCGCTTTGAAGATGCATTGAACAAACTGTTTTTTGCGATGGGTCGGATCAAATACAAGCGCTTCTGGCCACGATACATCTCAGACATATATTATCTCAAAACTATTCATCCAGAGACATAGAGGGAACTTGAAGCAGGTAACATATTTGCCATCAAAAATGGCAATCCATTTATAGCAATCGGTATGTCTGTATGATTACCGCAGTCTGCGGGTGTAGTAGCAGAAACGTCATAGAGCTACAATCAGTCATTATTGTTTTTTACCACAATGTCGTTGTCCTCGGCTTCCTCAGGTCCATTCTTGATTTGAGGGTACCGAGCCCTGCTTTCTTGAGGTCACCTCGTAGCATACATAACAAATTTATGTAATGACGTTCTCCCATAGATTTATATTCGCTGGCTCACAGTAGGACAAATTCTAGGGCTCTCTATGTTGGTGTGTCTTCTGGCATCCTTAGCACATGGCCAAACATGCACCATGGTTGCGCTGTCAGGCATCAAGTTTGTCTAGAGCTGCCTTTGTAGCTGCTCAGTTGTTACAGTTATACAGTATCAAGGATGCGCACGTTGCATTGTATAAACGTAGTCTTTTTGTCAAGAGCATATTTGATCTACGAATCCATAGCATCGACTAGGGCTGCTATGTTCCCCATGACGCAGCGTGCAGCAATGTCAGTAGTATTACAAAGTAGTGAGCCCAGGAATTTAGCTTTCATCCATGGGTCGGCGCCACAAAGTGGATCGCCAATTTCTACTTTCTACATAGTTTTATGCTGTGTAGATAGGTATATGTAGGTTAACCGTTTTGGATTCATTCTTAAAAATATTTTCTATTTTTAGTTTGCTTGCAGATATGGGAGACGACCGTCAAGGGGTTTCTTTTCCTCGTCATTGAAGTCCACGTCGTCGGCATATTCCATTTCTAGCGGCATACATGTACCCAGTATTGGCACTGGTGGGGTTTGGTCTTGTGGAACTTTCCCGCACGGATTTCAATGCAGCAACAAGGTAATGTGTGAAAAGCACAGGGGATAAACCCTCTCCTTGTGGGGAGCCAATTTGTATCTCAAACTGTACAGACTTCACTGGCTTGACTCGTACTCTCAGTTCGGTGTCTGCAAGTAGTAGTCTCACTAGTCATAGCTCATTTGAATTGCAACTGACCTGGCATAGTACATCTAGGATCATTGAGCGGGCTCGTGACATGTCAATGCCAATTTTGTGGTAATCCCAGTGTTTGGACATGGCTATACTGACACAAACATACGTTGAACCCATACAATGCCGGTGTAGCTGCGTTTAAAGCCACTTTTACATGATCTGGTGACGTCATCGATCTTGTCCCGCATGTGGCATTGGATGGGCTTTTCCGCATGCTGTTAAGTAGCACAATGGGCCGCAGATGGGATGTGACGCCAGTGGCTTCTTGGGCTTGGGTAACGCGATATGGGTGGCTTGGTCTACAGCATCCATGGGAAGCTGATGCATAAATGCTGAATTGATTAGGTGCGTGGTTGGTTTTGAGATAATGCCCCTTGCGCATTTGAATAGTTTATTGTTTATACCATCATGTCCAATTTCAGGGCTTTGAGTGCCTTCCCAACTTCTGCTGTTTTAATTGGTGTTAGTAATGGCCTGGGGTCTCGAGTGCAAGGGATCAGTATCGTGGTCAGTGAACTGTTCCTTGAACCATTCTCGAATTGCTTCGACTTTGCCCTAATCAGTCCCGATAAAGTGTCCTTCAGAGGTGTGTGCAGTGAGTGGTGGTGTGTAGTCAGTAATTTCCATGGATTGGGCTGCCTGAAGAATTTTGTGACAGTCATCCGTGGCAGGGATTTCGTCATAGCAATCATAAATGCGAACATCTAAAAGCAGATAAATATTAACTTTGGACTTGTTTACATTTCGAGCAACACCAATGCTAGACAAAGATTCCTTTTGACAACACCATGACTATCAAACTTATCAAGAGAGTTCAGGAGTCAGTTTGAGATTTTTTTTTTAATCAACCTATTTACTAGAGCACCATGATCTTAACGTTATCAACAAAATCAAGGCTTCGATTCCGAGCCGTGGAAATCTATTTGCTGTTGAATGTGACAAGCCATTCAATGTAATCACACATGATGGATAATTGGCTATGCGCCAGAATGAGTAGTTTATGGCAGATCCTGAGCATCAATGATGTTGGTCAAAAGTTGCATGAGGCATAAGTTGAAGAGCGAATCAATGGTGGTGCCAGAATCTGGGCCCCACTGAAGAAACAAAACAATAAGATGTTTATGTCTGGTAAAAATAAGATGGTCATGAAGCTTCGAAATAAGACTAGAAACGGAAACATATGATATGTATGGAAGGCTAATGCTCCTTGCGGGGTCAGGCAGAGATATCATGGGAAACATGTTATCGGCAACAATGAGTTCGATCTGACACCTAGAGTACTGTTTACCAAATTGAACCGACCTACCATGTACAAACATGTCGAAGCTAATCCACCTTGAGACCAAGAAAACCAAGAGCAGCTTTAAGTCACAACAATGATAGAGAAAGATGCGCTGAATGCAGGAGCAATAAACACTGCATTCAGAAAGAGAGAATCTGTAGATGATATGGTTGTCATCCAAAGCTTGAGGAAAGAGGAAACTAATCTGTAATGTAACGGAGACTGTCCTTGATTTTAACATCGGATTCAATGTCAGTTTGAAGGTCATTATTATTTTCTACATTTTCATTGGTTTGTCCTTGAAGTTACAAAAGAGGCCAGGCAACAGGAGCATATCCCTTCAATACCATATCCAAGATGGTACATGCATTAAGCACATCACTATATGAAGTCGCCATCACTAAAGAAACCATTTGGCGAACTTCTCCCAATAGCTGCAAGCAAACTAAAAAATTACAATTACATTATGAATGAATCCAAAACAGAGTTTACCGACATATACTTACCTACAAAGCAGGAAACGAAAGAAAATGCCTATCCACTTCGTGGCGGCAAACCATGGAGGAAAGGTACAATCCCGGGCTCGTTGTTTTGTAGTACTGTTGCCATTGCTGCAGGCTGCGTCCGCAAACACATATGCACCACCACTGGACACCAATGACCAGACAGCATAATTTCCAAGATGCACTATACAAGATGTGCAATACATCGCCGCTGTCCGTAAAAGTAGTCCAGCAAAGATGGTCCATGTTTGGCCATGTGCTAAGAACGGCAGGGGACACACCAGTACATGTAGAGAGCGTTGGAATTCACCCAAAGCTATGGAATCCTTTTGTAAAGATTTGAGTGTACACTGAAAACCTTGATTATGGGCACATCTTTTCTTGTGTTAAAATGTGAGCCAAATCGTACCAGTACTTTCCGTGATATCCATATATCCAGAATTTGATCCGATCGCCATCCAGGTGTTTTATCCACATCACGGCCAACATTTGGAAATCCTCTTTCACGACAAGTTGCTTCGATATGTTAATATCAGCTCCGAGTTGGATTAGTAGTTTTTTAGATACAACTCAGGACACACACGTACGCTTGAGATTTCAAAAATTTTCCCACGAGATGGAAGGCTACTTGGAGGCATGCTCAACCCATAGTCAACAGAGCGGGTAAGCCTTAACGCCCCAGCCCAGATGTTCTTCGTCTTTTGCTGGTGGGTGAAGTGGGTGGGTACGTGCGTGCGTGCGTGCGTGCGTGCGTGCGTGCGTGCGTGCGTGCGTGCGTGCGAGCGTGTGTGTGTGTGTGTGCGTGCGTGCGTGCCTGTCTGCGTGCGTGTGTGCGGGCAGGAGGGCGGGTGGGCACGTGTGTGTGTGTGAGGGTGGGGGGGGGGGGTACAGCAATCATATACATCCATAGCATCCTCCACCACCAAACCCACCCCAACCTCCTCCATAATATTGACAGGTGAACTGTGCTCTGGAAGTCTTCTGAGATTTTCATACTCCCAGAATGCATTGTATTGCATTTCTGGAGGCAAATATTACCCATCAGTGAAGGTTTGGTTGTGAAATCTTCTTGCCATTTCACTCGTCCTGTTTTGGTTGCACGTTTAGCTAAAAGGTGGATGCAGCTTAGCTGCCACCAACATATGGATTGACATTTACCTGTTTACGTCCTAAACGTTAATCTAATAGGTTGAAAGTTTACTTGGTAAACGTTTATCTAATTGGTTAACCGTTTACTGGGTAAACGTTTATCTAAGTGGTTGAGCCTTGCTTATTCGTTGAACGTTAATCCACATGTTGGTGGCAGCCTCGCTGCATCCACATTTTAACGTAACCTATAGCCAAAATCTTTACAGTATGGGAGCCAGAAAATACAGTTATGAAAGGACATCATTGCATAAATCTGTTAAGCTGGCTACGAGGTGACCTCAAGAAAGCAAGATTCGGTACAGTCACATCAGGAATGGACGTGACGAAGCTAAAGATTTTGCCTGAGGACAAGAGACAGTGGGCAAAAGCGAAGAAGGACTGATTGCAGTTGTAGGGTGTGTCTGCTACTACTACAGCCGCAAAATACAGTAATCATACATACATGTACATACTATGAAGTAGTTGCTTTCTCACGACAAGACAAATGCTGATCTAATATATGGATGAGAAAACTCTCGAATAGAATGATGACTTTCCGTAACTGGTCATGACATCTGCATCAACGCATACTAGAGGCGACAGCAACTTGCTCGTTGATGACAACAATAACGAGGAAGCTGACATTCATCTGTCAGGCAGTATTCGCATCGAATCGAATCACGAATGGCGCACAGTTGACATTCGTCTCTGCAGAACAGATTTCTTGTGTTGGTCATAACGAATTACAATCTCCTCGTGAGAAACAGATGGTGTCAGCAATAATCAAGATAGAGCCAATCTGGGCGATTTTAGAAGAAGAAAGGGCTAAGCTATTACTGGTCTTCCACGCATTCTTAGGAACAGACAACACATGGAGGTTTTCCAGAATACCTGAAAGCAGAACTCAATGTCATCAAGGCCCTGGCTAAGACTACCACATCGAATACTAACAATGCAACCGAACCTATATTGTCGACTCTGTGGCTGCCTTCGTGTGTGCTGAATATACACAAACTGGTGTCCTGATCGATAGCATCACAGCACTGGGATGACATTTTGTCTGCAAACATATGGCTGAGCGTGGAAACCTTCCGTCTACCTATATATTATCAACCAGTATATCATCAGAATCCATTTGCAAGTCAGGGTCTGGGGTCAAGCAAGCATCGCCAGCAAAAGCTCCCGAACACATTAGAAAATGGATTTTATAAGTATACAGAAGGTTAGCCCAAGCTAGCGGCAGCCACTGTCCTGCCAGCAACCAAGGACATCATTAAGCTGGTTAATTGTCCGTACAAGACTCTTCACTGCGAAAGTGTTCCTGCAAATCAGCAACATTTTCGTGAACAGATCTCTGTATGTTCACAACCTAATATGATAACGACAAGAACTCTCAGGGCAACATATTGACTGATGGGAGTAATGAGAATGACAATTATATGCGACGCTTAAGATGACTATGTTGTGTTCGAAGACATAATCATATTTTAACCAGTTAGATAAACTAATGGACTAATGATATAACTATGTAAATGATAACAATAAATAGAAACGTTACCCAGAACACTTAACATTAGTGGAATAGTAGGCGACAACAGAGTAGGTTAACAGTAGGTTATATACGGCAATCAAAATGGCAACAGTGATGGATTCAATTTGGTTTTCATTATTTAATGATTGACATGTGATAACTTCAATGGTTTGTGGTGGTGAATTATCGACTGAATCTAAGCAAGAAGCGTCTGAGTCTTGAGTGGTCATTATTTCTTTCTGTTTTAAGAGCTTACCGTCTATCCGTCATATTTGAGAAAATATTAATAAGTAAAATGTGCTAGAAGGACTGGCCGCTTAATGAACCTTTACAATTTTATCCATGCCGGCCCATCACTAGCAAATCTCCACCCACACTTCGCCGTGTTGGGAACGATCGATCCCAGAATGTGACTATCAATTTCCTGAAAACTATACTGTTAAGTTGTTGAATATTGTGTAACTAATTTGACTGGCTGCTGTTGGTGCCAAAGGAAGAAACAGCGCTCAGTCAAATTAGTTTCAAAATATTCAACCGGATATTTATTAAATAGTAAAGACATACAATTCGTACAACAACGCATAGTCCGTTTTCAACTATGCGTTCGCTACATACTTATCTACGTCATTCATGGCATCATAATGACGTCATTGATTGCTATATCATTCTATATGTCACGTATTTGGTTATGACGCCATATGATGGATGGATACAGTGGAAAGTTCCATTAAATAATTACCCGATATTTATTCTGAGCATCTAATTTAATTCACATACATGTATAGTCGACTGTGTATTTGAACTTGAGAACATGGAATATTAGTGTTAACAAAAAGTGCGATAATTCACCTTTCCAGCGTATCCATCTATCAATCTGACGTCATATGACGTCATAATCAGCTAAGTGGCGTGCATGATGATATCATAATCATTATGTCATAAATGATTCTATTTGGCCCGTCTTTAACTCCTAATAGTCCGACACGTTGTACGAATTGTATGTCTCTACTATTTAATAAACATGCTGTTGAATATTTTGAAACTAATTTGACAGGACGCTGTTGCTTCCATATTCAATAGCTTACCTATATAGTTTTCTGGAAATTGATAGTCATAGAGTTCAGAGGTCGATCGATTTCAGCACGAGCAAGATGTGGGTGGAGCTTAGCTAGAGATGGGCGGGGCATAGCTTGCTCTTTGACCGGAAGTGATAAGTGTCGGTGATATGCGAATCTGAAGAGGATTATTTAAGAAGAATCAGTATATTTTTAGAAGTATGAATTTGTGCAGTTTTGATAATAAATCTTGCATCACCTATCAGGGAGAAATGATGATGGCCATCATTCATCAGCGGATAACTTAATATGAGGGTTATTACAGCAGCCTGCCAACTATTAGTCATGTTTCGTAAGTATTTTCGCTCAATTTCTAGATATGTGAGGCCATACATTTTTTAAAGCTTATATGTACATGATTATACATGAAAATGTCTATTTGCGGGACCAAAAGAAGACAATTTTTGAAAATTTACCACTGAAATGTCCGGCTAGAATATCGAGCTAGTCATTCCAGTGGTAAATTTTCAAAAATAGTCTTCTCTTGATCACTGCAGAGGACGTTTTTGGCTGATATGATGGTTAAATGGTTAAAGGCATATGCTTGAGCCACTGCCAGGCCCTGTTTGGTGTCCTTTACTGCCGTGTCGCACTTTTTTATGAATAACTCCGCATCCAGATTCCTAATGGGGTTTTTTTAATTCTGAATGTTCACTGGGTAATGGAGATACCGCTTTAGGTATGGTGTGCGTGGATTCCTCTTCAGAAAGCATAACTGTGATATCGGGAGGTATCTTGCACATATATAGTTCAAGTCCCAGCAACACTTGCTGACAGCTGAGCGGTTTAGGTTCGTTCATCTGTATTGTATCAATTATGCCATAAATGACTCGATTTACACTAGACTTGACAAAATAACCACTAATTACAACTCTCCCCCCCCCCCACCGCACGCACGCACGCGCGCAAGCAGGGAGGGAGGGAGAGAGAGCGAGCGAGCGAGAGAGAGAGAGAGAGAGAGAGGGGTTATAATTATTATTTCCATATGTCTCGTTACTAAAATTTACAATACCTGATGCTATAACTTTATGTCATTTTAGAGAGCTAAAGCATGAATTGATGAATCCATTCCAATTCTCAGTCAATCATATGACGTCATAAACAATTACGTCACATGTAGGCTGACGACAGCAGCTACTACTACTACTACTACTACTACTACTAACAAAGCTTTCAATCGAATCTAGCTAATTCCATCGGTCCTAGCATTTGGGTCCAAGATAACTTATGGCGAATGGACAGACAATCAGGGAGCAACAGTATCAAGTCTAATTAGTTTCAAAATATTCAGCAGCCTACCTGTCAGGGACCATCTAAAGGCAATGCAAGAACTGCATTTAGCAGACGGAATACAGATTGCCAAGGCCCCAAACAGTGACAAACAATAACTACGCGTGTTGGAATCAATTTATGTATATCGGTTGAATACTGAATTCACAGTATCTCTCTTTCAAGGTAGCTATACAGGGAAGCTGTTGAATATTTTGAAGCCAATTTGCCCGAGTGCTGTTGCTGCCATAGGCAGCAACAGCGCCCAGTCAAATTAGTTTCAAAATATTCAACAGAATGTTTATTAAATAGTAAATCCACCAAAGACATGCAAGTCGTACATTTCGCCGATTTTTCAAGGAGATAGATACGCTACTATATGTATTGCGATGTCAGCCCGCACACGATGTAATTGAGCATTACGTCATATACTTGACCGACAGACCGGCTCCCTCCATTACGCATATGCCTATATACAGGGCGCGCTCATGGACGCGCGCACGATTATAATCGCCAACATATTAAATAAAATCAGACAGAAACGCAGAGCCAAACGTATGACATGTCTTATTATAAATATTGCAAAAAACATCGTGAAAATGTTATAAAGCGGTTATCAGTCTACTGCGGGGTATAGGTTAAACAAGGTAGTTACTATATTCAAAACTCGCTATCATAAGCAACTGGCGGCCGCTTTGGCTGGTGCCGATTGGACATTTTGAATTAAGTCTGAATTCTCGTAAGAAACGAATTAATCCAGATCAGTACGAAACTTACTGAATATTCTCAAGCTAATTTTTTTTACTGAAGGCTGCCACGAGTTTCAGTAAAAAAAATTCTAATTAATCTAGTCCGCTACGTATAAGTATATGCGCCCTGTTACATGGCATTTACGATAATACAGCATGAAATACGTTGTGCAAAGTGTAGTGTTGGATTACTCCATCGGAAACGACTACTTGTTTGCAATCATTCCAGAACTGATCTAGCTAGAATCGTTAGTACGATTGCGACAGAGTGGTTAGTTTTTGTTCGTGTGAAGCAACATTCGTACACCAACGTTTTCATTACCAACTAAACATACATTTTTTAATTTAACCCTTTCATACCGAAACCGGCCTAAACCGGCCTCTGCCAAGCGATTCAGAAGACTAAATTTTGACAATTTTCCGTTGGAATGACTGGCTCGAAAATTGTCATAAAGTCTTCTTTTGGCCGGGAAATGGGCGTTAAATACGCAAATATTTTTAATTTTCTTGACCAAAGTTAGCCACTAAAGAGTTAACTTAATCAACAATAGTTTGGAGAAATAACCGTGTGACCGGAAGAAGACGCATGTACGGTACTACAGCAGACGACATTTACTTCAAGCGCATGTAAAGTTAGAAGTATGGCAGTGTTGTTTGGAAAGGATAGAGAGAGGGATGTGTCCCTCATAGGCTGGATTACTGTGTTCACGCTTTGTGTAGTCATGTCTTGGTCAGCTTTTGCAGGTAAGACGATTCTAGAAGTGGATGTGGATGCCTGGGTGGTTTGTTGGCTGGGTGGGTGGAATGGATGGATGGATGGAAGGGTGGATGTGTAGCTTGATGGGCGGGATATTGATGGTGTGCGTGCGTGCGTGCGTGCGTGCGTGCGTGCGTGCGTGCGTGCGTGCGTGCGTGCGTGCGTGCGTGCGTGCGTGCGTGCGTGCGTGCGTGCGTGCGTGCGTGCGTGCGTGCGTGCGTGCGTGCGTGCGTGCGTGCGTGCGTGCGTGCGAGCGTGCGTGCGTGCGTGCGTGCGTGCGTGCGTGCGTGCGTGCGTGCGTGCGTGCGTGCGTGCGCGCGTGCGTGTGCGTGTACGTGTGTGTGTGTTGATGGATGGATTGATGGATTGATGGATTAATGGATGGGTGGGTGGGTGGGTGGGTGGGTGGGTGGATGGATGATGGATAGATGGATGCATGCATGCACGGTCATTCAATGAATGAATGAATGAATGAATGAATGAATGAATGAATGAATGAATGAATGAATGAATGAGAGCAATCAGAGGTAGCAGATTCATCCATTTTTGTCACATTATGTAATTTTTCGGATCTTCCGGATTTTTGGTATTTTCTGAACCGGCCCACAGTTACGGAATCCTAGTGTACGGTTACCCGGATTGGGGTTTCATTCGGATCACGGACAAACGCCAATGTCTGGAAATCTATGTTCACGATACGATCATGTGGTGTGTTAAAATTTAAGCAAAAACGTATCAGCCGTTTCCGATATATCAATTGATCCACAATTTGCTCCGATCCGCGTCCGGTTTGTATTTGGATCAGAACAACGTTTGGATACCCTCTTTCATGGTAAGATCCAATTCAAATCAATACAATTCAATTTATTTGAACCAAGACTTTTACAAGTATGTGGGTTATATGATATTTCTACAGTAATGTTGTTGTTGTGTTAAAATTTGAGAAAAATCGAATTAGTAGTTTTAGAGACGCAGCTCCAGTCAGACACAAACTCTCAGACAGACAGACAGGTAGGCATGAAAAGTAGGCAGGCAGGCAGGTAGGCAGGCAGCAGGCAAGCAGGCAGACAGAGCCCAAATTTGGTCATGATTTATGTTGTGGCCTGTGAAAAGGAGGCACTGAACAGAGCAACCAAAAGACGTCTTCTTTAGCTCAGATACCTAGATGACATCTTCATAATTTGGTAACATTCAGAAGAAGACTTTTTGGGACTTTTTCGTATTCTAAATAAGTTCATACATTAGGCTAAAAGCTACTAATAGTGGAACTTCAGTTGACTTCTTAGATGTCACAATCTATAAAGGTCCTCTGTTTGATTTCTCAGGAAAATAAGAATATAAAGTGCTCTTTAAGCCAACAGACTCACATCCGTTTCTTCACAGAAAATCATGTAATCCTCCATACAGATTTAACCCCTCTAGTGTCAACAGCACATTAAAGCGCTAAAAATACTATTTATTTCAATTAACCATTTAATTGCCAATACTTCTCAAGGAAATTTTGAGTTTTTTGCAGCCAAATAGAGTATTTTCGTAAATTTATAGCGAAAATTTACACAAAAAAAAAAGATTTCCGTTGTCATTCTAATGGACATTCATCAAAAGTGTAATGGTCAAGAAAAATTTTAATTTGTGCTTAACCAGTGTCCAATTACAGACCAAGAAGGTTGGCTCGGTTACCAAGCCAGTGGTAAATTTTCCAAAATATTGTTCTCTTAGCCTGCAAATGGACATTTCTCAAGATCACTGCAGAGGTCGGGTTTTACCAACTTGAACATTAAAGGGTTAGCTTGACACAGGAGGGGTTAAAGGTATGATCTCAAATCCCAAATCACTATATTCTTTCGAAATTCTAGCAACAGGCACAATTTGATTGAGTCGTGTTCATTTCTGTTTGGTGCTTTGAAACCATTCAGCCTGTTTTCTTCAGAAAAGTAAAGCCGATACCATCAATGAGCTTGAAAATCTAAAACCACATAAAGGACCATAGTTTGAACCCATCCAAGTTAAGCGCAACAAACCAATCATGTGTGATTGGTCAGTTTTAAAGTGTGACAAAAAACAACTGTAAAGCAAACTCCTATACCTTAGACCTACAAACATTCCCGAGTTTTCAAACTAATACTTAAAGGTGCATATTTACACCAAAATGCTTGAAAATAAAAGTGTTGAAATTATATACTTTTAGAAGCTTAAATTGAGTATCTCAATGTAATGAAACGAAAAAAATCTTATATAAATAAATTACGTAGGCTTAGTTGTGAATTTGAATTAGGTACTTTTGCCTCTAATTCTATTTGACAACTTAAAAATTATATTAATTTATACATAATGAAATCATCATATGCTAAGATTTATTTCGCTTCATTACATCCAGGCACACAATTTAAGCCTCTAAAAGTATATAATTTTAACAATTTTAGTTTAAACCATTCTGCTGTTAATATATACCTTTAATATATCCGGACAAATATGCCTTGTAATTTTGAGAATTTTGTCTATTTGATCAATTGGGCACTTTGCCAGAAAGAATATGTTGGTGAAACAAAAATGGATTTAGAGGTCGTGCTAGACGGCACATTTCAGACAGCTTAGCTAGAGATGGGCGGAATATAACTAAAACTGGAAAGGTCCATTGCCCAACGTTTTCAACTTCTTGATCATTCAGTTGTGCACCATTTTGAAATCATGCAAATAGAACATATCCCCTTTTGGATAGTGACGGAGAAACAGGTACATTTCGTAAAATCAGAACAGGATATTGGATCAGAACACGCCAAAGCTGTTGAGCATTTCAAAACTACGTTGACGGCGGCTATTGCTGTCTATGGGAGCATCAGTTCCCAATTAAATTTGTTTCGAAATATTCAACAGAATGTTTATTACATTGTACGAAAACCTACAATTCGTACACTTTAATGTGAGGGACAATGGGACATTTCGATTTTCTCCACGAGCTTACGTCATTTTGATTATGACCTCGGCTAACATGTGACGTGTTTATAACACCAAATACTTTAGTGGCAGGGGTCGGACCATGCATTACTTACATATAAAAGCGTTCACAGACCTAGACAGATAAACCAGCTGAAAAAACCTTCCAACTTCTGCTATGCCCACATTATGTACAGACATTCGGAATAGACAAGTGGGCATCTCCCGAGATAGTGGGGGGCGGGGGGGGGGGGGGGAATAAATCGCGTACTCTGGACAAATGAATGAGATATCCTATTCATTCCTGTTGGAGTAAATTATATAGCAAAGCAATCAGTAAGATTCACCAATTTCACCTAACAACTTCAGTTAAACAACAGATTGATCATCGGGTGAACAAAGGATCTTCAGTACAGATAGGCCCATACCGCTGGAGCTGAGTCAAGAAACACACATGAGTAGAAGCTGAAGGAATCGTTCAGGACGGACTATCTTTCCCCTCCCTTGTATCGTAACTGAGGCTTCTAGCTTCCGTCCTTTTCACCAGGAATTCCAAGTTCCAGATCAAGATTTCGGAGTCTTTAGAGGCACAAGACCTAGATCTGTTGTTCATCTGCCTCTGTTTCAAGTTCTGTTTGTCTATTTATTTATTTATAATTCCCAGGTCATACAACGACATATGAGATTCAAACACAGCTTGCGCACAATAGTCTACCCTTATACAACGGTAGGCCTAATAGCAGGACATGTATTTATCGTTGGAATAAATTAACCCCCAATAACAAGACTTGGTGTTAACCCGGTTAACCCTTTAATGTCAAAATTTTGGACAAGAATATCAAAACCTTGCTTATTGAATGCCCATTTTCAGGCCAAGAGAAGACTATTTTATCACACAAATGACTTTGTTATCGAGCCATTCATTCCTGTGGTAAATTTTCAAAATAATCTGCTCTTGGCCTGCAAAAGGGCATTCCTCAAGACCACTTCAGAGGCCTGGTTCGCCATTGTGTCAACAGCGTCTCAAAGCGCTCAAAATACTACTTGATATATCAAATAAACATTTTGATGGTCAATATTTTTCAGATATTTTAATTCTAGAAGACTATTTTTATAAATTTACCGAGGAATTTTTTGTGGCCGGCTTGACCAATGAAGGGGTAATGGTAAATAAAATAAAGTTTTTTACTTATCCAGTTTCTGTCTGCAGACCGGGAGAAGAGCATTAAAAAAATCTAGGCCTTTCAAATAAACATGTCTGAAGACCACTGCAAAATTGATTTTTGGTCAGTTTAGCCATTAAAGGGTTAAGTTGACGCAAGAGGGGTTAAAGGGTTAAACCCATAAGACGGCGTAGAACAACAAGTTGCAACGCGGGAGAATAGACATGAACCCGCCGCCTGAGACAGGCAGGAATGAAAGACCCAGATCAGGCGCGGACGTAATGGAGGTGTCACGTGACCCAGACACCGCACCCCCCCCCTTTCTCCGCGACATTGCTCTAGCAGTTAATCCTTCTTTCTGTTTCAATCACCCATACCAGACACACTAGCTTTTTATTATATTGCCATATGAAAACAACGCAGTCCAGTCTAATTAATTTTCAAATATCCATGCGCTTACTGGCATGATTACTGTGAAATAGAACCTGAAATAGCTTCTCATTGTAAGATCATGATAAACTTCCCTTAGAATGTGAGAAATCCAAGTGCCCCCCCACCCCCGCCGACCAATGCGGCAGGGATGTTCATTCTAGAACCCTTCCAGGGGACTCGCCCTTGAAGAATGGATGAATCCTCTTTTAGCTATTCCCCGCCCATCTCTAACTAAGCTTCGCCCATGCTCTGCCCGTATTACGATCGATTTACAAACTTTGAATCTTGACTTCTTAGAAGCACATTTTTCATACAGGTGACCTGTTGAATATTTTGAAACTAATTTGACTGGGTGTTATTGCTGCGCTGCCTATTCAACACAGCATGTACAGTTCGTACAATTTGACGGACTATTAAGAGTTCATTGAAAGACTTGGATACGCCATTCATTACGTAATTGATTCCCATGTCAAACTACATGTGGCGTAATTCATTTTAACGTCATGTATTTGACTGACAGATTGGATTCATCCATTCCTAGCGGCTACAAAAGAATGATCAGGTGCTGGGATCGATCGAACCATGATCTTAATTTCCAGAAAACAATACAGGTAAGCTGTTGAATATTTTAAAACTAATTTGACTGTGCGCTGTTTCTGCCTATGGCAGCACCAGCGCCCAGTCAAATTAGTTTTAAAATATTCAACAGAACGGTTATTAGATGGTAAAGACATACCGTTCTTACAACTTGGTGGACTATTAACATGAATTCCATCGTGATGGAATCACATAATAGACACCAGATTGGACCATTTGCGATATATTTTGACGTATATTAGAAGTCCATATACCGAGTTGAAGTTTTATTGACTAGTTGAAAAGACATTTGTCCGATTATAAATGTATATTTTCTTGGAGACAATAATTGCTATGCTGGTGACCACCTTAAGATCTGTGATGGAATCACACTTTTTGGAACACAGACATGGATTTAGTTTACATGCGACTGTAGTTTCTGCTCATATGTTCTCTATGAAGGTGATATGCTATGTTTTTTCAATAGCACTAGGTCTGAGCTTTGAAATCATATCAAGATCGTTAATTCCCGGTGAAGGCTTTTAAAATAAGGAGCCATAGTTCCTTCTTTACGGAATCACATTTTGCTGTGACGGAATCACCAGAACATATAATAAGCTAGATGTATAACTAAAATTCAACAATGCATGTTATATTACTATCAACTTTAATCAGGAAAATTACCAAAGCATACGAAACAATAACAAATCCTTTAATAAATTCTATTGTATTCATTTATTAGCCATTCCAATTAGAAAAAGAGCTGGTGAAGTATCCTTTAAGTAATGGCTAGCAAAATAATTAGCCAATGAAAAACAATTCTTCAACAATGAACAGTTTCACCGAACCTAATTTAGGAAACTTCGGCACATGTGATGCATTTGAAGTAAAGGCCTGGGTTTCCAGCACAGCAGTCGTGAAACCACAGCTGACACAGAGGGCACTGGATCCAGTTCTCTTTTTTGGGCCTTTTGATATCATCCCAGTAATTTACATTGCAAATACCACAGAAATCGATTCTGTCATTTCTCCGCTTCTTAACCTGGTGACATTTCTTATTCGCATGAACGGACTGCATTCCCGAAGTACCAGGTTGTATCTCGGGTTGCTTACTGGAGAGAGTCTTAGATGCCACTGCAGTACTGCCTGCCTGTTCTGTAGTGTTCATGGTGCTGGTGAAATGTTCACTGGCTTCCTTGAACCATTTTCGTATGATGCTATCACCAGATACTTCGATATAATGAGTATTTATGGGTCCACCTATTGGGATTGTCTTGCTCCACATTTCCTGAAGCGCAAGGTTCTTATTTACAGCATCGATGTCATCTTTTGAAATGTACATTGTTAGCTCACCTGGCCAGAATGGCCAAGTGAGCTTATGCCATGGCGACCGTCCGGCGTCTGTCCGTCCGTCCGTCCGTCTGTTCGTCCATCCATCAACTTTTTCCTTTAAACGACTTCCTCTCAATAACCACTGGGCAGATTTCAATTATATTTGGCAGGAAGTATCCTTAGGGCATAGGGATCCAAGTTTGTTCAAACAAAGCCGATCAGCCGATTTGGCCGCTGGCCATCTTGGATTTTGGCCGATTTTAGGAAATGGCTTTAAAAATCTTCTTCTCCGAAACCGCTTGGTGGATTGATTCAAAACTCACGAAATATCATATAGGGCAAGAGCTGAACCAAGGTTCTTCGAAGGAACTTGATTGGCCAAATGGTTCGGCGGCCATCTTGGATAACTTAGTTTTCGTAAAGACGACTTATTCTGCAGACCCGCTCAATGGATCGGGCTGAAATTTTGGGGATATGATTATGGACTAAGGGCCATTAAAGTTTGTTCATGGGAAGTTGATAGGTAAAAAACATGGCCGCCGTGGACCAATCAAATTTTAGCGTGTTTGGCAGCCATATTCAATTTTTTTATTTGATGGATTGTGAAGCCGAAATTGGTTTTCTTAACTCCGCTTAATTGTCAGCCAGCTATCGTATAGCGATAACCCTATCCGTCTTCTGTATGTCCGTCCATCCATCTGTTTGTCCGTCACCAACAATGACGGCTCATTTTGTTATTTCTTGACGGATTGACACCAAACTTTGTCACACTGTTAATGACGGCATCTAATATCTGTGTTGTGAAAATGAAACTGATTGGACGTCAAATGCCAGAGTTATCACTCCTTAAATATTTGCAGTCTCACTTTCATAGGGCAAATGGTTTGTTCCCACCGTCTTATCACCATGTCAGATTTTATTGCCAAACTAGATATTAAATTCCAATTAACAGATTAACCTTTCCAATACTGCTGAAATATTTAAGATATGTATTATGTGCTCTGACATCTATGCTCTTAAAAATATTTGAAATGTATTTGATTGAAATTTGTTGCTGCCTTTGGCAGTAATGAAAGTTGTTTCTGCCTAAGGCAGCAATGACTTTCAGTCAAATTATTTTCTAAATCAACTCCAGCTCACCATACCCCTGCTGCTAACTCGGTGATTCAGTCAGATGTGCATGTGTTAAATGGATTGTGTGGTGGTGGGGAATAACCTGCTATAAAGACCACCTACCTGCCTTTAGAGACAATTTTCTTCAAATTGTATTTAACCTCTAATAACCGTCTGACTGAGTTTTTGCACACGACATATTCCAAAGGTTATATCTCTGAACCTGATAAATATTTCGAAAACAATTGGACTGAAAGTTGTTGGTGGCTAAGCCACCAACAACTTTCAGTCGAATTGTTTTCAAAATATTCAACAAGTCAAGAGCTTTTGAAAATTGAAATTATTGGCTGCACTGCCTTGCAGCAGTGAGACAGTTAAGAAACCAGCTGTTGTTAGCACTGATATCATCTATTTTCACTTAAACATTGTTCAAAATCACTAATGCAAAAAAACCCGTCCAGAGATTGTTGTCAATATCTCGAAAACTAAATCATTTGACTGAAAGTCATTGGAAGTGACACCGATAGATGTAAAACTTAAGTAAGATTAGTTTGATATGCCAATGTTCCAGGTGAGCGATACAGGCCCATTGGGCCTCTTGTTTTTATGTTGGTGTCAGATGACCGTAATGCCATCTCGAATGTTAGGGCATTAGCAACATTTGCTTTACGTGTCATTAAAAGGCGATGTACAATGCGTTTAGCATTGCCACCAAGGGCATCATTGGGTCCCTTCCTGTGACTGGTTGCTGTGTAATTCCAATTGAGCTTCAATTCTGGATACAATTTTCCAAAAAGTACTAATAGGGCAAATATGTAGCGATTCTTGAACTGGCTCGTAGGACCATCAGTCCAGATATTTAGAGTTTGAACAGTGGGCAACTCCGTAACTATTTGATCCAAGATCTTCACCATGAATGCTGCAATTGATTGCTTGTCATGATCTCTGTCGTCGGAAATAATGACAATCGGATTTGTAGTTGAGCGATGATAGATCATAACAGTGAAAATAGTTGCATGCTCCTGTCTCCAGTGGGCTGATTGGACTTCGTCTTGATGTTGACATGTATAGTTCTCTGCGAAGTCCATTTGGACTAGACACTCTGAACTGACCAATGATGAGGAGTTTTCCTTGTCAGCGTCATAAGCTCGGCTTTGTTTAACCTTGATGAATAGATGCCACTTGAACTGATCCATCTGCGCATCAAGTTGCTGCATAGCGTCTCTAACAGTCCCACTTATGGTATCTTTCGTCAGAATCCCAACACCATTCTTCTGCCACTTTTGCCACTGAAGGTGTGTATCTCCTTTCGCTAAGGCCAGCTTTCTTAGAGGTTCAAACAGAATGCCATCTCCGCAGGTTTCACAGGAGTTTTCGGCACAGACTAAGTTTTCAATATCACACACATAAGTAGACATAGATTGATTCGTCGAATAGAGAGGTATATCAGGGACTTTCTGATGAAGTGTCTCCAAGAGCATGATCATATTTGAGTGGTAGAGACAGACGCAGACATTGCGAGGTGTCTGTGAAGAGAGAAGTACGTACTTGGGTCGGAGACCAGAAAACTTTGACTTTCCAATTTTAATATCGGGATTGTCATTCTTAAAGAGACTCCATCAATGTCATGGTCATTAGTCGTTTAGTTTCTTTTTTCTTTTCGCCATCAGTTGTCCAGTAAACAATTGTGTCGGTTTTTCCTGGCATTCTATAAGACACTGAATCACTTAGGTAAAAGCTAACGACCCGTTGATCTGTTTCAGGAATCGTCATGGGCAGTGACTGATCAAGAGCGCTGCTACCAAATTCACGGGCTAGCTGGCAGATAATAGCCTTTCTTTTCTCAGGACGTTTAGGCAGCCCTCTAATCGCTCGATGTTTAGCCTTTCCAAAGCTCGAATTTGATTTGTATGGATAGTGTATGCTTCTCTGCTGCTTAGGAGTGCAAACATTCGGTTTATTTGCCATTGATTTGCGCATTGCTAATTTAGTTCTAGTCCGCAGTTTGTTCAAATTATCTTGGTTGAGGAATTTTCTTTGTTCAGCTTTGCGTTCGCGGTCGTATTTCAGGTGTGTCTGGTAAAGGCCATCGTCCAGTTTTATTCGCAGTCGCCTCTCGTGTTGCCGTTCAGCTGCTGTTTTCCCCATTCTAACCTGTTAAGGAAACATAGATATATATCATGTTAGTGTATGAAGGATTTGACACAACATGCATATACAGAGTACAGTCAATGCTGTCTATAATGGGCATGTGGGCTTTCAAAAGGTTGGCACAGAATATAGGTCGGCGTTTTGCACACTTAATGTTTTCAAGGTGATAAGTTCTTAGCACTAAAATGCTGGTTCATTAAAACGTGTGGGCTTATGACAACCCGTCTTAAAGAACTGTCATTTTGACGCCAAAATTCGGTGGTCCCTAGAGAAAAGAATGACGTTTTTAATATACATTTAATAGTGGTTGTTGTTGTGGTGGTGTGCGTGCGTGCGTGTGTCTGTGCTTGCTGCTGGTGGTGGTAGCGATGGCGGCGGTAGCAGCAGAAGCAGCAAGGCACATTACATATTGTCAACTGTACAGTGATTCCGTCACATTTTTGTGATTCCGTCACGGTCAGTCACGTGACATGCATGTAAATATATGTCAATTTTTACATCAGTTTTGAAGGGCATACCAAGGAGTTAATAAATCATAAGTGATACCCATATCATAAACACATGTGCCACAGTAGCCTACTTTTCCTGTTACTCTGTGATGGAATCACACATACAGCACTAAAACTTATTTTTTTTACGTGGGTCGTTAGACCATTTTGCAGGGGAAGCTGGACGAAAGTACGTCCAAATACTTTATGGCTTCATTTTCCTCTTATTTCACGCTTTATCTGGATGTATAAGATGACTACTTACTGTTTAGAAGTAGGCGGATGCCACTGGATGAAAATCTCTTCTTGAGCGAAGAAAATGGACACAATAATTGCAATGAAAGGAACCACGTGGCACTGCGTCATAATCACGGCAAATAACGCGAAATCACGCGAGAAAATGAGAATGCACTCTTCTTCTTCCTCTTCTGGTATATCCCGCCAATTATTAAAGGAAAATCTTAGCCAAATAACGTAATTTATATTTTCAAGGCTATGTCCTCATTTTCGTGGAATTCATGTTAAGCGTTTATTACGGACTTAATTATTCCATTCATGGTGTACTTGGTTATGACGTCATCTAATTGAATAGACTGGATTCATCTATCAAGGCGAGCGGGGAATGAGGGATGGAGGAGGTCGAGGTAGAGAGAGAGAGAGAGAGAGAGAGAGAGAGAGAGAGAGAGAGAGAGAGAGAGGCAGGCCTATATATGCATCTATAGGTATATATCAAATTATTATTTCTCAAGTATACGTGACGATAATCATAGCTGATATTAATTGCTTACATTAGTGTGGGACTGATTGCATTTCAATGAGAAAATGCAGGGTAATTTGAAATGTCGTATTGGTCGTTGATTGAACGCGGAAGGCGCCACTCGTCTGGGGAAAACAACGACCTCTCAGCAATAGGAAGCGCCGATAGCCGATTTCCGGAGATATTCACGTAACTGACCATCACGTAGCCTATCAATGACTCAAACTAACTTGTAATTTAAATTAGTCATTAAGCCTTTAACACTTCAAATATCAGTGTCTCAATTTCGAAACAAATATAGAGGAAAACTGTTGAAATATTTTGAAAACTAATTCTACTGGCACCAATTGCTGCGATAGACATCAACAGCTCCCAGTCAAATTCGTTTAAAATTTTTTCTACAGAACACTCCTGGCATCATAAAGAGAGATAGTTCCACGTTTTTTCTAGCAGACGCAATCGAAGCGCTCGTGGTTTACTGATCCAGTAACCTAACATGTCTCTGCTTGTATTTAGATCACCGTGGGGTTGGGTGCATGGGTTTCTGGTTACTGGTGGTTTCTAATTTAGGAATCCAGTTTATCCGTCATACTGAACTACATGACGCGTAGGCCGACGTCATAATCAATTACGTCATGAATGACTCGATTTAGTACATCTTAAAGGATTAATTAATAGTCCGTCCGCCGTTGTATGAATTGCATATGTCTATACAGGCTACTATTTAATAAACATGCTATATGCAGTAACAGCACACAGTCAAATTAGTTTCAAAATATGCAACAGTTTACCTGTATAGTTTTCTAGAAATTGGGATTCAGAGAGTTCAGGAATCGATCGATCCCAACACGAGAAAAGCGTGGGTGGAGCTTAGCTAGAGATGGGCGGGGCATAACTCATACGGGATCCTCCATTCCTAGCACACCATATTCGACACCTCCAAAGATCTCATAGGAAGCCAGATAAAGTTGTGTAAAGAGCGAAAATCAATATTAACCAATTTTTGCAATTTATATTCCTAACGCATTGTTGATTGTTTGGTTATTCCTTTGTCCCCAAACTAGAGAACCGGCCATATTGGCCGTACAATCAGCCAAATTAAAGAGATCAGAATGCTTTTCTGCGGTGAAATTTGCGCGATACACGTATAAACAGAATCCCACCTATGCTACGTGCAAGAGGCCACGTTTGTTGATGGTTCCGCTAAATTTTATTACCATTTTACTGCGGACACCAAGCTAGCGATGCCCCTGTTTCATGCTGATAGCGAGCGAAAACACTCACCACACCCGGGTATGATAACGGTGCGGATTAAAAGTCAGGCCCGTACATATAAAAAATTACACTTCTAAGAATTCTTATCCAACATTTTTCAAAGTTATCGCTTACTCAATTAGCCAAAATATCGGTTTCCCAGCGTTCATTTCAAGCTAACCTTCGTAGTGACTTGAATTACGCGCTAACAAGCGGTAATCTTTCATCAAAACTATAAAAACGTAACTATCAGTCGGATCTTTGTCAAAGATATGCAACTATATTGGGCCATAAACAGTGAGTAGGCTTAAATTCCTGCTAGGGGCAAGAATTGCTAACGCCGAACGCGACCTTAGCACGTTAACCCCCGAATTTGGTCAGGAAAATATCAATTTTCTCATAGAAAATGTCCATTTGCAGACCAAGAGAAGACTATTTTTGAGAATTTACCACTGGAATGACTGGCTCGGTTATAGAGCCAGTCATTCCAGTGGTAAATTGTCAAAAATAGGCTTTTCTTGGCCTGTAAATGGACATTTCTTAAGACCACCGCAGAAGCCATTTTTGCCGATATGAGTGTTAAAGGGCTAAGTGCAATATGCCATTATTAATAGTAGGGAGTAAGCGTTCATTGCTAATTAAACAAGTACAGGGATCCAATTCTAGCTAAGCTCCGCCCACTTTGCGCGAGCGTTTGAAGCGATTTTAACAGTTGGAACACTGAATGTACTTTTCCAGTTTTAACAATGCCCCGTCCATCTCTAGCTAAACTCCACCCACACCTCGTTCATGTTGGGATCGATCCCTGAACTCCAAAACTACCAATTTCCAGAAAATATACAGGTACGCTGTTGAATATTTTGAAACTAATTTGACTGGGTGCTCTTGCTGCCTATGGCACCAGTCAAATTAGTTCCAAAATATTCAACAGTATGTTTATTAAATAGGAAAGACATACAATTCGTACAACAATTATTGGTTTGTGACGAACTTATCACCGTTATTCATGACGTCGTTGATTATGACGTCATCCTACAAGTCACGTAATTTATTGTAGCACGTCATGTGATGGATGAACACACTGGAAAGGTACAATCCCAAGCTGTTGAATATTCTGAAAGTAATTTGATTGTGAGCGTGATCTGGTGCAGGGAAGCTGCAGCACTCTGTCATATTAATCTCAAATTCATATTGATTGCTACCTAATATACCTATCGATGAAGTGAATGATGGATGAATTCGATCTGCCAGTCAAGTATATGACGCCATAATCAATTACATCGCGTGTAGGCTGACGTCACAATCATAATTGACAGAAATACTCCGTCATGATGCTTGCTTGAATAGTCCGTCAAGTGTACGAATGCATGCATTTAATGGATTTACTATTTACTAAACATTATGTTGAAAAATTTGAAACTAATTAGTTGTTGCTGCCATAGTTTCAAAATATTCAACACGTTACCTTGATATTGGGATTCTAGTAATTCCGGGTTCGATTGATCTGAACACAGGCAACGTGTAGGCGGAGCTTGGCTCGAAATGGGCGGGGCATAGATAAAAGTGGGTTCATGTATTATCCGGAGATGTGCCAACAGCTCCCAGTCGGATTGATTTCAAAATATTCAACAGAATAGCCCTCATTTAAGGTGTTGTTTCCAGTCTGTGGTAGCTAAAGATTTGAAAGCTAAAGAGAACTGCAGTCCTTTAGCCGCGTTGTATTCTTGTAGTCAGGTTGTGGAGTACAAAATCATTCATAGGAACAGCCATATACTAACCGTCATGTAATCAGCTACAAACGTGTCGTGTTTAGCTATGCTCATTAACACTGAAATGCCTAAAATTGGACAAGAATATTAAAATATGTGCTTATTAAATGCCCATTTGCAGGCCAAGAGAAGAATATCTTTTGAAAATTTACCACTGGAATGACTGGCTCTTCCAGTGGTCAATTTTCGAAAAGTACTCTTCCCTTGGCCTGTAAATGGACATTCCTCAAGACCTCTGCAGATGCTGGTTTGGGCCGGCTTCGTCATGAAAAGGTTAGGAATTTCAAACATGTTTTGAAAATGTGTTCCTTTTTACCGAAGGGGTGAATTTAAATAATGAATCCCTATTTCCACGTAGACTTGTTTTCAGGAGAAAATGGGTAAGAATAGAATAATTTATTTCACAGCCAACTGGATGTCTTTATTTACCTCCAAAATATAGAATAATATTTAGTTTTCAAGATTTTCCTAGGGATCGGTACTAAACACACCACTCACCACACACCACACAGTCACTCTAGTGCAAAACCCAGGGTTCAATCTCCCATCCAGCACTAGAAAAGCCCGTAACATCCATAGAAATATGGTAGCACCACATACGCAAGCATCGACACAATCTCGCTTCCAGCATAAATTTAAAGCCATGAATCCGCATTGATATCGCCAGATGCTTGCGAGGAGAGGGATGCGCGCCTGTTCAGCGGGCGGGGCACGGTTATCCTACTCATAAGATTCTTCATAATTAGTCCCTTTATGCACGCGTTCCTATATTGATCAAAAGCTAGCATAGCTGTCGATGAAGCAATTAATTATCCGAAGATGTGAAAACAGACATGTGAAAGTTATATCAATACGATAAATGATAACATCACTGCTGATACGGTTAAATGAAACCGGATTTTTGTGGCATTAACATTTTTATGAAACTTCCTTGATTCTACTCTAATAGCGCAGGATATTGGACGGGCATTGGGCCAATAGGCCTACCGGGCCGTATTGGTCCAGTAACGGGGAGTAAACTGCGTTTTCAGTGCAGAATCCAGAAAGAAACGGGTTTTCTTAACTCAGCACCGGTCTCAGAAATGAGAAAGGACACTAATACAGAGAAAATATAGAAATGGGAGGGGCATGGCTAAAAATTGATCCCTCGAGTCTGTTCATGTTCATGTTCACTTTATTTACATCCGGGTTATTACAATAGCATATGGAGGTAACAATATGTAATTATACTGTTCCTGGCAGTGGAGTTTGTTATACTAATTAAATCATTAAAACTAACATTATACAACAATCAAAGTCCTGTTAATGCTATTATTAATATCACCATCATCATCACCACAAAAATAATCTTCATTATCATCAGTACTAGTTATGTCGCGTGGTAGGCGCGCAGAGTGATTGGCCGAGAGCCCCGCGACGTCATCTCTTCAGCATTCTGGGCCCGCCCCCTTATGCCCATAAATGGAATTATGAATGGACTTGTCCTAATATGCTAATTAGCTGGCACCACCGACACCCCCCCCCCCCCCCGACCAACCATCCTGCGTACCCACATCGCCATCTTTGTCATCACCATCACCATCCCCACCGGCACCATCACTATCATTATTATCATCATTGTTATCATCTTGAGACTTTATCAATTGGACTGCACTCATTGTATATAGCATCATTCAGTATTTTAGCATTATAATCAATAATTTGAGCAGGTACAGTCAATGTGGTCATATGATTTTCGGGTTGAATAGTCAGAACTGAGGTGGGTGAGGTGGCGCGGGGTTAGGTGGAGGCCCAGTCCGCGTATGCCAAACGCCAACAGCTATTAGTATATCTCTATAACTATAAATATCTTTAGGCATTTTCTGTTGCAAATTCCCGTCACGATTCATGTGTTTGTTTACCACTGTCAAATAGAGAAATGTGTTCATTTATTCATATGGCGGATCCAACAAAATGTTACGAATTTGTTAGTGGTCATGTCGCGAGTCATCCACAGCCTCCCGGTGCATGGAGTAATCCAGTGTTAGCTATGCCCCACTCACCTTTAGCTAAGCTCCGCGTTGGGATCGACCAATCCCTGAACTCCCTGACTATCAATTTCCAGAAAACTATACATGTTGTTGAATAATTTGAAACTAATTTGAATGGGTGCTCAGCTCCCAGTCAAATTATTTTCAAAATATTAAACAGCATGTTTGTTGAATAGTAAAAAATACAATTCGTACAGCAACGCTTAGTTCGTCATCAATCAAGCCTTCGTGACGAACTTAGCCACGTCATTTATGACGTAATTGATCATGGCGTCATCCTACACGTCACGTAGTTGTTTATCGCGTCATGTGATTAACAGAGAAACTGGATTCCTCCATTATTTGGCATCAACGACATCCTATGCATATAGAGGTTGTCCGTCATATGTGAAGACTATAGTATAGGATGACGTCGATGTCAAACAATTTATATTTATAAAATTGAACAATACAATTTTGAAAAATGCAATGAGTAATTCACTGTTTCTTTGTTACAGCATGTCCTTCCGATACTTGGGGGACGGACTGTGCGAAGCAATGTAGCCTCTTCTGCCAGAAAGGGTGTCGTCCGGAGAATGGCCACTGCATTAGTGGATGCATGCCAGGACGGGCCGGCTTAAGGTGTGATAAAAGTAAGTGCCTTAAGATGTGCCGTGACTATCAACCCCTTAACTACCAGGAATACCAGTGTTTTATGTGCAAGTCAAGGATTCACGAAATCTGTTGAATATTTTGAAACTAACTTGACTGGAACCTGCTGCTATCATAGACAACAATAGCTCCCCGTAAAATTAGTTTCCAAATATTAAACAGAACATTCCAAACATCATAAAGAGTTTGTCGATTCTTGTCTTAAGGAGTTAATAGGCTACTCTATGTATATTAGAGCGTCCAGAGTTCATTAAAACATCTGGCATACGTACTTCAGTAGTCTTCGTTTCTGACTGTCCTCACGCCACCGTTTGAGTTTTGTCAGTATATTTAGTATTTCGATTATTTTATAATTGCCAAACTATAATAAATCACTACACCCTCCGCTGTTACCGCTGCTGCCGCTGATGATGATGATGATGATCCTTTCATAATATGGCCACGCATCCGGTCTTGCTGTGCGACATAATTTCCACATAGTTTCTTCTCTCCCATAAAGATTTCTATCAGTTGAATATATTTTATTTTAAGATCCCCGTCTGTTTCTCGTGGGCTAAAAATTGCAATGTTATGATTTGGTGGACGATAAGCTTAAATAATCCTATATTCAATGTAATGCAGTCGGCTCTATTTGCCACTCGGACACAGATCAGCGCTGTATATAGCTAGCGTATCTGAGCGTACACAAACATCTTGGTTTATCGCCACACAGATGCGAATTGTACCATTGGGTACGTCTTTCCAGAGCGGCGTCAATGGGATTCCAGAAAAAATGTCGCCTTTATCTTATTTAACATAGGCACGATTATACGTAGTGTGGTATTACTACTTCGTATCATCTTGGTAGGAATTATATAACAACTACAATTACTACTCAGTGCGGAATTGATAGGTCCAATCTGTTACTCGTGTATATGAGGTCATAATCAATTCACCTTTTCCAGAGTATTCGTCCATCATCTGACCTCGTATGACTTCATAATCAGCTCAGCGCGTGTATGATGACGTCACAATCATTAGATCACAAAGGGTTCCATATAGACCGCCATCAAATCTCAAACATTCCGACACGTTGTATGAATTGTCTTAGTAATTCTTTGCTATTTAATAAATATGATGTTGAATATTTTGAAACTAATTTGATTGGGCGCTGTTGCTGCCTTAGACAGCAACATCACCCAGTCAAATTAGTTTCAAAATATTCAACCGCTTACCCGTGTATTTTTTTGGAAATTGATAGTTCAGAGATTGATCGATCCCAACACGACCGAGGAGGTGGGTGGAGCTTAGCTAGAGATGGGAGGGGCATAACTAAAAACGGAAAGGTCTATTACATCACATGTAGGCTGATGAATGACGTAGTAATGTCCGTCATGAACTTTTAAAAGTCTGTCAGTTGCATATCTGTACTATTTAACAAACATTCGGCAGCAACAGCACCCAATCGAATTAGTTTCAAAATATTCGACAGCTTACCTGTATACTTTTCTGGGAATTCAGCATTCGATCGATCCCTACACGGGCAAATGGTGGGCGGAGCTTAGCTAGAGCTGGGCGGGGCATAGCTAAAACTGGTTTCATCCATTGGCCCCACAATGCGTTGATGATTCAGAACATGCTTCGGAAGATCAGCTGAATGATGTCCGTCCTTGTTGTCTTGCCTACCTTCAGCATATACACGGCTTCGTCACCCCACCTATTCTTAAAGTATTGGTGCATTCTCATATCCCTTATTGATATTGGCTGCTTTTTCCAGTAGGTTGGTGTATTGTTTTACTTTAACTGTAGGTTTCTTGACGGTACTAAGGCCATCTTTTGATTACAATTGTCTCCTCTGTGAGGAGAGAGCCTTCCTTCTTCTCCTTCTTTTCGATCGCTGGTATCACACTTGGAGAGCCGTTCTCAAGATGAAATCTGTGGTTTTCTGCAGTTCTTCCACAGGCCCATACAGCTTTTCAAGAAAAGAGGTTGGCAAAGGCCAGATCTCTTCTCTCAGCAGCTGATACGTACTGCAACATTGAAGTATGTGCTCTGTGGTCTGTTCTGCTTCTCCACAAGGACAAGCGGGCGATGTCGTAAGGTGGAACCGCCTGTACATGTGTTGGTTTAGTCTGTTATGTCCAGTTCTAAGACGAAAAATGGTCACTTGCTCTGGCCTCGAGAGATGATGGTAGGCATCTTCTGATTGAGGTGTTCTATAAATTGACTTGATGATAGTCTTCATCTCTGTATGCGTAACCATGTTTTCTGTCTGATTCTCTTCTGCACCCACCTTTGCCATCTTGTCTGCTTCCTCATTTCCTTGGACTCCACAGTGTGAGGGGATCCACTGCAATGCTATCCGAAAGCATTTAGGGCCTTCCTTATCTTCAATAAGTGTAGCTATGGGCAACTCTGATGTTGAAAGCATCTTCATTGTGTCACAGGCTATTGTTCTCTTGCCCTCTCTTATCCCCTATTTTGATGTTTCTTCCTTCATTTTCGTTCTGATGATTTTATTCTCATTGCTGTATTGCAGTGTTACTTCAGCGCTTGATCATTGGTCGTCTTCTTTAGAGTCCTTTTTGGGTCACACAGGTCCAGGTTGCCATTACTTATCCTCGGCGTATTGCCGTATTGGTCTTTATTTTCTTTTCAAGATCCTTCGCTGTTGATTCTCTGAGTGGATCCCTGATGTTGTCGGTGAGGAAGCTGATGTTATCCTCAATCAAGCGCAACGAACTTGCCACCAGCTTGAATCTTTCTTCCTAGGATCATTCAGCTTTTTCACATCAAAATATAATGCGTAGAGTATTTTGCGTGTTATTCCTCTTTAGCTTAAATCGCTTGAGACTAATTAGAACCGTGCCATTTGGCTACCATATACAAATAGCTATTAAAACTACAACCAGGAAAGGAGTTCTCTATGATGTGCACTGAAGCGTGAACAGTAGGTAACACTGACCTACTTATGAGATGTGCACACCTTTAGGGTACAAACCACCCATACACCAATTTTAATTACTGTATACGGAAACCTCTTGAAACTGCAGCCGTATCATCGATTGTCTCTGATGTTCACATACCCGTGATAACGAAATCACGGTGACCTATCTTTGATACATCTTTATGTTATGATGCATATCTACGTACACTAAGTTTGGTTACTATATAACATTTTCTACGTTGTTCAGTGAACAGATGGACAGACGGGCGGACGTAAGACAGGGTGATAGCTATGGCTCAGCAAGTCAGCTGAGCTAATAAAACGGCATTGACCTATGCGCTGCTTGGGAACAACGCTGCAAATCATTTTAATGCTGACCAATCGACGTTCACAAACTAATTTCTTTGCTTCAAATCACGAAGTGCTAAATCCAAAACCGATAACTTGGAAGGTTCTGGGTGGATGTGTTGAGGACAGCAATCGTTGATTATTTGCGGATTCATGGCACAAATATTGGCTTCGCGCAAACGATTTTCTTGTAGGGCGGTATGCCAAAACCCTAAAATATCCAAGAAACAAAGATCCTGAATGCATAGACTCCACAGAGCACGGAGTTCATCTTTCGAAACTTTGTTTCCGAAACATTCATTTATCTCCCAATCTCTAGTCTTGGGGTGGGGGAGGGGGGGGGGGGGGGTAGTAAGGAGTGGATATCACTGGAAGTTATGCAAACCTTTCCATCTACGTATATACTGAAAAGTCGGAACCGAAGTTTAAGAACTATTTCGTGGTGTAGATCAAGACTTCTCAACAATGCTTTGCGCACAATGCCCTCAGAATGACCCGATGAAACATAATAAACCTGAACTTAGCTCAGGCATCAAAGGCGTGCAAGCACGGGATTCGATACGAGAGCGTTAGTGGGAGGGTGAGACTGCGATAGGACGATGGTCTGACTATTACGAGTTAAAGACTGGCCAAATAGAATAATTTTTTACGTAATGATTATGACGTAATCCTACACGCCACTTAGCTGATTATGACGTCATATGACGTCAGATTGATAGACGGATACTCTGGGCACGTGAGTTATATCGCATTTTGCCTATTTGAACCTGTAATGCGGGTATCTTGCTTTTACTGGCATGTCATACATAAACTGTTGAATATTTTGAAACGAATTTGACTGGAAACGTTGGTGAATTTTGTATGTGTTTAGTTGTTGCAGTCAGAAAATGTTGGCCCTGTGAGCTGGGATTTATGTTTCACTAGGCAAAATTGTATGTTTGTATCCGAAATAAATAGCACTAAACATACACAATGAAAATAGCTAATCCGGGCTTACAGCACTGGAAGTGATATGGCTACTCTACTCCCAACTTCCACATCATCCAGTACAAACTGATTGCTGCTCTTGACACGATAACACAATTTTGAAACGATATAAGTAAATGTAAAAAAAATCAAACCCGTCTTTGACGGAAGGTACCATGATAACGCAGCTTACTGGGCCAGTACATAACTAATATGGCCAGGTATTGGCCCACTACCGGCCCAGTAACATGTATTGTCAGGGTAGTTGGCCCGTCAACCGTTAGGCTAATGACAAAGAAGATGTGGTCGTACAAAGCGTTATAATAAATAGCTTTTGGGACCACAAACTGAGAACTGTGTCCTTAAGACGGGTGGTTTAACGAGCGCCGTCTTAAATAACTACCGCTTCGTACCCCCAAAAGTACTGCATTGTCGGTATAAATCTGCGTATCTGTATTTATCTAATGCACGTAGAAATTCGGGGCCAAACAGCCGCCAATCAACCCTAATAACCAAAACACGATAAGATTAAGTTTTCTATATTACGTAGTAAAATACCAATGCTTTCATTTTCTAAGTGGACAAAAGAGACTTACAGTACAGCTCAGAAATAACTGATGTGGTTTCCAAGACAAAATAAAATGTAGTCTTGACTATTTGGAACAAAATTTGTTAGGAAGCAAGGCAACAACGAACACGTTCCTGCATTTGCTTTGGAAACATATAAAATTATGTATGAGCTGCTCTGTAGGTTCTATCCAGAGAGTTCGAATTTATTCTCGTGGTTAGTAGTCATGAATAGATGACAATTCACCTTTCTATAACGGACACCTTATGGGTAATCACAATTTGATCACTGAAAGCAGGTGGTCGTTTAAAATAAGTCAGGACTCTCTTAAGGGGAATCCCGTGATCCGGGTCAGATTAATTTCCGGATCTCTCGAAAAATAATAGTCCGATGTGGTTGTGATCCGCAGAGAAAATCCGCAAAATCTGAATTTTTTCTCTAATGCGAGAAAAACGGAAGAAACGTATGCAAATTCTGAGTGCTCATGTTTACCATAGGAATGGATTTTAGAGGCTTTTGCACCACACACGACATGGCGTGTTGATGGATAAGAATCACTATTTGTGAAACGCACGCACGCACGCAAACACGCAGGCAGGCAGGCACGCACGCACAATTACAAGTGGTCATTATAGAAATTCGCGACAAATCTGCATATCCTATATGTAAACCATAAGATACATATATGCGTATCCTACATGTAACTCAGCCGAGTATTCGAGGTTTTGTCTGTTATCTTTATCAGAGTGTCGCCGGTTTCGATATGGACCAAACTGCATCCATACATGTGGTCACTGTGTGCACGACGAACCGTGTGACAAGATGAATGGCATCTGTTATAACGGCTGCGTGGCCGGCTGGATGGATGTTAAATGCACAAAAGGTATGTGACACTCCCGCACACCCGCACGTCCACACACACGCACGCACGCACTATAAGCGTATGTCATATCGATGTGTAACTGCGCGCGTGATGAAATTCGGCAGACTTTTCCATGGGCTTTATCTCTGGATACGATCAATATTTTGAAATCATTTTGAATGAAAGTTGTTGGTGGCTAAAATATTCAACAGGTCCAAAGTTATTGCCAGTTGAAATTACTGTCTGGTGGCGTGCAGGAGGCAGACAGTTAAGGTTACAGTACCGTCTAACTCTTTAACCCGTGAAATGCCAGTGCCTCAGGTACATGACACATAACCTAAAAAGAAATTTGTTGAATATTTGGAAACTAATTTGACTGGAGCATAGTGTGGCCATATGGTTAAATTAATTTGAAAATAAGCCTATGCAACGCAATATTACTTGCAAGATGAAGTATGTATTTATGGCTTGACACGCTCTGTAGTAAAAACTCCGTATGTTTAATTTCAAAATTGTGTAATATGATCGAAAACCATCCATCCATCCATCCATCAATCAATCCACCCACCCATCCACCCGTCTGACCGCCCGACCGCCTATCCGCCCATCCATCCATCCATCCATCCATTCACCCACCGACCCACCCATCCATTCACCCACCCATCTATCCATCCATCCAACCATCCATCCATCTATCCATCCACCCAGCCACCCACCCATCCACCCACGCATACACCCACGCATACACCCACCCAACCATCCCTCCACCCACCCACCCACCAGCCATCCATGTACCCATCCATCCATCCATCCATCCATCCATCCATCCATCCATCCATCCATCCATCCATCCACACACCCATCCACCGAACCATCCGTCCACCCACTCACCCACCCACCCACCCATCCATCCATGTATCCATCCATCCACCCAGCATCCACCCACCTACCTATCCACCCACCGACCGACCCATCCACCTATCCAGTCATCAAATCTCAAACAGTCCGACATGTCGCATGAATTGTATGCCTTTGTAAGTCTTTGCTATTTAATAAACATGCTGGTGAATATTTTGAAACTAATTTTACTGGACACTGTTGCTGCCATAGGCAGCAGCAACACCCAGTCAAATTAGTTTCAAAATATTCAACAATTTACCTGTATAGTTTTCTGGAAATTGATAATCATGGAGTTCACGGATCGAGTGATCCCCAAGAGGAAAAGTGTGGGTGGAACTTAGCTAGAAATGGGCGGGGCATAGCTAAAACTGAATTCGTCCATTCCACAGCGTGTCCGTTCGGTACCTATGGAGAGAATTGCTTATCGCCTTGCGGTAAGTGTAAGTTTGGACAACCTTGTAACCGTGTGACCGGAGTATGCACTTCTGGCTGCAAAGCGGGGTGGTTCGGAAGACGCTGCGACAAAAGTACGTACACTTACTGTTTCCCGAAATATCGATAATCCCGATTTGATTAATTATCGTGAGTAGACAATAATTATGCTAAGAAGGGTAAATAGGAAAGTCGTGTGCAATTTACAGCGAAATGTGGCCATAGTTTGAATTTACATTGCCTTGAAACTCATAATCATATGCCCTTAAACAGAACTGCTTTTTTCACTGTTCAGTTTGGGAAAGATAATTGGATTGAATCTGTCACGTGGTTTTGGACGCAAATAAAATGACGATAAGTGGCACTAAAGGAGCTTTGCGAAATCGCATATTGTTAACTTATTGTTAACTCATTAAATTGATTTTAAAAAAATTGAAAAATCTAATTAGGTAACTCAAGCAAATGTGTCTCTATCTCCAACTGTAATGGCGTCCCTGACGTTCCTACCCGCAGAGTGTGCACCTGGCGCATACGGGGTGGACTGCGCCATGACGTGTAGTCAATGTGGATCCAACAAAACATGTCATCACATGACCGGTGAATGTATGCAAGGATGTGGAGCAGGTTGGCAGGGCGCCAAATGTGACAGAAGTGAGTACGTAGTATCTTACTATATCAAGATTGTCCATGATATCATCGTGTCACAAATCGAGGATATAGAGTATGGCTACAAGTGCCGTGTGAATTTCACGTACCGGGATCGTGCGTTGTGCCCTGGACCCTTCCTCTAGCTTATATAAGCCAGGGTACCAGTCGTGAACCAAGTCAGTGAACCACGAACCAAGTCAGTCGCGAAAACGCACCCTATCTCAAAGTCATGCACCTTAACCTGCTCGTGTCAACAGCGCATTAAAGCGCTCAAAATACTATTTATTTCAATTAACTATTTAATTGCCAAGACCTTTAAAGGAATATTTTATTTTTGCAGCCATAAAGAGTATCTTTATAAATTTATAGCGAAAATTTACAAAAAAAACCTAGATTTCTGTTATCCTTCAAATGGACATTCATCAAAAGTGTAATGGTCAAGAAAATTCAAATTTCTGCTTAGCCAGTGTCCAGTTGCAGACCAAGAGGAGTTTTTCTGAAAATTTACCACTGGAATGACTGGCTCGGTTACCACCGAGTCAGTCATTTCAGTGGCAAAGTTTCAAAAATATTCTTCTCTTAGCCTGCAAATGGACATTTCTCAAGATCACGGCAGAGGTCGTTTTTTTACTAACTTGACATTAAAGGGTTAAGTTGACACAAGAGTGGTTAATTAAGTTCAAGATAATACAATGCAGCTCACAAATATTTTAAAAAAAATGTTTTAACATTGTGTCGAATTTTTTAACATGATTGAATTGAAGGACATATTATGGCAGCTACGTCTTCCAATGATATTCAAAATATTCAACTGTACGTTTAGTTGGGGTTGGGTGGGATGGCGGACAATATAGGTTATTTCTGTATTGTACTGCTTTATTGTTTCCCTCGGCCAATGAAAAGACACCGTTGTTGTATAATCGGTTACTGTAGTACTGTATTGAAATAAATACAACAGACTATTGAGATCTGTTTTATTCATAAATATAACTTAGACAACTGACGATATTGCTGATATTCGGAAATCAGACGATGACGATACCGACAATATCGCGATATTCTCGATATCATCGGGAAAGCGCCCAGCTCTATATAACACTCGTGTAATATTGTTGATATTAAACATGCGTAGATGCACATTAGCATAGGCCTATACATCATTCTTTCTGCAGTATGCCCAGGTGGTTATTATGGCGAAGAATGTGCCTTAAAGTGTGGATTCTGTAAAAATGGAAGCTGCGATCACGTGACCGGCACGTGCCCCCATGGTTGTACTCCAGGATGGAATGGTTCCGTCTGCAAACAGAGTGAGTACAGATATAGTAACACCTGTCTATTAAGGACACTCTATGGACCACCAAACAAGTCATACAAGACAGGTAGTCAGGCACCTAATGTGAAGGGATAAATCTGCTTTTAGTTATACACCGCCCATTGCCAGCTAAACTCTGCCCACACTTCCCGTGTTGGGATTGATTGAACCCTGAATTCTCAGAACACCAATATCAAGGTAACTAGACAAGTAAGCTCTTAAGTAGTTTGAAACTAATTTGACTGGGCGCCGTTGCTGCCTATGGCAGCAACAGCGTCCAGTCAAAATAGTTTCAAAATATTGAACAGCATACTTATTAAGTTGTAAAGACATACAATTCGTACAACTGACGGACGATTCCAGGTTCATGACGAAGTTTCTCTGTCAGTTATGATTGTGACAATAGCCTACACGTGACGTTATATAGGCTACTTGATTGGCAGATCGGATTTCGCAATTGACAGGAACCAAATTGATGCTAACATAGTACGCATTAGACTATTGACCGTTCTTGACGGAATTGCATACGCCATTCAATACGTATTTTGATTGTGACGTCAGCCTACATGTGACGTAGTTGAGCATGACGTCATGTACTTGAGTGACAGATTGGAGTTATCCATTGTTATATCACGGGACATTTCCACTATATCCATCTATCATAATCATCTACGTGACGTATATAATGACATCACAAAAAATGACGTCATTATGACGGCATGCACGACGTAGATAAGTACGTCACGAACGCATAGTTGAAGACGGACTATGCGTTGTTGTACGAATTGTATGTCTGTACTATTTAATAAACATCATGTTGATTATTTTGAAAATAATATGAGTTGATTATTAGATCACCTGGCCAGAATGGCCAAGTGAGCTTATCCCATGGCGACCATCCGTCGTCTGTCCGGCGTCCGTCCGTCCGTCCGTCCATCCATCCGTCCGTCCGTCCGTCCGTCCGTCCGTCCGTCAACTTTTTTCTTTAAACGACTTCTTCTCAAGAACCACAAGGCCGATTTCAATTATATTTGGTAGGAAGTATCCTTAGAACATAGGGATCCAAGTTTGTTCAAACAAAGCTGATCGGCCAATTGGGCCGGTGGCCATCTTGGATTTTGGCCGATTTTAGGAAACTTCTTTAAAAATCTTCTCCGAAACCGCTTGGTGGATCGATTCAAAACTCACGAAATATCATATAGGGCAAGAGCTGAACCAAGTTTGTTCGAATGAACTTGATTGGCCAAATGGTTCAGTAGCCATCTTGAATGACAGAATTTTCGTGAAAACGACTTGTTCTGCAGAACCGCAGAATGGATCGGGCTGAAATTTTGGGTCTATGATTATGGACTAAGGGCCATTAAAGTTTGCTCATGGGAAGTTGATAGGTAAAAAACATGGCCGCCGTGGACCAATCAAATTTTAGCGTGTTTGGCTGCCATATTCAATTTTTTTATTTGATGGATTTTGAAGCCGAAATTGGTTTTCTTAACACCGCTTACTTGTCAGTCAGCTGTCGCATAGCGATGAGCCCGTCCGTCTTCTGTATGTCCATCCATCCATCTGTCTGTCCGTCACCAACAATGGTGGCTCATTTTGTTATTTCTTAACCGATTGACACCAAACTTGGTCACAATGTTAATGTCGACATCTAATATCTGTGTTGTGAAAATTAAACTGATAGGATGTCAAATGCCAGAGTTATCACCCCTTAAATATTTGCAGTGTCACTTTCATAGGGAAAATACAGGTTTGTTCTCACCATCCACTGATTTACCATCATGTCATATTTTATTGCCATAGATTAGACTCCAATTAACAGATTAACCTTTCCATCACTGGCTAAATATTTAACATATGTATTATGTGCTCTGACATCTATGCTCGTAAAAATATTTTGAAATGTATTTGATCGAAAGCTGTTGCTGCCTTAGGCAGCAATGAAAGTTGTCGCTGCCTAAGGCAGCAATGACTTTCAGTCAAACTATTTTCTAATTCAACTCCAGCTCACCCTACCCCTGCTGCTAACTTGGTGATTCAGCTAGATGCACATGTGTTAAATGGATTGTGTGGTGGTAGGCGAATAACCTGCTATAAAGACCACCTACCTGCCTTTAGAGACCATTTTCTTCAATTGTATTTAAACCTCTAGTAGCCGTCTGACTGCTGAGTTTTTGCAGACGACATATTCCAAAGGTTATATCTCTGAACCTGATAAATATTTTGAAAACAATTAGACTGAAAGTTGTTGGTGGCCAGGCCGCAAACAACTTTCAGTCGAATTGTTTTCAAAATATTGAACAAGTCAAGAGCTTTTGAAATTTGAAATTATTGGCTGCACTGGCTTGCAGCAGTGAGACAGTTAAGAAACCACCTGTTGTTAGCACTGATACCATCTATTTTCGCTTAAACATTGTTCAAAATCACTAATGCAAAAAAAACAGTCCAAAGATTGTTGTCAATATCTCGAAGACTAAACCATTTGACTGAAAGTCATTGGAAGTGACACCGATCGATGTAAAACTTATGTAAGATTAGTTGAAATGCCAATGTTCCAGGTGAGCGATACAGGCCCATTGGGCCTCTTGTTTTGAAAATAATTTGACTGGGCACTGTTGCTGCCATAGGCAACAACGGCACCCGGTCAAATTAGTTTCAAAATATTATACAGCTTACCTGTATAGTTTTCTGGGAATTGATAATCAGGGAGTTCAGGGATCGATCAATCCCAACACTGCGATGTGTGGGTGGAGCTTAGCTAGAGGTGGGCGTGGCGTAGCTAAAACTGGAAAGGTCCACTGTCCTAATTCTCCCACTCATGAACATTGAAAAAAATGTAGAAGGCGAGAAACTTCCAAAATATCCATGGAGCCGAGTAGTATGTGTTTAACTAAGATACTATTGCATTCGTTCACGTGATTTACCCTTATTAAATAATATTATTTTAGGGCCTCAACAGGCATATAATGGGTAAATTGTTTGTGAAAATAAAGCGTATGCAATCACACACCCAAGACCCACAGTTATGGTTTTCTTTGAAAAAATGTCCATGTTCTTGCGAATGTATATACAAGCTATTCCTATCTATGACAACATATTAACCATTTTACTCCCAAAATCTGGAATACTTCACTTTTTGTTGAAATCGTACAATTGTGTGAATAATGCCCAATGAGTTGCAAGAATTTGATGACATTTTAATTGTACACATAACCCTGAGTAGCTAGATTTACAAACAAAAAGAGCAATTTAGAAACTGCTTGCGGTGTAGACTGCTGCTACTGCTGCTACTGCTGCTACTGTTGCTGCTGCTGCTGCTGTTGCTGCTACTGGTGCTGCAGATTGCTGATGTGGCGGCGGCGGCGCGGCGACGACGACGACGACGGCTACTACTACTACTACTACTACTACTACTACTACTACTACTACTACTACTACTACTACTACTACTACTACTACTACTACTACTACTACTACTACTACTACTACTACCACCACCACTACTACTACTACTACTACTCCTACTACTACTACTACTACTACTACTACTACTACTACTACTACTACTACTACTACTACTACTACGAAATTATGTTTTCTAGGATGCCCCTCTGGTAGTTTTGGCGAGGACTGTCTCCAAAGTTGTGGACGTTGTCTGACGGATACAGTCTGCGAACAAGTGAAGGGCGTGTGTCTGGATGGCTGTCAGTCAGGGTGGCAAGGTGTCTTCTGCGACCACGGTATAATGATCAAATTTCTGCCGTCAATACCTGTGTCATCTTCTTGTATTGTGTGGTATGGGAGATCGATACTTATGAATGTTTCACGTATCATCGTTATGGTTAGGCTTGGGTTTTAGTTTGCCTCTAAATATTTGAGTATGTAAAGATTTAGATCAACATAGTGAAATTGTGTGGTGCGTGCATGTGCGTTCGTTCATTCGTGCGTGCGTGCGTGCGTGCGTGCGTGCGTGCGTGCGTGCGTGCGTGCGTGCGTGCGTGCGTGCGTGCGTGCGTGCGTGCGTGCGTGCGTGCGTGCGTGCGTGCGTGCGTGCGTGCGTGCGTGCGTGCGTGCGTGCGTGCGTGCGTGCGTGCGTGCGTGCGTGCGTGCGTGCGTGCGTGCGTGGGGGCGTGCGTGCGCGCGCATGTGTGTGTGTGTGCCTCTGGGCACGCGTTAGAGACGGTACCAACCGCGTAATGTGTGTGTGTGTGTGTGTGTGTGTGTGTGTGTGGGTGCGTGCGTGCGTGCGCATGTGTATGTGTGCGCCTCTGGGCACGCGTGAGAGACGGTACCAACCGCGTAATGTCCCATTTGAATGATCCCAGCTTTTGACACTGGTACCCATTTTATTCCTATGTAGGGACAGATCGTGCAATGAGGAGTAAAGGAAGTTCCATACACTTCTATTGCACATAAGGCCTATGTACATTTAATGAGGGGATGCAATGCTATAGATCCAAGCAAATCACTTATTGAAAATCGTCAGACCTGTCTAGTGGACCATATCATCTCCTCTCAGAATTTAAATAAAAAGGTGTCCCACTCATAGACCGCTATTGTTTATCGTGGTCTAATGGATGAATCCACTTTCAGCTATTTATCGGCCATCTAGCTAAGCCCCGTCCACGTTTCGCCCGTGTTGGAACCGATCGAACCCTGAACTCCCTGAATGTCAATTTACTGAAATCTATTCAGGGAATCTGTTGAATATTTTGAAACTAATCTGACTGGGTGCTGTTGCTATAGCGCCCAGTCAATTTAGATTTAAAATGAATAGTAAGTAGTAAAGACATAAAATTCGGATACATGACGGGCGTTTACAAGTTCACGAAGGCCTTAGCTACGTGAGGCAATGCATTATGACGTCATATACTTGACTGGCAGATTGGATTAATCCATTGTTGTGCAACCGCCTTCATAAATTAACCTGTATATTCGTCGCTTAATTTGTTCTCAGAATGCGATGATGGATATTATGGTGTAGGTTGTCGACAAAAGTGCGGTGGTTGTTGGGCCGATACGTTATGCGATAAGATAAACGGGAGTTGTCCGCTGGGCTGTAAGGATGGATGGACGGACAGCATATGCGCAACGCGAAACCATTCGCGTATTGTCAAGAAAGGTACGTAACTTAAGCCCTTATTACCCACGGGACTTCTCTTCGGGTGGGGAGGATGCTAACGTGGGGTGGGTGGAGGGGAGGTACTATATACATATATCTGTATTTTATTCTGTAACCCCTGAAATTCCATCATCTCAATTTCAAGGAAAGTTCGTGGATATTTTGAAAATAATTTGACTGGAACCTGTTGTCAGATTAGGTTCAAAATACTCAACGAAGCAAACACGATGCAAGAAATGCTCTGCTGAATATTCTGAACATAACGGACCTTTCCAGTTTTAACTATGCCCCGCCCATCTCTAGCTAAACTCCACCAATACCTCGCTGGTGTTGGGATCGATCGATCCATGAACTCCCTGACTATCAATTTCCATGAAACTATACAGTTAAGCTGTTAAATATTTTGAAACTAACTTGACTGGAAGCTGTTGCTGCCCATGGCACCAACAGCGCCCAGTCAAATTAGTTTCAAAATATCCAACATACTGTTTATTAAATGGTAAAGACATACAATTCGTACAACGTGTCAGACTATTAAGCGTTTAAGACGGACTAATATAGTCATTCATGTCATAGTTAATTATGACGTCACCATACACGTCGCTTAGTTGATTATGACGTCAGATGATGGATGGATAAATTTGGGAAGGTCCATGGGATTGGTACACGGCAGCAATGTCTTCCAATCCAATTATGTTCAAATTATTCAACAGTATGTTTTATTCTGTTTTCGAAATGTGTTAGACTAAGTTATCTGTGAGCTGTACTGTATTTATCCGTTCAAGCTCCTCTCTGACCATTTCCCGTTCACAGCCCTCTCTGACAGCAGTTATTCGGTACGTACGCCGAACATTACAACCTATCCCACCATAGTGCCGGGTCTGGTGGTCGCGGTGGTTGTGCTCGTCCTGGCTCTCGTCATTATTCTGGTTTACCACCTCCGCATCAAGAAGCGGAAACTCGCCTCCAGAGAGAGGCTTGTCTCTGTGTATGACGGATCGTCGGTATGTAAAAGTAAATCTTAATGGCGTTCCTTAATTCTAGTGTTAATTATTTAATATAGAACCATAGTTTTCCCGACCTACTTCCACCCAAAGGGTACTATTCTCGATCGGGTTTCCCTTAAATGAATACTGCTATCATATAACTTCTGTACATGTTTGGGAAACATGATTAAATTTCTATCTGTCATTTATCAGAATTCTAATAATTTAGTATCTGACGTCATAATAAATGAAGTCACACCTAAAAATGACGTAGCTCCGTCACGAAAGTCGAAAAGTTCGTCACTAAAGTGTTTGTAATTTAGTAAACATTATGTTGAATAATTCGAAAGTAATTTGACTGAAAGATGTTGCGGCAACAACCCCCACTCAAATTAGTTTCGAAATATTCAACAGCTTACCTGTATGCCTATAGTTCCCTTGAAATTTATATTTTGGGAATTTAGGTTCTAAAGTTTTAAAGGTCCATATTCACACCAAAATCTTTGAAAATAAAATTGTTAAAATTGTATAATTTTAGAGGCTTAAATTGTGTACCTCAATGTAATAAAACGAAATAAATCTTAAAATATGATGATTTCATTCTGTATAAATTAATATAATTTTGTGTCTCTAATTCAATTTCACAACTTCAAAAACTATATTAATTTGTACGTGATGAAATCATCATATTTTGTTAAGATTTATTTCGTTTCACTACATCTAGGCACACAATTTGAGCCTCTAAAAGTATACAATTTTAACAATTTTATTTTCAAGCATTTCAGTGTAAATATGCAAATCGATTCCAACCCGCATTCATAGTGGGCGGAGCTTAGCTAGAAATAGGCGGGGACATAGCTAGAAATGGATTCCTCTGTTAAGTTCCAAGTGCATGATGGGTAATCCCTATATGTCATCTCTTTCCTCCATTCTACTTTCTTTTAACCCTTTGAACCCTCACTTCCCAGAATATTAATTTTCAAAACAATCATCCTGTTAAGCTATGAATATTTTGAAACCAATTTGACAGGAACCTGTTGCTGCCATAGGCAACAACAGCTCCCAGTGCAAATTTGTTTCAAAATACTCAACAGAATATTTATTTTAAAAACCCTCAATGAGTTTGGTGTTTTGTCCTTTCGTGTCCAAAGGGTTAATATTTTGCGTTTATTTGCAAATCACTTTCTTTTCTATACGTGTTTCTGCAAATCTGACAGCTGTTCATTTCTGGTAATCATTTATCTTTCTTCCGACAAAACAGCATGTGTCTGTTTTCATTTGAGCAATGTAGATTTAAGGTATTTTGTCGTGGCATGTTGAAGTTATATCAGGTGATGACGCCTCGCCTACATCTCACGATCAAGATACCTCGGGTGAAGATGCAAATGGCCCCATCCAAGAATGAGTTTTCTCACCCCAATTAGCCCCCCCCCCCTTCCGATAAAGATGTGAACGTTGTATGAAGATATTGCTTATCGTTATGTTATTGATATATACAAAATTGTCGGGAGATTAGAGCAATGCTGCAAACAGACTTTTAATTTTTAAAGATAAGGATGTTGTTTATCATTAAGATTGTAGGAAATGGCTTTTCAAAGCACCTAATTTTTCAGTTCTCTATGGGGAGGACTCCTGGATCCACCAACCCTTTTGAGGGACCATCCCCATCCCAGAGCCACAACTGCTATCCCATCCAATGGGACAAACATGACCCTCTCTAGCCCGCCCACCCACCCGCCCGCCTGCCTGCCGCTTGAGTTTCTGCAGACTGCATTTTCCATGGGGTTTAATTATGTATATGTATATGCTGAATATGTTTTAAAACAATTTGACTGGATACGCCACCAACAACTTCCAGTGAAATTGTTTTTAAAACATTTAGCAGGTCTAGAATTATTGCTCATTAAAAGCATAGTCACTCGGCGTGCATCAGGCTGACAGTTAAGTAGGCCATTTAACCCAGAGGACACATTAAAAAGATATTTATTATTTGGGAACTGACTGATAGATGTTAATGCCTTGGGCAACACCAGCTTTTAGTTGCAGTAGTTTAAAAATATTCATCATAAAATTTATTACATAGTGTCATAATCAAGTATATAACTATAGAGGTAGCTGACGTATAGCTCGGTCGTGAAAATCGAAAGGTCCGTCCGTCACTGGTGTACAAACCGTATGTATTTGATGAAGTCCAAATTGATCAAACATTCTCTTGAATATTTCGAAACTAACTTGACTGGAGATGTTGCTGCCATAGGCAGAAACAGCTCCCAGTTAAATTAGTTTCAAAATTTTTAACAGCTTACCTGTATATAGTTTAGTGGCGCTGGAATGAAATTCTGATTGGGGTCACATTTGGGGGGGGGGGGGGAAATCTCGATGCTCTCAGATGGCTTCTCCCGTATTTTTGGAGATGAATATGAACCAAATCACATGCCGATGTCATTTTGTAGACCAAGAGAAAACTGTCTTTTTGATGATTTACAACTGGAATGACTGGCACTGTCATCAAGGAAGAATAAATATTGGGGATGGGTAGGTGGGATATGTGTATAGACATCCCCTCAAGATCATGATTAGGTGTGGGGGTACGTGTACCTCCACCTCCGCCCCACCCCCAGCTTCCAGCGCCTATGACATAGTTGCCTTGAAATTTAGATTCTGGGAATTCAGCTCTCAAAGTTTCAAACCGATTCCAGCGTGCACAAAAAGTAGGCGGAACTTGGCTAGAAATGCGCGGGTCATAGTGAGAAATTGAGCTCTATAAATTACTATACTATATGGTGACATAATACAAATCTCTTCATTTGAAAGCAACACGCGAGCGTTGGAGAAACTCAGCACGTCTATGAGCCGCTTACGGCGTTGTTATGGGAGCTGGACAAGTCTCAGTTTACGCTGACCAGAGAGATGCTGGGCAATGGTCACTTTGGAAAGGTTCGGAAAGGTTTTATTCTGAAGGACACTAAGAAAATACCCGTGGCTGTCAAATCACTTAAAGGTGGGTTATTAGTACAAGTGCTCAATGTCTTGTAAATTTGATCTACGGGAGCTTAATTGCCTGACGTTTGCAAGCCACCAGGCAGTAATTGCAATGGGCAATGGGCGTTGAATATTTTGAAAGCAATTTGACTGAAAGTTGAGAGCCACCAACAACTTTCTGTCAAATTGTTTTCAAAATAGTCAGCATATCCAGAGATAACCCCCGTGGAAAATGTAGTCTGCAGAAATTCAGCAGACATTCCTCTAAACCGAGGTTAGCACCAAACCTTTTGGAACTATTCAGCAGTTTTTTGCATTATAATGGTATGCCCATTATAATGACATATGAAATTTTCACACGCGAATTCAGTCTCTGTCACACATATATTATACAGTCGACATATATTTACTAAAACATCAGCTCCGCAAAAAAGCATTTAACGTGCAATAATAGATAATTTGTTGACGTGTTTAGGCATAAAATATGTGTTTTGATAAAACGGTAAGTGGGTTGAAAGATTCTCTGTCGCCATGAAATATCATTTAGTGACACGGGTCTATTTTTATGGACAATGGTGAGTAGATGGTCTTCACTGTCCACTTGCATAGCATTAAGATAAAGCCGCTCTGTAGTGATTAGTAATGCCGCTTTCTAACGCAGTAGTATTGTTATATATGCCCACGTAATTTTGCCTGTAATGTTTAGCCCATCTTGTGTCAACAGCGCCTCATAGCGCTCAAAATTCTATTTAATATCAATTTAAAATGGTCACGATTTGTCAAGAAATTTAGATTTTTATTCTCAGTGAATGTCCATTTGCAGGCCAGAAGAAAATATATGTTCTAAATTTAGAACTGGAAATTTAAAAAATAGCTTTCTGTTGTCCGGCAAATGAATATTTTTCAAGACCATTTTGTAGATACTGTTTTTGTTTTTTAAAACGTTAGTGGTCAAGAAAGTTCTTGCATAATTAGTGTCCATTTGCATGCCAAGGTAAGAGTATATTTTAAAATTTACCACTGATATGACTGTCTCCATTATCTCAGTCGTAAATTAAAAAAAAAATGGTCTTCTCTTGGCCGGTAAATGGACATTCTTCAAGCCCACTACACATGTCGCTTTGGCCGACTTGACCATTAAAGGGTTAAGTTGCCACGAGTGGGTTTAATCTATAGGCATCACCTACTTTATATTTTCAGAAAATGCATCCGACAAAGACAAAGAGGATTTTATGAATGAACTTGGTATTCTAAAGAAGCTTGGTCTTCATCCGAATGTCATATGTTTGGTCGGTTCCTGCAGTATTGGAGGTATTGAGAAAAAACACTTATATAATAACCTAATATATTTGTATTCCAGTCAATTTTACCGTCCATATATTAATGACAAATTATCTACAGTACAGATCAGAATTAAGTTAACATGTTCCCAAATCAAAATAAAACGTACTGTAGAATATTTTGAAAATAATTGGATTGGGCGACATTGCTGCCTATGGTGGCAATGCCTTCCAATCCTACTATTTCAAAATAGTCAACATTTCTTACATCGCGTTCAAACTAACATGTTTCAGTTTTTGTTTTCGAGACATGTAAACTAATTATTAGCTGTCCTGTACTGTATATAATGTTGATATAGTTGTATAATCCATTCAATTCTACAGTCCAGATATGAATGACAAATTATCTACGAATCTGACAGTTTCGACTAATAAATAATGGATGTATCCGATCTGTCACTCAAATATCTGGCGTCGTAATCACTTGTTAGCTGATTTCACAATCCGTCGCGAAAGTGGCAATGTTTCGTCACGAAAGTGAAAGAAGTTTATATTTTTTTTAATGAATTTACAGTTAATATTTTGAAACTAATTTGATAGGAAGCCTTTGCAGCAGTTGGAAAATATTCAACAGCTTACATCAATAGTTATCTTGAAATTTGGGATTCTGGCCATTCAGATTCCAAAATGTTAAAAACCGATTCAAATGTGCGTACAAAGTGGGCGGAGCTTGGTGAGAAATGGGCGGGGCATAGCTAGAAATGCATCCCCAGTTAGTCATAATAATTATTGCGCGCTACAATTCCTGGACACAATGGATGAATCGGACCCGTCAAGTATATGACATCATAGTCAATTACGTTTCACGAACGCTGACGTCACAATCATAATTGACAGAAATACTATGTCGTGAAGCTAGAACAGGCCATCAGTTGTACGAATTGTATTTCTTTACTATTTAAATATCATTTTGTTGAATATTTTGAAATTAATGTGACTGGGCACTGTTGCTGCCTGGGCAGCACAGCCCCAGTCAAATTAGTTTCAAAATATTCTACATGGTAGCTGTATAGTTACCGTGTAATTGGTGTCCTGGGAATTCTGGAATCAAAGTATATAAATCAATGCCGACATACGCAAAGCATGGGCGAAGCTTAGCCATAGATGGGCGGGGGATAGCTAAAAGCGGTACAAATTTATTATCAGAAACGTTATACGTGGCTTTGGAATACGCGTCTAATGGTGATCTGAGAACGTTTCTGAGGAAGAGTAGGACGTGCAACCATGAGTACACCAATGTGGCGACAATAACCATGCTCTCACAGACCAAACTGATAAGCTTTGCACTGGATGCCGCCAGGGGACTTGAGCATTTGGCAGAAAAACAGGTAATTTGGCCACTGATGCGGCCCAGAATGCTTCAGAAGATAGTTTTTCTGTCTCCACCCCATCCCCACCCCCAACCACCACCTCACCCACCCCTCCCACACACACCCTCCCTCACGCTTTCCCTCCGTTACTTCCATCACTCCGTCTCTCCATCCTTCTCTGGCTCTCAACCTCTCTCACTCTCTTCTTCCTTCCATGCTCTCTCCATTCATCTCCTCTCCCTCCGTCAGTTCCACCCTCCCTCCCTCCCTCCCTCCCTCACTCTCTACCACCCCCTCCCATCCTCCCTCCCACCCCTACCTCCACCCCACCTCCCACACCTCACCCAGCCCCCGCTCCCCTACCCCCCCCCCACTTGGGAGTTGGCCCTTACTCCCATCCTACCTCTTTCTCCCTCTCTATCACACACCCCCACACCCATCTCGCCACATCTACCCCCCCCCCCCTCCCTCCTTCCCTCCATCTCTCTCACCCCACCCCACCCCCACACCCACACACATGCTAGCGCATGTACGCACTCACATGCATCAGAAATAACCTAACTGATAAAAGATTACATAATTGGTAGCCACTCTCTCTCTCTCTCTCTCTCTCTCTCTCCCTCTCTCTCTCTCCCTCTCTCTCTCTCTCTCTCTACCCTGACCCCCCCCCCCCCCCTACCACACACACACACACACACACGCACGCACGAGCGCATGTACGCACGCACATACCCTAAGAAAAACATAACTGATAGATTGCATTATTGGTTGCAAATAACACAATTTCATTGATGGTATGCCATTGATAAATTAGATTCGAGAGATAGATAGGTTGGTAAAGAACAGCTAATAATATAATTAACATATTTCCAAAACAAAACACATTCTAAGCATGTCAGTACAATTTGGAACATGATATTAGAAGTGTTTTGTTGACTATTTTGAACATAATTAGATTGGAAGGCAGCAGTTCAAAATATTGAACAGTTCGTTTTATTTTGTTTTGGAGACGTAATACGTTATTTCTGCGATGTACTGTAGGTCTGTGGGCGAGCGTATAATCAGACATCGGAGACTGTATCGGCTGCAAGTAGTCCACAAACGCCATAGCTTCCTTCATTGAACGTCGATGTGATAAAATGTACAACAGACTTGCGGGGCCAGCACCCCGATAAATGTATATTTTAATCTTGCACATATATACATGTTTTGGATAGGAATTGATGTCTAGTACAGCTCAGAAAATAACAAAACATATTTCCAACAGAAACCTGTTAGTATGTCTGCTGAGTTTTTGCAGACGACATATTTCAATAGTTATATCTCTGTATCTGCTAAATATGTTGAAAACAATTTGACTGAAAGTTGTTTGTGGCTAAGCCACCAACAACTTTCAGTCAAATTGTTTTCAAAATATTCAGCAAGTCATAAGTTTCTGCTCATTGGAATTATGGCTTGTAGCAGCGAAAAATTCACGAAATGTTCTTTTGACGATTTGAACATAACGGGATTAGACAGCAATGTCTTCCAAACCAAATTATCTTCAAAATATTCAACAGTACGTTTTATTTTGGTTTGAAAACAAATGGAAGTTATTTCTGAGCTGTACCGTAGACTGTTTCTGTTGCTCTTGTAGATAATTCACCGTGACGTGGCCGCCAGGAACATCCTGTTGGATAAACGCCTTACGGCGAAGGTGGCAGACTTCGGCCTATCAAAAAACGACGATACATACATAAAAACGTCTATTGTAAGTAAGAAATCAAATGATAACCACCACCAGGTCATTAGTCTGGCAATTTACCTACAGTTAAATCTGTCGATACCTACCATTCATTAGGGCCCAGACCAGTGAGACGACCTTTGAAGACCCACGTCTTGAAGAACTAGTTTATTACTACGTTATTTTTACAATGGTAAATGTCTCGCGTTAAACTAGGGCGTTGCCGGATGATGTGTGTTCCAGATAGCTCGAACTAACCCGTTTTCAACCCATTAACAGATTGTACATATCGAATTGTGGGAGATTGCTTTTAAAAGTAAAAGAAATCCGGGAAAGGACCCAGAATCAACATTGATAAGCTCCACGTTAAATTAGTTTCAAAATATGCAACAGAATGGTGTAAATTTTAACGACATGCAATGGAGGATTCCAGTTTATCCATCAAATGACGTCATAATTAAATACGTGACATGTAGAGTGAAGTCATACTCAATTACGTCTTGAATGACTCCATTTAGTCCGCCTGAAACGCTTAATCGTGCGTCAGGTTGTACGAAATGTATATCTTTACTATTTAATAAGCATGCTGTTGAATATTTTGGAACTAATAAATGTTGACATCAACAGCACCCAGTCAGATTACTTTCAAAATATGCAACAGGTTAACAATATAGCTTTCTGAAAATTGATCATCTAGGAGTTCATAGATCTCTCGATCCAACCACAGGCGAAGTGTGGGTGGAGCTTAGCTAAAGATGGGTGAGGCATATCTAAAACTGGATTCCTCCTTTCGTAACGGATCATTGCCCATTTCTTGACAGACCTACGTCGTCTTGATTGTGACGTCGGCTAACATGTGACTTATTTGATTATGACGTCAGATACTTGAGATTAGACGCGGCTATTGGCATGATTTGCAATCACTCCAACGACCGCTTTTCGAACATGTAAGCTTATCTTTAGCGATTGCATATAAAACTAAAGCTTTTATCAGTAAACGCTATCGATTTAATATTTACCAAACATTTTTTAGTGGAGAGAGGAAAATAATGTTAGTGATTGGCCATGTTTCCAACTCTCAAGCGTGAACCCGTTTCTCCGATTAAGTGGTGCCGAGTACCGGTACACCAATCCGACTCTGGAAGATTTCATATGGATTCTGTAACTCTTTTTAAACGGAAACATCAAGGGAAATAACTGATTTGTTTAACTCTTCTAAAAAACGCATACAAGTTATCGCCTTTAATATTCATGAAGCAGTCAACAGACAATAAGGTAGATAATAATACAAGTCAATTATTTGACTGACAGCAATCGTCTCCCTTCATTACCAGTTTACTAAATACAGCGAACAAAGATAACGTCTTGATGCCATATGCAAGGACAGCTTCCGTCAAACTAATACCAGAATAGGCCTATTCAACAGATTTTCAAGTTTTGTCTGTGGTTCAAAGGGGTCAACCTGTCCCCATGAACATCTAATATTTCCATATCACAAGAGTTGAGCCATGCATTTATTTTGTCTCTTTTTTACCTTTCAAGGTCATTTTATTTCACGATTTGTTGTATACATATAAATATACTACAAACAGACAGTCAATCAAAGTATATCTAATATTCAATTTATTTTTTCTATTGTACGATTCTGTTTCTTTCAGACTCGGGTACCCGTCAGGTGGATGGCCATCGAGTCTTTATTCAGCAGCACATACACAACAAAAAGTGACGTGTAAGTATTCAATAAGATCTGTTTGATAGAGAAATGCATCAACATGTTAAGTTTGCCTATTACTCCACTCCTAATGGATACATTTCTAACTCTGCCCCGCCCATTTCTAGCTAAGCCCTGCCCAAATAATGTATATACTTTGAACCCTGAATTGCTAGAGAATTGCCATAATCCCAATTTCAACGTAACAGAAAAGCTGCTGATTTTTTGAAAACTAATTTCGCTTGGAGTGCGTGCGTGCGTGCGTACGTGCGTGCGTGCGTGCATGCGTGTGTTGTTTTTTTGGGTTTTGCGGGTGTGGTGGGTGGGGGTGTTGGTAGTGTGGTGGGTGTTGCTGCCTCATAGTCAACAGATGTCTTTGAACTTTTATATCCCTCGGAGACATACAATTCGTACACTTGACGGACTTTTCAATGTTCATGCCAGAGATGAATAGATACGGCATTATGATTGTGACACAATTGATTATGGCGTCTAATAACTGAGTGACAAATCGCATCCCTCCATATAGATATACCTGGTGAAAGTTCAATTGATTAACAATGGCTCAATGTACTAGATTATTGGCCGTTGGGAAGAGCAATTTTCGGACGACTGCGTTCGACTCGCCAATAATCAACTATTGTTAACCATTAACAACCCCCACCCCACCCCTCCACCCCTTCACATACCAGAAACGAATGTGAGGAATAGATGTTGAATATTTTCAAACTAATTTGACCGGGAGCTCGTGCTGTCATGTGCAGCAGCCGCCAACACGTTCTAATCAAAGTAGTGTCACAATATGCAACAGCTCTCCTGTATATCTGTAAATTGAGATTACAAGCGTGAATGGGTTAACTAGTGCGTCGGTCCAACGTGCGGGTATAGTATAGCTTAGATGTAACTTAACATGTTTCCAAAACAAAATAATATGTACTGTTGAATATCTCAGAATCAATGGTTTCCAATCAAATGGACCTTTCCAGAGTAATGATGTCATAATAATAATTATGACATCGTAATCAGCTAAGCGGCGTGTAGGATGACATCATAATCATTACATTATAAATGATTCTATATGGCCTGTCTTTAGCTCTTAATAGTCCGACACGTTGTACAAATTGTATGTCTCTACTATTTAATAAACATGTTGTTGACTATTTTGAAAATAATTCGACTGGACGCTGTTGCTGCCATAGGCATACACTTACATGCATAGTTTTCTGGAAATTGATAGTCGGAGAGTTCAGGGAATCGATCGATCCCAATACGAGCGAGGAATGGGTGGAGCTTACCTAGAGATGGGCGGGGCATAGCTAAAAATGGAAATGTCCATTAAGTGCAAAATATTTGTAAAACATTTCTTAAATCGTGTTCAAAATTTTACTCACTAACATGGCTCTGGTTTTGCTTCTGGAACATGTAAGCTCATTTATTAGCTCACCTGGCCAGAATGGCCAAGTGAGCTTATGCCATGGCGACCATCCGGCGTCCGTCCGTCCGTCCGTCCGTCTGTCCACCCGTCTGTCCATCCGTCCGTCCGTCTGTCCGTCCGTCAACCTTATCCTTAAAGCAACTGCTCAATAACCGCTGGGCCGATTTCAATTATATTTGGCAGGAAGTGTCCTTAGGGCATAGGGATCCAAGTTTGCCCGATTTGGCCGGTGGTCATCTTGGATTTTGGCCGATTTTAGGAAATGGCTTTAAAAATCTTCTTCTCCGAAACCGCTTGTTGGATTGATTCAAAACTCACGAAATATCATATAGGGCAAGAGCTGAACCAAGTTTGTTCGAAGGAACTTGATTGGCCAAATGGTTCGGCGGCCATCTTGGATGACCTTGTTCTCGTGAAAATTACTTATTCTGCAGAACCGCTGAACGGATCGGGCTGAAATTTTGGGGATATGATTATGGACTAAGGGCCATTAAAGTTTGTTCATGGGAAGTTGATAGGTAAAAAACATGGCCGCCATGGACCAATCAAATTTTAGCGTGTTTGGCTGCCATATTCAGTTTTTTTATTTGATGGATTTTAAAGCCGAAATTGGTTTTCTTAACTCTGCTTACTTGTCAGTCAGCTGTCGTATAGCGATGACCCCACCCGTCTTTTGTATGTCCATTCATCCATCTGTCTGTCCATCGGCGGCTAATTTTGTTAGATCTTGATGGATGGATTGACACCAAACTTGGTCACAATGCTAATGACGGCATCTAATATCTGTGTTGTGAAAATGAAACTGATAGGATGCCAAATGCCAGAGTTATCACTCCTTAAATATTTGCAGTCTCACTTAGGGCAAATAATGGTTTGTTCCCACCGTCCATTGATTTATCACCATGTCAGATTTTATTGCCAAACTAGATATTAAATTCCAATTAACAGATTAACCTTTCCAATACTGGCGAAATATTTAAGATATGTATTATGTGCTCTGACATCTATTCTCTTAAAAATATTTGAAATGTATTTGGTTGAAAGTTGTTGCTGCCTTAGGCAGCAATGAAAGTTGTTGCTGCTAAGGCAGCAATGACTCGGTCAAATTATTTTCTAAATCAACTCCAGCCCACCCTACCCCTGCCGCTAACTCGGTGATTCAGCCAGATGTGCATGTGTTAAATGGATTGTGTGGTGGTAGGGAATAACCTGCTATAAGGACCACCTACCTGCCTTTAGAGACCATTTTCTTCAAATTGTATTTAAACCTCTAGTAACCGTCTGACTGAGTTTTTGCAGACGACATATTCCAAAGGTTATATCTCTGAACCTGATAAATATTTTGAAAACAATTGGACTGAAAGTTGTTGGTGGCTAAACCGCCAACAACTTTCAGTCGAATTGTTTTCAAAATATTCAACAAGTCAGGAGCTTTTGAAAATTGAAATTATTGGCTGCACTGGCTTGCCGCAGTGAGACAGTTAAGAAACCAGCTGTAGTTAGCACTGATATCATCTATCTTCACTTAAACATTGTTCAAAATCACTAATGCAAAAAAACCAGTCCAGAGATTGTTGTCAATATCTCGAAAACTAAATCATGTGACTGAAAGTCATTGGAAGTGACACTGATGGATGTAAAACTTAAGTAAGATTAGTTGAAATGCCAATGTTCCAGGTGAGCGATACAGGCCCATTGGGCCTCTTGTTAACTGTACTGTTAGCTAGTATTAGTGTGTGTGTGTGTGTGTGTGTGTGTGTGTGTGTGTGTGTGTGTGTGTGTGTGTGTGTGCGTGCGTGCGTGCGTGCGTGCGTGCGTGCGTGTTTAGCTCGCGGTAGAATGCCAAAGACACCGTGATACACAGATTTAAATTAAACTCTTATTAAACGTTATTGATGTTAGCGCTTCAACATTCTTGGAGGAAATCCTCCTAGCTGTTTATACGCATCAGACCATATACTAAGCAAGGGAAGTCACTCATTACAATGTGGATGGTGATGGTGATAACTAAATATTGGTTATCTCCCCTAATATCATGGATTCAGTGAGTTAACAAGTGAGTTAAAGGGAGATCACAACTCTACTTGCTCCTTCAGAAATAGAGGAGTTTTCTCCCATCATTAGTTATTATCTCAATCAGACTCATTAAATAATAATGGAACAACAGGAATGTAGGGATACACCATTTCTTTCGTAGTTTGTGTACGAGACATCCATATATCCAGAATTTGATCCGATTCGGAGCTGGGTGTTTTATCTAGATCATGGACAATGTCTTTGTTTGTATCACCCTTCGCTGTATTCAAATTTGAGCCCAATCGGATCAAAATTTTTTTAGACACAGCCCGTGCACATACGGACTGACGTACGTAACAATAACACGGCTTCGCCCCTCTTTGTCTCTTTTTAAATAGGCCTACATTAAGCCCCACCAAAATCAATGGTGGATCAGCTTAAAATCATATCCATAGGACATCTTTTAATTTTATATACCCTTCGCCTGTTGAAGCAGCCTACTATTTAGCAAACTTCACCCCAACCAATCGCAACGGAGGACAGCTGTAAATAAATTCAAGGTTGGTCCAATAGGACAAACGTAGGTAAATAAATTTTTAACTAAAATCCTGTGCTAATGCATATTTTCAGTGTTAAGAATTGACGAACGAACACGCACGCACGCACGCACGCACACACACACACCACTCCTCCTTACGGTGTGCGAGGGTAATATATATATATATATATATATATATATATATATATATATATATATATATATATATATATATATATATATATATATATATATATATATATATATATATATATATATATATATATACACCTGTGCAAAAGTTAAGCACCACCCTATTTTTACGCACATGCGAGGGTATATTCATGTGCTATGAAGAAAGCAATAGCATAAACATTTATGTACCCATCCATCTTAGTACAAGAGGTAATAATGCAACTAGAGGAATGCTGATTATGATGGTGGGGAAACACTGTATGTTTTTGTTTGAACTTGAAAACGAGGCCTGAATATGGTTACGTTGACACAACTGACAACTATTGCCCTACAGTTGACACACGTGGCTAGATTGTCATTAATGGTGTCTGAAAACGAAGTTTAACATCTGTGCACGAGTTTGAGACTGTCATTATTAATACCGGGTATATCCACCTTGTGCCTGGATGACGGCCTGGACACGACGTCTCATGCTGGTCACCAACCGACTGATACGCCATTGTGGTATTCGTTGCCATTCAAGATGGAGTGCGTCTGTTAATTCCTGTAGGTTCTGCACAGGAGGATCCCTCCTTCTCACTATGTTTCCCAGAATGTCCCAGATATGCTCAATAGGGTTCATGTCAGGGCTCCTTGCTGGCCATGGTAGGGTTTCGATGGCATTCTGGCGGAGGTATTCATGCACAGCTCTAGCACGATGTGGTCGGGCGTTGTCATCCATGAATATAGGGTGGGTTCCAGGTGCATGATTTACAAAATGAGGGACCACAACTCTATCCAGTATGGAATCTTGATATCTTTGTCCATTTAGTGTTCCAGGTACAGTCAACAGATCCAGCTTACAATCAAATGAGATGCACCCCCATATCATAACGGAACCTCCACCAAATGGAACTTCTTCCATGATGTTACGTTGGTCGTACGCCGTGCGTCTGGACCTCCATACACGAGTTCCACCATCTGTGGCATGAAGCAGGAACCGACTTTCATCGGACCAGTGTACCCGTCTCCAGGATCTCATGTTCCAGTGTCTTCTTTCGTTGTACCACCTCAGACGCTCCTCTTTGTGGTGTGCAGTGAGGAGAGGACGTCTGACAGGTCTCCTAGCTTTCATGCCAGCAGCATACAGTCTCCTTTTGACGATAGACATTGACACTCTATTGCGCGTTTCCCATTGCTGGCTGAGCACTCTGCTGTTGGTGAATGGAGATCTCCTAACAAGGCGTACTAGGGCTCGATCATCACGGGCAGTAGTCTTCTTCGGTCTTCCAGATCTAGGCCTGTCCTTCACCTCGTTAGTTTGCCCATGTTTTGCAATCAAACGACTGATTACAGTATGGTTAATGTTCAGCTGTCTGCCAATCTCTCTGCATGTCATACCAGTGGTATGCATGCCTATGATTTGCCATTTCACACGATCACTTAACCTTCGTCTTGCCATAGCGGTTCACAATCAAGAGCTAATTCTCTCTGTACAAATAAACCACGGTCATGAACACAAAATTCCTAATCTTGTCGCCTAAATCTGTATGTAATGTTCTACACCTCAAACTGGACTTTTACATAACTGAACACGTGTGCTGTTTCCCGCCACGCACGGACATCAAGCGGCGTGAAGTCATGCATGCATGTGCATTTCGTACTTGGAATTATGTCAGCTAACGCGGGGACAAAAAGTATGGCAGCCTAGTTGTACCATCATGTTTCTACGTTCTATTGTTTTTGCTGGTGCTTAACTTTTGCACAGGTGTATATATATATATATATATATATATATATATATATATATATATATATATATATATATATATATATATATATATATATATATATATATATTTAATCATTGTTTTCCCAGATGGGCGTTTGGCGTTTTATTATGGGAGATCGTTACCTTGGGTGGAACTCCCTATCCAGGTCTACAAACCAAGTGTTTGTATGAGCAGCTTTTGGAGGGATACAGAATGTCCAAGCCTAAGGAGTGTGATGAGGCATTGTAAGTAGCCTTCACCAGGGCCATGATGTGGCAAGAACGCGTGTGGTTGTTACGCGTGTGACAGTCGCAAAACGATAGTGTGATGCGAAATAATAGACACCAGCCGATCATATTAAACAAAATATGTGAAACATAGACTTAGGCTGTGTTCTCACTAGAGAGTTAATCAGGAATAACGCCATACTTCAGTATGGCGTTATTCCGGATTAAGTCTCTAGTGAGAACACCGGCTGACAAATGTGAACAAAAATATTATTTTTCTTAATATGTTTGAACATGGACATCCATATGAGGATTTACGTGAGGGCATCAATGAAGGGATCCAATCTGTCACTCAAGAATATGATGTCACAATCAATGGTGGAATCCAGTTTTAGCTATTCCCCACCACCTCTAGCTAAGCTCCACCCACGCTGTGTCCATGTATGGGATCAATCTATCCCTGCACTCTCTGACTCAATTTATAGAAAACAATACCGGTAAGCAGTGGAATATTTTGAAAACTAATTTAACTGCGTGCTGTTGCCGTCTCTGGCAGCAACAGCGAGGCAGCAAGCGCGCCTAGTCAAATTAGTTTCAAAATACTCAACATACCGCTTATCCTGCCATCAATTAGGCGTTTCTGATGAACTTAGCTACGCCATTTATGACGTAATTGATTATGAGGTCAACCTACACGCCACATAGTTGATTATAACGTCACGTGATTGAATGATAAACTGGAATCGTCCATTACGTCACTAGTTATCTGAGGTCACAATCGCAATAACGTATAGCAGTTGGCTCTGTCACGAAAATCGAAATGTCAGTCACTAGTGTACGAATTGTAGGTTACACGTCATTGATGAATTGACAATTTGGCCCCTCTTGTGTTAAACTGAACTCTTTAATGGTCAAGCCCGCAAAAAACGGACTATGTAGAGGTCTTGAGGAATGTCAATTATTTCATCAAAGAGAATATGATTTTTGAAAATTTACCACTGGAATGACTGTCTCGGTAACCGAGTCACTCCAGTGGTAAATTAAAAAAAAATGGTCTTCGCTCAGCCGGCAAATAGACACTAGCTATACGAAAAAAAAATTGATTTTCTTGATCATTTTTATTATCAAACCGGCCAAAAAAATAGCACCTGTAGTGGTCTTGAGGAATGTCTATTTGCACGACAACCGAAAGTTATTTTTGTAAATTTAATTGTAAAAATTATTATTTTCTTGAAAAATTTTAACCATTAAAGGGTTAATTGATATGAGATATTTGAGGCGCTGTTGACACATGAGGGGTTAATAACGCATAATTAGAGTGTAACTAGAAGCATGCAGGGCCTAACTAGAATTGAAACCCCTCCATTGACCTACCGTGGTGTGAATGTAAAAATTATTATAAGCTCACCAGTCCTGAAAGGCCAAGTGAGCTTATGCCGTGGAGATCGTCCGTCTTCCCTCGGTCAACTTTTTCTTTAAACGACGTCTTCACAAGAACCACAGGACTGATTTCAATTATATTTGGCAGGCAGCATCACTATGGCATAGATATTCAAATTTGTTCAAATGAAGCTGATCGACTAATTTGGTCAGCAGCCATCTTGGATTTTAGCCGATTTTTAAAAATGTGTTTTAAAAATATTCCTCTCCAAGCCCGCTTGTAGGATCGATTCAAACCTCAAGAAATATGATTTAGGGCAACAGGTGAACCAGGTTTGTTCAAGGGAGATTGATTGGCCAAATAGTTCGGCGGCCATCTTGAATGACCCAGTTTTCGTGAAGACGACTTCTCTAGAACCACTGAATGGAGCAGGCCAAAATTTAGGAGATATGATTACGGACTAATGGCCATTAAATTTTGTTCAAGTTGATACGTAAAAAAACATGGCCGCCGTGGGCCAAGGGTTTGTCGGCCAGCCATGTTGGATGTTTTTATTTGATGGAGTTTGAAACCGAAATCGATTTTATGTGTGTTTTTGGGTATTCTTGATTGCACGTTTTGTCATTTTGGAAACTGTCGGATGAACGGTTTGGCGGCCATCTTGGATCATTTTCTCGCCAAAAAATCCCATACCAGAGCAATGAGAAATTTAAAATGTCTTCTTGTGGAGAACCACAGGACCAATTTCAATTATAGTTGGCATGAGGCATCCTTATGGCATAGAAATACAAGTCTGTCAAATGAAGTTGATTTGCCAATTTGACCAGCGGCCATCTTGGATTTTGTCTGATTTTTAGCTCACCTGGCCAGAATGGCCAAGTGAGCTTATGCCATGGCGACCGCCCGTCGTCTGTCCGGCGTCCGTCCGTCCATCTGTCCTTCAACATTTTTCTTTAAACGACTTCTTCTCAAGAACCACGGGGCCGATTTCAATTATATTTGGCAGGAAGTATCCTTAGGGCATAGGGATCCAAGTTTGTTCAAACAAAGCCGATCGGCCAATTTGGCCGGTGGCCATCTTGGATTTTGGCCGATTTTAGGAAATGGCTTTAAAAATCTTCTTCTCCGAAACCGCTTGGTGGATCGATTCAAAACTCACAAAATATCATATAGGGTAAGAGCTGAAGCAAGTTTGTTCGAAAGAACTTGATTGGCCAAATGGTTCGGCGGCCATCTTGGATGACCTAGTTTTCGTGAAAACGACCTATTCTACAGAACCGCCGAATGGATCAGGCTGAAATTTTGGGGATATGATTATAGACTAAGGGCCATTAAAGTTTGTTCATGGGAAGTTGATAGATAAAAAACATGGCCGCCATGGACCAATCAAATTTTAGCGTGTTTGGCTGCCATATTCAAATTTTTTATTTGATGGATTTTGAAGCCGAAATTGGTTTTCTTAACTCCGCTTACTTGTCAGTCAGCTGTCGTATAGCGATAACCCCATCCGTCTTCTGTATGTCCGTCCATCCATCTGTCTGTCCGTCACCAACTATGGCAGCTCATTTTGTTATTTCTTGACGGATTGACACCAAACTTGGTTACAATGTTAATGTCTGCATCTAATATCTGTGTTGTGAAAATGAAACTGATAGGACGTCAAATGCCAGAGTTATCACTCCTTAAATATTTGCAGTCTCACTTTCAAAGGGCAAATACAGGTTTGTTCCCACCGTCCATTGAGTTATCAACATGTCAGATTTTATTGCCAAACTAGATATTAAATTCCACTTAACAGATTAACCATTCCAATACTGCCGAAATATTTAAGATATGTATTATATGCTCTGACATCTATGCTCTTAAAAATATTTTGAAATGTATTTGATTGAAAGTTGTTGCTGCCTAAGGCAGCAATGACTTTCAGTCAAGTTATTTTTTAAATCAACTCCAGCTGACCCTCGCCCTGCTGCTAACTTGGTGATTCAGCCAGATGTGCATGTGGATTGTGTGGTGGTGGGGAATAACCTGCTATAAAGACCACCTACCTGCCTTTAGAGACCATTTTCGTCAATTGTATTTAAACCTCTAGTAACCGTTTTTGCAGATGACATATTCTAAAGGTTATATCTCTGAACCTGATAAATATTTTGAAAACAATCGGACTGAAAGTTGTTGGTGGCTAAGCCACCAACAACTTTCAGTCTAATTGTTTTCAAAATATTCAACAAGTCAAGAGCTTTTGAAAATTGAAATTATTGGCTGCACTGGCTTGCAGCAGTGAGACAGTTAAGAAACCAGCTGTTGTTAGCACTGATATCATCTATTTCCACTTAAACATTGTTCAAAATCACTAATGCAAAAAAACAGTCCAGAGATTGTTGTCAATATCTCGAAAACTAAACCATTTGACTGAAAGTCATTGGAAGTGACACGGATGGATGTAAAACTTAAGTAAGATTAGTTGAAATGCCAATGTTCCAGGTGAGCGATACAGGCGCATTGGGCCTCTTGTTATAAACCTCTTTAAAAAATCTTCTCCGAAACCATTTGGGGGATTGATTTAAAACTTGTGAAATATCAGGGCAAGAGCTGAACCAAGTTTTTCAAAGGAACTTAATTACCCAAATGGCTCGGCGGCCATCTTGGATGACCTAGTTTTTGCGAAAACGACTTCTTCTCCTGAACCTCTGAACGGATCAGGCCGGTATTTGGGAGATATGATTAGGGCCTAAGCGCCATTAAGGCGTGTTCAAAGAAAGTTGATGCGTGAAAAAAAAACCTGGCCGCGGTGGGCCAATCAAAATGTAGCGTGTTTGGCGCCCATATTGGATTTTTTATTTGAAGCCTAATTTGCAATTTTCGAAACAGTTGGATAAACAACTTAGCGGGCATCATGGATCATTTCCCAACTGGTAGTGTATGGGGGCTGCTATATTACCTGTTGATGCCCACTCTCTGAAAATGATTATGTGAACGTCCATTATCACAGACACGTTAATGGCAGGATCCGATCTGTCACTCAAGTATTTGACGGTCTAATCAATTACGTGGCATGTAGGCTGACGTGACAATCACAGTGACGTATTATAACTCTGTCATGAAGCTAGAAATGTCCGTCAAGTGAACGAATCGATTAATCTAGAATTTAATAAACATTCTGCTTACTATTTTGAAACTTGTTTAACTTGGAGGTCTGCCATAGACAACAACAGCACCCAGTCAAATTATTTTCAAAATATTTAACAGCTTATCTGTATTGTTGCCGTGAAATTGGGATTTGGGGAATTCGCCGAGTATAGATAGTATAGGCATCGTTCGCAACGTCTACGCTAATTAGAGATGACCTTTAACCCTTGTACACTAAAGCTGAGAAAAATGGCTTCTAGTGGTGTGGAGAAACGCCCATTTGTGGATCAAGAAGGCTATTTTGGAAATTTTACCATTAATAACTGGCTCCAGTAATTCCGAGGTAAATTTTCAAAGATATAATCTTCTCTTAGTCTGCAAAATGGACATATTCTATGGGGAAATTTAATTTTTCTTGAACAACTTTTGAGTGCCAAATGGTATGGTTAATACTGGTAATGGCGATATCATCTCGTATGACTAAAATATGTACACTTTACCCATGTTTCTCAGGTATCAGGTCATGAGTCAGTGTTGGCAGGAAAATGTAGACTGCCGACCATCCTTCCCGGAACTACTTATCAGGCTACAGCGTATGATCACTGACCAACAGGTAAATATGCATTACTCTGTTGTACGTCCATTCAGACCATCTTAAGCGACCACCTTTAGAAGTGTCAAAATATGGCTACTAATGAGTTCTCGTATTACAGTACTGCTCATATATAAATAACTTAACTATTGCCAAAATAAAACTAGGTTGCTCGGTCGATGAAGCGTCATGTTAGCAAAATGTTATTATATTTGTTTAAAAATTAGTTTATTATTTATTTATTACTTATTTATTCTGCAAGACTCTCGCAGACCTAAGCTAGTCCCCGACAAACGAATTTCATTTCTTTTTACCCAAAGGGGGCGGGGCTAAATGTAAATGTCGTCATCCAGTCCAGGTTGATATGAGTAACTCGCATTCCAAATGTGGTTGAATTCCATCCTATGGTTTCGGAGGAATTGCATTACAATCAATTTTTTACCTTTTGACCCCATCCTCGACCATGAAAACACACGAACCGTTAAATACATAAAACTACATATTTGATATATCACAAAGATGCTTGTAATGAACAAGTGAACCGTGAATAATTAAGATTGTCATTTGTTCTGGGTCAAACTATAATTTGATTGGACTATGAGTATCATTTGAATATACGATACCATCGTGATTTGAGAATTACCCAAGAAAACTGAGCATTACAAACTATGTTTGCATCTACAGTACACCCCATAAGTAAGGTAATATATTTCCAAAGCAAAAACAGAAACATGTTAATTAATACAATTTTGAACATGATGTAAGAAATGTTCTGTTGATTACAATGTTTCCTATGGCATCTAAATTTTGGAGGTCCAAGGGACCACACACCTAGAAACCTAGGGGTCCCAACCTGAAATCTATAGATCCCAAGCGGAGATTTAGGATTCCCATCTATGTTAAAATTAGAGAGTACCATATGTGCACAGCTTTGAGTTATGGGGGGTCCCATACTAGATTTTGTGGCGATGTTTGTGCAAAAACCTATAAAACTAATTAATATTTAATAATGATGCACGATTTTCAGGGGTCCCATGGGACCACTACTACAACTTTGGGGGGGGCAGTTACATTTAGGATGTGGGGTGTGGGTGGCTACACCCTCAAAAGAACCTTTATGAGAAACCGTGGTTGAATATGTTGCACATAATTGGATTGGAAGAAATGTCTTCCAATCCAATTATGATCAACATATTCAGCAGTTATGTTTTATGGTGTGGAAACATGTCTAGTTACTTCTGATATGTACTGTAATATGAGAACTCATTACAGACAAGCCTTTGGCACCTCTTCAGATCATAAAACACATTACATCTTTCCACTTTGTTTTCTGTTGCAATAGGTATACATGAATCTTCACCGTGACGAGGAATACCAATACCCGGCCATTGAGTCCGACAAAGATGACAACTGATGCGTCCCAGCATCGCGGGTTATCGCGCCGTTACAAATCCACTAGCTCTTTAGTCGATCGTTATACATTTGACGGGCATTTCGAGCTTCGTGATGGAGTTATAACACGTCATTAGGATTGGGGCGTCAGCTACCTTGTAATGTAATTGATTATGACGTCAGATAAGCAACAGACCTAATTTCTTGAAATTTGTTTAGCTTATACCCGAACTAGAATGTCAAACTCTTTCCCATTTAACGTCAAGATTATCGACCGAGATTACTAAAATTCTCGTACAAATTGATACTTATTAAACTTGTTCATATTTGCGATATTAAGTTCGAATTATGAATTTACATAATCTTTTGAATATTTTGAAGCGACTTTGACAGAGAGCTATTACTGTCATAGGCAATAACAGTTACAGGCCAAATTAGTTTCAAAATATTCAACATAATCTTCATAGATTTGTATATGAGGCTTTTTTTAATTCGGCAAAGTGGGAACGATACATCGCACAGTTCTCTTGACGACTTCAACCATGGGTTTATTTTATTTTTTTGTGTATATTTTTTTATTTATTTAATATTTACTGCGTAATTGGTGTAAATAATAATAATAATAATAATAATAATAATAATAATAATAATACCGGTAATAACAATCATACCCCCCCCCCCATCCCATGCACACAGACACGTTTCACCCCAATGAATTAAAACCATCTCTATTAGATGTGTGTGTGATAACGCTGTCTTAAATAAATGTCTTGTCGAATTTTATTTTCGATACATTGTAGGCCTATCTGAAGATGATGATGACAACAATAATTGTGATCGGTCATTTTGTCATTTGAGTATACATGCGTATATAATCCACATCTATTGCATTTAACGTTATAGTGTTTTGCCAATATTGCCACCCCTCTTGTGTCAACAGCTCTTCAAAGCATTCAAAATGCTACCGTAAAATTAACCATTGAATGGTCAGGACTTTTCAGGAAAATTGGGAATTTTTTCTCAAGGAATGAATGTCCATTTGCAGGCGAAAAGAATACTATTTTTGTCTCGCCTGCGAAGCAAGTTCAAGTTCACTTTATTCACTCAGGCCTTGCAAAGGCATATGAGGTAAGCAGAAAGCGAGACATAGGGATCACTAATTCCAGCGGGGTCGTTAACAGCGACAGCGGCGGGCGGCGTCAGTCATTTGATCACTTTTGGTTAAGGTTTTTATATCAACATATTTTTCAGCTCGTCCAATTTCAATGAAACTTTGCATAGGTGATCTATACTATACAGGGAACGGATCTGCGTAACAATAAATTTCATTTTGGGGCATTGTAACTATTTTTTTCACAGTTTTGGACTTGGACATTTTTCATGTATTTTGCAAGTGCACTTTTAGTCAGGGTTTATAAATCAACTTATTTCTCAACAATGGCTCATCCAATCTCACTGAAACTTTACAGAATTGATCTATATCATACCGGGATGCAATCGGCATAACAACAGATTTCATTTTGGGCCCTTTTAACTATATTTTTCAAGGTTTTAGACTTTTAATTTTTTTCATATTTTTCTGGTTAAGTTCTTTTATGGACCATTCTTTTTCAACAATGGCTCACCGGATATCAACAAGATTTTATCGCAGCTTTATATACTATGCACGGGTACTATACGCATCATTACCAATTTCATTTTGGAATATCTCTTTTTCATAGCTTCGGACTTTGAATTTTTTTCATGGACTCAACTATGGTCATTCCGATTTCAATGACACTTTACAGATGTGTTCAATACAATACAGGGATATGATCGGCATCATTACTGATACGATTTGGGACAATTTCTACTATGGAAAAAAAAATTCTATTATGGACCACTCATTTTCAACAATGGCTCACCAGATATCAACGCAATTTTACAGCAGAGTTATATACTAGGCAGGGGTACTTATCTGCATCATTACTAGTTTTAAGATCAGACTATCCAGTTTGGGAAAATTGTCCATGCGTGATTCGTTACACTGGTTTGTTGGTGCCTTACTGAATATGTGTATTACGAACCATGCCAAGTTTGCTTTGACAATCCTCACTATCCATGCCTTTACAGGCGAGACAGTGTACGCTTCGGCGTTCTTGTTTATAAATTTGCCACTGGAACTCTTTTTTAAAATTTAGTTGGACTGCAAATTGATATTTCTCAAGACCAGTCTAGTTTTAGCAGGCATGACCATTATTGGCTGGTTTAGTGGGCGAGAGAATCAACATTTTCCTTAGTCAGTGTCTATTTGCAGGCCAAGATCAGACAATTCTTTTTGAAAATTTATCACTGCATTGACTGTCTATATTAGAAATTAGTTTCAAATTGTTCAACAACCTGTTTATTAAATTGCAAATAACTCAAAGGCATAATGAATTCGTATTATAGTGACCAACTTGTCTAGTTTCGTGAGCTATCTCGGTTATGATTGTGACGTCAGATAACTAGTGACATAGGCCTAATTAATTATAGCGCCAGATACTTGAGTGGCAGATCTAATCCGTCCATTATTTTAGTTCCGCCCATTTTTCAACAGTTAGCCTTTGCTCAGAACCTATGCAAGTGACCACACCTTTCCAATAACTTAGAATGTATCCAAAGCGTAATGTTTGGTCAAGAAAACCAAAATATTTGGTTATTAAATGTCCATAATTTGCAAGTTACGAGAGGGCCTATCTTCGAAAATTTACCACTGGAATAACTGGCTCCTTTATCGAGCCAGTGATTCCAGTGATAAATCTTCAAATATAGTATTCTCTTGGCCTGCTAATGGGCATTCCCCAAGACCACTCACTTCAGATACCGGTTTTTGATCGGCTTCTCCATGAAATGGTTAGCACGTTTTGACAATCTATGGACACACCAGCTGTACAACACCGATCTTCAAGGACCATCATGGACAAACGTGTACACCATCCCGCATTACATGAACAAGGACTGATCTCTAAGCCATGATGAATCGACTCTAAACCCACTATAATGAAATCAAATATGTATTTTCAGATAGCCTAAAATTAGATCCGATCGGGACTGGCATATCTGTCTATACTAGGATAGATATTGGATGTATGGTTTATAAACATATATATTCTAGCCGTAAAAAAATAATTGAGCCTAGTAGGTCACGACTATACCTATTAGGCTCAATCATTTTTTTTTGGTTTAGTTTATTCTCAAAAATTCTGCAGAGTTACAGAGAGAAAGTATATACAAAATGTACAATATTATACTATTAATGTATAAATACTTATTATCATGAAATAATATAGTATTCAACAAACAATAGTTTCTCTGATTTAACTCGATCTATGTATGTTTGTTTTTCATATCTACACGCATATCCCCATATATACATTTTGTGCATATGAGAGGGCGGGAAAAGACCATCAAATGCAGCCGGTTGGTAACCCTATAATAATACTTGTATTGCTAAACACTTGAGATCATTTAAATAATCTAAATATACTCATTATGAATTTACACAGTGATATCATTCTCCCTCGGGGCTGTTCATTCATTGACTTACTCATTTTAAGTATATTTGGGTGAAGACGAAAATATGTATCTATAAGCTGTTTCCGTTCTCCAGCTAGTACTAAGCATTCAAACAAATAGTGGAATTCATCTCCCATTTGATTTTTATCGCATATAAAGCACATACCTTCATGCCTGGGTGTCACATGGCCATACCCTCCCACCTCTACTGGTAATTTGTGGTTTCATGGTCTGAATTCACATAATCGTTTTGCAAAGTTCTGCGGTAGAGAGAAATAGTTTTCAAACTTAAACTCCTCTTTAAAAATTCTAAAGGTTATGCAGCCGTTCCTGTTAAAAATGTCACCCCTTTGTATATACTGATCTGACAATTGTTGTCTTTTAAAGAGCTTCAACCCTTCAATATGGCATGCGTTCAGTCCATACATTTGAGAGGCCAGTCAGATCTAGTAAGTTCCTTATGTGGGTTAGCTATGGCCAATGATATGCATTCTTAGAGTGCAATTGAGATATTAAATTGTAAAGCCTGTATGCAATATTGGATTCATTTCTACTAATTATTCTTACCCAATATGTAACCATTCTCACATTTATCTTAATTCTAAGAGGTAATTCTCCAAGTTCTCCATAGACCATTACCGACTATGTTGAAGTCTTCGATTCTAGAATAATCTTGCAGAAACGTCTATGCAACTTTTCCGCAAGGCTTATGTTTACACACACCTAAAGCTTCCATAAAGCATAAAAGGAGTAATTAAAGATTCGAGCAGTTCGAGTTGGATGTCAATAGGGAGAAGAAGAGCTCTTGCATTTTTAATCAATGCAAACATGGCTCTGTTGGCTTTTCGTGCATTTATTTTAAGGCGATCTGTAAATTTACCCTTATACATACATCTTATACCTAGGTAGACATACTCTAGTACAATATCCAGTTCTTCAGTACATAGTGTAAATTTAGGTAAATTTCGTATCCTCCCTCTCGAAAATATTACGCATTTTGTCAGGATGATAAGCCTACCAGCACATTACGGTTTCTGTTTAGTGTAGTGTAAAATTGGATTCTGTCATCTGGTAACTTATGCGTCATCTGGAATTGCGCCCAATAACCTGATTGTATTTTGTTTCTTTCTGTAAATAATTCTACATTATCTGCTACTCCGTAAATGTCTACATGGACCTGCTTTAGTTAGTCCTATAATTACTCATTCCTTTCGTTTATATCTGACCTATGCTTATTAAGTATGACGTCATACATATAGGCCCCAATGGATCTATTTTGCTTATTCATAATTGATGAATCCCGTCTGTCAGACACGCATATGTTAAACCTAAAACACCGCCACCACAAGTGACAGAAATACTACCTAGAATACTCTTTACTATTTAATAAACATTCTGTTGAATATTTTGAAACTAATTTAACTGGGCGCTGTTACTGCCCCAGTCAAATTAGTTTCAAAATATTCAACAAGTTAGCTGTATAGTTACCATGAAATTGAAATTCTGGGAATTCAGGATTGAAAGTATATAAATCGACAACAGGCGCAAAGCATGGGCGGAGCTTAGCTAGAGTTTGGTGGGAGATTGCTAAAAGTTGTTTTTCATCCATTGGTGATGATGATGATGATGATGATGATGATGATGATAATGATGATGATATGGAGTGCGCTTTCGCGACTGTCAATGAATTCCACTGACTTGGTTCGTGCCTGGTTCCCCGCACCTTTCGTCTGGCTCATATAAGCCAGGGTACCATGGCAGACACAAACCAAGTCATTGACTGCGTCAGTCGCGAAAACACACCCATGCTCTGCATTTTCTGGGACTTGGCCGCTCTGAACTCCTGTTTCAATGGATAGATCCGATCTGTCACTGAAGTATAATGACGTCATAATCAATTACGCCACGTGTAGGCTGGCGTCTCAATCAAAATGTTAGCTAAACAAAATATAAGTCTGTTAAGTGTACGAATTGTATCATTTGTATGTCTTTACTATTTAATAAACAGTCTGTAATATTCAACCAATTTCACTGGGCGTATTTTTCTGCTAACTGGCAGCAACCTCACCCAATCAAATTTGTTTCAAAATATTCAACAGTTTACCTGTATAGTTACCTTGAAAGTGAGATTATGGGTATTCAGCGTTCGATCGATCCCGACGCGGGAAAAGCGTTGGCGGAGCTTAGTTAGAAATTAGCAGGCCATGGTTAGAAATGGATTCTAATTTCAATTTCAAGTTTATTCGGTAACTTCTTCAGAAGTGTACGAAACATATATACATATCATATATACATATAATGGCGGCTACATATGTTATATACATAATTAAATCGTATATATGTTTATGTTTTTCAATGATATAAATTAAAGTGATGATAGTAGTGGTCGTAAACTGATGATAGAGATGATGATAATGATGATGACAGCGGGTAGTATGAATACTGTATAGTTACTATTACTACTACTACTGCCATCGCCACTCTCTGAGACGTGAATAAATTTGTGGAAGCATTAGATATGGCGAGCTTTACGCGCGGGTAATTACATAATCTGTCATTTCTTCTTTTTAAACTTATTCATAATGATGTCAATATATTTACAGAGAGCTATTATTGTTTTGCGGTTGTCTGCATTGAAAGGTTGATACATTTTATGTGTATTTGGGCGAATTGTATAATATTTAGGAAGATACGTTCTTCTCTCTGCATTTATTTCAGGACATTCAAATAAATAGTGGAATTTGTGGCCTATTTATAGTACATTTAAGTCACATTGATTGCAAAAACGTGCATGTCTGGGAACGATCCCCGCATACCTCCCCTCTTTTAACGGTAATCTGTGGTTGCTGGTTCGAAATTTCCAGTGTATTTTTGATAGTTTTTCTGGGAGATTAGATGTTTTTCGAGTTTTAGATATGATGTTTTTGCCTTTTTCTTTTTTTTCTTTATAGATTGTAGCCTCTTCCCTTGCCTTAGGTAGACAAATAGATCCGTTATTCCATGCTGAAGATGATATGTACTACATCCGGATTTTTAAGACCACGCCGAAAGTTGTGGTGAAATCCTCGTGTATGGCCACACCCTTGTGTTAAATTTTGAGCCAAACCGGACCAGAAGTTCCCGAGATATCTCGAGATCCAGAAATTGACCCGATCTGGATCCGCGTTCTTTTATCCGGATCAGGCCAGTCTGTAAATCCCCTCGTGCTGTAAGTTCCTTTGTTCCCGTTAAAATTTGAGCCAAATTGGATCAGCAGTTTTGAGACACCGCTCCGGACACACAGACAGGAACATAGACGGACAAACCCGATCGCATTGCCCACTTCCCCTTACTGGACCGAGGACAATAGATGAATCCACTTTTAACTAGCACTGTTCCATATCTAGCTAAGCTCCACCCACGCTTTGCGTGTTTTGGGATCGATTTAACCCTGAACGCCATGAATCTCAATTTCAAGAACACTATACAGCCAATACAGGTACGCTGTTGAATATTCTGTAACTAATTTGACTGAATTCAGGCAGCAACAGCGCCCAGTAAAATTAATTTTAAAATATTCAACAGAATGTTTATTATATAGTAAAATTATACAATTCGCGCAACTGATGGACTTTAAAAGTTTATGACGGACTTAGGCACGCCATTCATTATGTATTTGATTGAGATATCAGCCTACAAGTGGCGTAATTGATTATGACGGCATATACTTGAATGGCAGATTTGATTCAACAATTATGCTTTGGTGATTATTTTTGAAAACAATTTAACTGTATGACGTTGTTTTGTATGTCTAATTGTTTTCAATCTTAGGCACTGTCTTTCTATATCAGCGAGATAATAGGTTACTGGGTACACGTGGTAAAGATTAGCATTTTAACACTCATATCAGCCAAAAATGGCTTCAGAACTGATCTTGAGAAATGTCGGTTTGCAGACCAAGAGAAGGCTATTTTTGAAATTTTACCACTAGAATGACTGATTCGATAATCTAGCCAGTCATTCCAGTGTTAAATTTTCAAAAATATTCTTCTCTTGGTCTGCCAATGGACATTTTCTATGAGAAAATTTACATTTTCTTGAACAAATTGAAGGGATAAAGGGTTAGGCATATTACTACTATTTAGATGCACTAACTTATCTCAATCTAAAGATAGAGGCGTGGCTTCCTCGAGAATACACAGAATGAGATCTCGCGAGATACGAATGTAACTTATCTATCTTATGTACTACATAGGCTATTCATAAAAAACAAAATATATTAAACGAAAGTCAAACATAGTGAAATCTCAATATTGCTTTTATCATATTTAACCCTGAGAGGGACTCATTTCTAGATATGACCCACCCATTTCTAGCTATGACCCACCCATTTCTAGCTATGAAACCACCCATTTCTAGCTATGACCCACCCATTTCTAGCTATGAAACCACCTATTTCTAGCTAAGCTCCGCCCACTTTATATTCGCATTTGAATCGAGCTAACCATTTGGAACTTTGAATTCCCAGAATTCCGTTGAATATTTTGAAAATAATTTGACCTGGGTGCTGTTGCTACCCATACCAGCAACAGATCCTGGACACATTAGTTTCAAAATATTCAACAGAATGTTTATTACGTTGTAAATTCAGCAAAGGCATATAACTCATATATTTTCTTGACAGGCTTTTGCTATGGACCTACGTAATTATGATTGTGACGTCAGTTAGTAAGTGATGTGTTTGATTATGACGTCAGATATTTGGATGACAGATCAGCCCCACCCACCCACCCCATTACATATAGTAATCGTGAGTTGAAGTGAATGCTAGTGATATTGTGTATTTATTTTGTGCATGACACCGCTTCAATCTTTACTGTCAAATTGTAAATAAATAATGTATATAATTAAAATAGCTTACGTCAGATCGATGTGTTTTATGTAATTTTTGTCACGTGATCACACATAATTTGATGATTTTTCTCATATTTTCTGCAATTATCGGTCATATGATGTTAAAGGTGTCTTCCTATTTTTATTGGTTGAGGGTAGTCAATTGAGAGGTCCACTCCAAGCTATGCCCCGCTCATTTGTATATAAGCCAAGCGCATCCCTTTCTGAGCGTTGAAATCAATTTATAATTCGAAAAATCGTCGATTTCCTACCAACCAAGCCTCTACTTCTAAATATCTGATCTAAGAGAATAGACCTTTTCAAATTATCCATCAATGATTTGACGTCATATGACGTCATAATCAGCTAAGCGGTGTGTAGGAAGACGTCATAATCATTACGTCATAAATGATTCTATTAGGTCCAGTCTTTAACTCTCAATAGTCCAACACGTTGTATGTCTACTACTTACTAAACATGCTGTTGAATATTTTGAAACTAATTTGACTGGGCGATGTTGCTGCAACAGCGCCCAGTCAAATTAGTTTCTCAATATTCAACAGCTTACCTGTATAGTTTTATGGAAATTGATAGTCAGGGAGTTCAGAGATCGATCGATTGACCCCAACACGATGGGTATGGCATAGCTAAAACTAGAAGACTCCATTATACTTTACCTGGCTCTCCTATATACTGAAAAATACACTCTAGTTTGTCACTGACTCGAATCAATGATCCCTTAACCTTCCTATCAAAAAATTCCTTTTGCTTCTTTTGCGCCATGTTCGTATTGCTTCTCATTAACTCATAGGCATTTTCCACAGAACTGATCGGGCCGAAATTTGGGAGCTATAATTAGGGACTAAGGGGCATTAAAGTTTATTCAAGGGAAGTTGATACATAAAAATCAGGGCCGTCGTGGCCCAATCAAACTGTATCGTGTTTGGGGGCCATATTGGATTTCTTCTTTAATGGATTTTGAAGCCGAAAGTGACTTTATTAGCTCACCTGGCCAGAATGGCCAAGTGAGCTTATGCTGTGGCGACCATCCGTCGTCTCTCCAGCGTCCGTCCCTCCGTCCGTCAACTTTTTCTTTAACCGACTTCTCAAGAACTGCTGGCCGATTTCAATCATATTTGGCAGAAACCATAAAGGCCAGGCGTGAGTCTAGACCCTAGCATTGGGAACTAGCATATAAACGCCTTAAATATTACAACACACACACGTGCGTGTGGGTGGGCGGGGGTGGGGGGGGGGGCTGTTAAGGGGGCACTATCTTATTCACCTACGAAAATGACACTACCATTCTACTGCCGAATTGATTATTTTACTGCTGAAATGCAGAGCACAATTAACCCTTTTACTGCTGAAATGCAGAGCACAATTAACCCTTTTACTGATGAAATGCAGAACCCAATTAACCCTTTTACTGCTGAAATGCAGAACCCAATTAACCCTTTTACTGATGAATTGCAGAGCACAATTAACCCTTTTACTGATGAATTGCAGAGCACAATTAACCCTTTTACTGATGAATTGCAGAGCACAATTAACCCTTTTACTGATGAATTGCAGAGCACAATTAACCCTTTTACTGCTGAAATGCAGAACCCAATTAACCCTTTTACTGATGAATTGCAGAACCCAATTAACCCTTTTACTGATGAATTGCAGAACCCAATTAACCCTTTTACTGATGAATTGCAGAACCCAATTAACCCTTTTACTGATGAATTGTGATCCTCAATTAACTATTTTACTGCTGAATAACAAGCTTTCATTAATTCTTTTACTGTTGAACTGTTAGTCTTATTTAACCCATTTACTGCTGAATTACAAGTGTCAATTCACCCGTTTACTGCTAAACTGCAAAGTGCAGTCCCAGCTGGAGGCCATCTTGGATTTTTTCCTGCCAAAATCTCCCAGATTATAGCAATTGGAAATTTAAAATGTCTTCTCGAGAATCACTGAACTGATTTTAACCAAATTAAGTAGGACGCATGCTTGTTCTTGTTGCAATTCTGGCCAAAACCTTAGCGTTCTACTTATAATCGATAGCCTTTCTAGTCGAAATGCCTATGTTCCAGGTGCGTGATACAAACCCCTTGTTAAAATCCACCAACATGAATGAGTTCTGCAGATGTAGAAGCATTCATTTTATAGTGAAAATTCCTCAGTCAACAAGGGTAGATGCCTTAAGGGGACGCTTAGTTAACTCATTCTGACTTTATCACCCATCTTGAGTGACATTAGCGGTGATGGATTTTACTGGCTTGAAGGAATTTCGCCAAGCTATAATTCGTTTCATCTATGCAGTCGAAGGAATTGAATTATAATTCACCTTTCCAGAGTATCTATCTATCAATCTGATGTTATAATCAACTACGTGACGTGTAGAATGACGTCATAGTGAATGACGTCATTATAACGTCATTAATGACGTGGATAAGTACGTCACGAACGCATATTTGAAGACGGACTGTGCGTTGTTGTACGAATTGTATGTCTTTACTATTTAATAAATATGTTGAATATTTTGAAACTAATTTGACTGGGCGTTGTTGCTGCCATAGGCAGCAACAGCACCCAGTCAAATGAGTTACCGGAAGAGTTTTCAGGAAATCGATAGTTAGGGCATTCGGGTATCGATCAATCCCAACACGACGAAGTGTGGGTGGAGCTTAGCTAGAGGTGGGCGGGGCATAGCAAAAAATTGGAAAGGTCCATTGTCAACATACTAATTCCCCCTGTGGGCATTTTTGATGCGTCATTAGGCATGGTTATATCTCATAACCATTATGGTTTGCATAAAAAAGTAATACGTTTGTAATTATATAGTTTAAATCTGACGTTAAGTCAATAGAGGAATCTGATCTGGCAGTCAAATATATGATGTCATAATCAAGTACGTCACAGCAGATAGGCTGATGTACCAATTAAAATGCGTATCTAAGTTTGTCAGGAACGTTCGTCATGTCTACGGATTTTGCGTCTTTACTACTTAATAACCATTCTGGTCAATATATTGAAACTAAAATACTGTTGCTGCCTATGGCACCTAATCAAATTAGGTTTAAAATATTCAACAGCTTACCTGTACAGTTTTCTGGAAATTGAGATTCGGGGAGTTTAGGGTTCGATAGATCCCAACGCGCACAAAGCATGGCGGAGTTTAGCTAGAAAAGGATTGACAATAGATAAAAGTGGATTCGCCCAGTGCTACTCATACAGGTTGGAATCAATCCAAATTTCTGGTCACATGAAGTGAAATGATGTCCAGAGAAATTCAATGATTTAGGATTCAATGGTAACTCAAAATATATTAAGCAAAACAAATGTATTGTGTAACCCCTCTTGTGTGAAGTTAACTCTTTAATGGTCAAGAACGCCAAAAAACGGACTATGTAGTGGTCTTGAGGAGTCCTTTTTTCATCCAAAAGAATATGATTTTTTTAAATTTACCACTGGAATAACTGGCTCGGTAACCGAGCCAGTCACTCCAGTTGTACATTTTCAAAAATAGTCTCTCCGCCGGCAAATAGACATTAGTTTAAAAAAACTGGATTTTCTGGACCATTTTCATGATCAAGCCGGCCAAAATCAGCACCTGTAGTGGCCTTGAGTAATGTCTATTTGCACGACAACAGAGGTATTTTTGTAATTTTTATTGTATTAATTATTTTCTTGAAAAATCGTGATCACTAAAGAGTTAATTGATATAAGTAGAAACTTGAGGGCTTTGAGGCGCTTTTGACACAAGAGGGGTTAAATTGCGATAAATATAGGAATACTCTTATCTTCAAATATGTCCATTCGTCGAAGGACCCGTCTGTCTCACTTGGCACTTGGAATTTTGAGATGTCAGATTGTCATCTCTGAGCGCCCTATAGTCAGAAAACCAATCATGGGTCCTTTCTGGCCTAGGTTTTGTCAGGCATATAAGTGCGTATATATAGCAAGAGGGCCAACTGCCAGTGACGCTCACCTGGACCATTAGCATTTGAACCATTTGCATTTAAATATGCATGATGGAGAATTCCAAATAAAAATCCAAGATGGCCACCAAAGAACTTGACCAATCAAGATTCTCGTTTGATATGTTGGAGCCTACCACTATAGGATCATTCCACTATTATTGAAATTGGGCAATTGATTAATGAGGAGTCGCATTTATAAATGGTTTTCAAAAAATTAAAGCTGGCTGCCAAAATATTAACCAATCAAAATTACCCAAGCAGTTAATGAGGAGTGTTTCAAACGATTTCCCGTCATTTTTTCCCAGAAAATCCAAGATGACAACCAAAAAAGAGAATCAAGGAGTCAAAATTAGTTAACCAATTCTGATGCGTACCAGCCTAGAGTCCTTCAAGTTTAGTTTAAATCGGTCGAACGGTTAATGAGGAGTAGCCTTTTAAATGATTTCCAGAAATTTTTGGAAAATCCAAGATGGTCGCTGGAAAAATTGACCAATCAAAATTCTGTACCCAAGTTCTGAAAACTACCACCCCAGTATCTTTCCAGCCAAGTCTGGTTGAAATTGTACAAGCAGTTAATGAGGAATAGCATTTTTAACGGTTTCTATGAAAATTCAAGATGGCTGCCGAAAGAATTGACCAATCAAAATTCTGTATAAAATTCTGCTAGTGTTTTTCGGAAAATTCAAGATGACCACCGAAACAAGAGTCGTAAAGGCATGTGACACTCGTCTTGGCCCATTAGCATTTCAGAATCCAAGATGGCCACCGGAAATATCGATCAATCAAAATTCTGAATAGTATTTGTAGAAACTAGCATGGTGGGATACGTCTGACCAAATTTGGTTAAAATCGGACTATTGATTGAAGATGGGTAGAGTCGTAAAGAACATCTGGTTCTAGTCCTCAGACAATCTGGCTTTATGATGCTGCCATGTTGTAGATATCGGACTGCACGTAGGGAGTCATGACCCTGCGCACATCTTATATTTACGAGTATAAGACCTCAGTGAAATTACATGTTTGAACACCAGGTAAGCTAAAAGACTATGTCACCGTGTATGATTGAATGCATGAGCATCTGAATGCATGAGCATCAACTATAGCATCTTATTATTTAGATATATATTATCAGCACTGGATGACTAGCAATGGATACGTCGGTTAATGCGCGGGTACAATCCGCAAAAACTGAATCGAGTACGACCTTTGATGATTAGCACCAGTTTGGAATGTTGGAGTCAATTAAGGAAATAAATATGACAAACGGACTTAGTTAATTACGTAGCGGTCTGTGGTTCCCACGAATTCTCGTGGCCAGATAAGCGGAGGCAGCTGTGAATCGAGTATGACTTTTGATGATTAGCACCAGTTTGAAATGTTGGAGTCAATTAAGGAATTAGATATGACAAACGGACTTAGTTAATTACGTAGCGGTCTGTGTTCCCACGAATTCTCGTGGCCAGATAAGTGGAGGCAGCTGGGTGCAATGGTAACTAGTGTACCGATTAACTCTAGCATTCTACAAATAGCTAATAGGTAATGGACAGGACATGGACATAGTGGCTTCCTGTAGGCACTAAAGGTCACAACCGAAAGTTACTATCGAAAACGTAGCAATTAGAGGCAAGCTAATTCACCAATAGGCCTTGCTATCAAATAAGCATCCGTCATTTGTGGCAAGTCATTCGTCAGAAATGACGTGCTAATCCAACAGGAATCCCAAACGCGCTAGGTAAAAGGCGTCCTCCCCAGTCAGGAGGGTCAGGGTTTTGATTGGTCAAAATGATGTCATAATCCAATGAGAATCAGAGCAACCTCCGGCGGTACGAAACCAAGATGGAGGGAGAATAGAAACGAAAATGGTATATAAACGGTACTTTAACTTTAGTTCGGGGTCCGGTCCGCCTCGCACCTTGTGAAACGCTCTTGCTGAATGGTTTTAAGTAGGCAAGAGTTAGTCTGATTTGAAAAGTTCTTGCTGAATGGTTTTAAGTAGACAAGAGCTAGTTTGAATAGTATAGCAAACCAGAGCAGCTGGGAGTAATGCTAATTCATTGTGAAAGATTAAACAACATTAAATTAAATCTGTCATAAATACGTAAACTGGTAACAGTAAAAGTTACCGAATTTGTAGAATTACTGTATAGTTAAAATAGCGAATAAAACGATCACCTTGTGATATCAATACAAGGCAAAGGTTTGGCGCATAGTTTGTTGTTGACTCTGGAGACTACGGAAGATCACCGTAGCTTACCTGCAAGTGCTAGTAGTCAGTCAGATCAGGCCCGGATATCAAATATAAGTATCGTTAAAGTTCATCTATAAACGAGGCGAGCTGATATCTATTTCTTTCGTTCTCGGTAAGGTGGGTTGTCGCAGCAACCTTACATACAAACCTTACCCAAAACGGAAGAGACTTCATAGTCAAGTATATCTCATAAAAACGTGTACGTAGCATAGAAACAGGATAGACATCAGAAATCTTCAATGTGTGTAAACAGCAGCGTATATAATGGGCCTTTTCAAGTTCACCCATCGATCATCTGACGTCATAATTAACTAAGAGACGTGTATTCTGACGCCATGACGTCATAGATGATTCCAAAAAGTCAGTCTTTAACGCTTAATAGTCTAACACGTTGTACGAATTGCATGACTTTGCTATTTAATAAACATGTTGTTGAATATTTTGAAAATAATTTGACGCTGTTGCCGCGATAGGCAGAGCCCAGTCAAATTAGTTTCAAAATATTTGACAGCTTACCTGTATAGTTTTCTGGAAATTGATAGTCTGGGAGTTCAGAGACCGATCGATCCCAGCACGAGCGAGGTGTAGGTGGAGCTTAGCTACAGATTGGCGGGGCATAGTTAAAACTGGAAAGGTCAATTGTATTTTAAAATAAGACCGCAAGACCAGACACATGAGTAAATTGTTATTTAATTTAAAAAATAGTATTCATAAATGTTTGAAATAATTTTACATGATTAAAAGCATTCATTCAAAAATTTAATTAATCCATGTATATAAGCAAATGCTTAAAGCGAACGCGAAAGCAAAACATATTTGAACATGTGTATGCAACAAAATTATTAAATTTAATAGAAGTGACAATTTCACACAGATTTAACAACGCAATATTTGATTCATATTTTGATTCATTACTTAAATAGTGCAAAAAAATTTGAATAAAATTTATATTAAGACTGCAGCATCATATATTAAATTATGGTTGCATCTGCATCTATTAGCAATAAAGCTGATCTTAACCCTTTAACCCTAGAATCTGTTCAAAAAATTGTAAATTTTCTCATAGAAAATGTCTATTTGCAGACCAAGAGAAGACTATTTTTGAAAATGTACCACTGGAATAACTGGCTCGGTTATCGAGCCAGTCATTCCAGTGGTAAAGTTTCAAAAAATATCCTTATCTTGGTCTACAAATGGACATTTCTGAAGACAACTGCAGAAGCCATTTTGGCTGATATGAGTGTTACAAGGTTAAGACGCCTGAGAGCTAACGCGAAAACTGGCTAAGGACGAGTTCAAACCATGGTTAGGAGGTGCTCTGGCATCAATCGGCACATGAGGGGTGAGATTTTTCACAGGTGTTTGCGTCAAATAAGTTGGCACCTGTGATTCAGACATTAGCTGTTGTTGTTGGTGGTGGTGTTGTTCTGGGTTTTGTTTTTGAGCGTTATGGTGCCCAGGACTATTTACGGAACCATGTGGTAAATTGCTAGCCCGAGAGCCGTTATGTCCCTGGGCGACGCCTATATGCCCACCGCTGGGAGGAGTTCTAACCAAGATCCGGGGAGGGCCGGAAGGCGATAGATCGCCATATGGTGTACTTCCTGGAGCCCCTGGATGGAGTTGCTGGTTTGGTGAAGATGGGATCTTTGCTGCGGGTGTGGAGAGGGTATCACCTATACCCGCACCACCGTGTACACGCATCTGTGCCTGAAAAACAGAAAACAAGAGATCGTAGCCATGACGTACCACTCTGTTAACACGCTTCAGCGTCTCATTTTCTAGACACATATATACAGGAAAGCTGCTGATTACTTTGAAACTAATTTAACTGGAACCTGTTTGCCGCAATATGAAGCAACAACTCTCAGTCAGATTAGTTTCAAAATATTCAAAAGAATATTCCTTACATCACAAAGAATTAAGAATGTGTTATTTCTGGTTTGCAAGGGTTAAAGGTAAGCGATTGTTAAAGCAGAACATAGACGAGAAATAGATTTCATTAGAAAAACAATAAATTACCTTTTTATTTTATGAATTTAAAAAACCTTCGGCAAATTTTCACACCTCTATAATATTACATTTTTTGGTTTAACCCTTTAACAAGAGCTTCGCAAACGGCGCATAATACCCAGCCATGATGACAAACCAATGAATGAGAGCTATCAGAAAACATTTATTTCTTCCTGACCCATCACACCAGTCACCCTTATGAAGTGTTAAAGCGATCCGTTAAACGGTCAAGGAGGTATCGTCCGGAAACTAATTTTCAAGATGGCTGCCGCTGACTGGCGGCCATACTGGATTTCGGATTATTGTAAATTTCGGTATGCTTCTTCACCAGACATATTCCAACGACTCGAGGAAGTGATCCGATAAATGGTATGGAGATATCATCCAGAAACCAACTTTCAAGAGAGCAGCCCGTGGCTGGCAGCCATCTTGGAGTTTGGAGCTTCATCAATTTCAACAGGTTTTTTTCTCCAGACCTATTCCAACCGCCCTATGAACTTTCAAAGCGATCCGATAAACGGGAACTGAGTTATCATCAGGAAACCAATTTTCAAGATGGCCACCGCTGGCTGGCGGCCATCTTGGATTTCGGATCAGTGACAATCTCGAGAGGTTTCTTCCCCAGAGGTAGTCGAACCACCCTATGAAGTTTCATAGCGATCCGATAAACAATAACGGAGTTATCATCTGGAAACCAATTTTCAAGATGTCCACGGGTGGGATTTCGGATCATTGTCGATTTCGAGAGCTTTCTTCCTCAGACCTAGCCCAACCATTCTATGAAGTTTCAAAGTGATCCGATAAACGGTAACAGAGTTATCATCAAGAAAGCAATTTCAAGATGGCCGCCTGTGGCTGGCGGCCATCTTGTATTTCTGAGCATCATCGATTTTGATAGGTTTCTTCCTCAGACCTAGTCCAACCACTCTATAAAGTTTCAAAGCGATCCGATAAACGGTAACAGAGTTATCATCCGGAAATCAATTTTCAAGATGGCCACCGGTGGCTGGCGGCCATCTTGGATTTCGGATCATTGACAATCGCCAGACGTTTCTTCCCTAGAGGTAGTCGAACCACCCTATGAAGTTTCATAACGATCCAATAAACGATAACGGAGTTATCATCTAGAAACCAATTTTCAAGCTGGCCACCGGTGGCTGGCGGCCATCTTGGATTTTGGATCATTGTCGATTTCGAGAGCTTTCTTCCTCAGACCTAGTCCAACCACTATATGAAGTTTCAAAGCGATCCGATAAACGGTAACGGAGTTACCATCCGGAAAGCAATTTTCAAGATGGCCGCCTGTGGCTGGCGGCCACCTTGGATTTCGGATCATCGTCGATTTCGATAGGTTCCTTCCCAAGACCTAGTCCAACCACCCTATGAAGTTTCAATGCGATCCGACAAACGGCAACGGAGTTATCATCCGGAAACCACTCTGCCTGCCGCCCGAAAGGGTTAATGCACACAGCAGAACAGAACATTTACGACTGGAATGACTGGCTCGATCCAGTAATTCCAGTGGTAAATTTACCAAAAAATAGTCTTCTCTTGGCCAGAAAATAGACATTCCTCAAGACCACTGCAGTGGTCGGTATTGGCCGGCTTCGGCACGAAAGGGTTAATGCACACAGCAGAACAGTGCGGCGCAGTACATGGCATTGCATACCAGGCCTCAGTAATGTATATTAGTGCAGCATAGTGCATAACAGTGCAATTACCACATAGCAGTGCAGTGCATAGCGAGTTTAGCATATCAGTTGAAACGTATAGCAGTGGAAAGCAGAGCTCGCGTATCAGCGCGGTGCATGCATTCAACAGCATGTTTATTAATTGGTAAAGACATACAATTCGTGTTGAACTTATTTACGTCATCCACGTTGATTATGTCAACCTACAAGCAGGGATCAAAATGTTAAAAAATTTGAAGTCATCCATGGCAATGATCTCACATTTAATGAGGTCATCTAAACTGAACTGAGGTCATCCTTTCATAATAAGCAATGCAAATTTCCAGGATTAGAATTCGTTCATGGATCACCATCCATAGTAATATGAGGTCTTAAAAACGAATGGATGAGTGAACGTTTTGGCCCCTACCTGCAGGTCCCCTAGTTCATTATGACGTCATATGATTGATGGATAAACTGGAAAGGCCCATTCAACACACTCCAGTTCATAAGAGCATATCCGTGCTCAACAAAACAATAGAATGCATATGATATCGGTGAACACAAGTGCAATGCATAGGAGGGGACATTGTACTAACATACGACCCACTCACATGTGTATGTGCTCGATACGGAAGCAGAGCAGGAGGGCGAGACCCGTCAGAAAAAAATCCCTCGAACCCCACCGACATCATTATTAATTTTTATTATTAGTGTCTAATTAAAATATCTAAACATAATCCCAGAGAAATGAATTGTCACCATCCTGGTTTTCTAGGATTAATACAAATGGTTGTCAAATTCTGCTATTTTTATAGGATGTGGAGAGAAGATTTAGACAACTGTCAGTTTTTCCTATTTATTATTAGTAAACGGTCATTCAAACTGTTGTTTGTTGTGTCCTATTCTATTATATTTCTTATCCATATATGTTTTATGCAAATCAGATGACCAGAGGTCAAAAGGAGACAAATGTTTCCCGTTTCTTAAACGCGGGCAGCTATGTATTGCTGTGACTGACAAAGCACTAATAACGGAATATATTGGTGCTAACAGCGTAACACTTCAATGGCTAACTTTTGTCAGGAAAATCAAATTATTTGATTATGGAATGTTCATTTGCAGGCCAAGAGAAAACTATTTTTGAAATTTTATCACTGGAATGACTGGCTCGGTTATCAAGCCAGTGAATCCAGTGATAAATTGTACAAAAATAGCCTTCTCTTGGCATTCCTAAAGACAACTGTAGAGGGCAGTTTGGGCCGACTTCGTCATGAAACGGTTAAAAGGTGGGTGGTAGGTCGGTCGGTCAGCTTATTCCTATTTCAAGTTATTTCAAGAGCTTTTGGCACACAGTGATCAAACTTGGGGAGAGAGATTGCTCGCAGAGTCCTCAAGTTGTGTGATAAATTTGAGGTCAAAAGGTGAAAGGTCAAGGCCACAGCGACCAGATTAAAAAAGGATTTTTAAAAATTATTCAGACAGGAATTCGCAAAATAACTACGGTTCTACTGAAGCGACCAGACATGGAGTTTGCGTGGACGGTTATTAATGGGGCCCCGAAGATGAGTGAAAAAGTTGGGGTCAAAAGGTCAAAGATTAAGGCCACATCGACCAGATATAAACGCATATTTTGAAAATTGTGTTGGAGACACTTTCTCAAAATAACTGGTTCTACAGCAGAGATCTTGACCAAACTTGGATGGAAGGTTGTCCGTACTGTTTCGAACATTTGCCATAAATTTGTGATCAAAAGGTCAAATATCAAGGTTATGGTGGCAATAGAAAATCTTCCAAATACGAACAACGTGAGTATTACATAGATTTCTGCTTGTTTACATACAAAGAGCAGTCGCTTGTACGGTTGGACAGGTGATCGGCCAGGTAACCCCTCAATAAGTCATGATGTTCCTTTATTATTGGTGAAATTTAAAATTTTCGCCAATTGATCGATGGGTTCCGTTGCTCTGTATGTCTGTCTGCTTGTCTGCGTCCAATTTCGGTTAACTTTATACCTCAGCAGGATTTCTACCGATTGGGACTAACTTGGCCACATGCTTTCTTATATCAAGGGGGTTGAGCATAATGATATTGAGGTCATAAGGTAAAAAAAAGTTGGTATAAAACCAGTTTTTACGGTTAGGTTTTTGGTTTAACTCAACGTATTGCCCTATATCTCAGGATTGATTCTTCCTACTGGAACTAAACTTGGAGGCAAGCCACGTGCTCCCTCATAGCAAAGGGATGGACCACAATGGTGGTGAGGTCATTAGGTCTAGTTCAAGTCACTCTGAACTTGGTATATAGCTCTATTTTAAGTTTTTGGTTTAGCTCAACATATTGTCTCAGGGCTTTAACTTATCCCTTACCCATGTTAGCTATGACTTTACAAGTCATGCCCAAATTAAATCCACCCATACTAGTGAGAGCAAATTAAAATTCTACTGGCTGCTATGAACAGTAATTAAGCGATATACAGTCAATTACACATGCAGAGATGGATACTGTGGCATTTTATGACCATTCACAGGTCTTATAGTGGTATTAAAAATGGCCCAAAACCAATCTCTCAGATTTCAAAATTCTCTAGTTTCTAGGAGCATTGATGGATCCCGCACCAAATGAGGTAAATCTAAAGCCCTGTGTCTTATATCGCAGGATTGGTTCACCCTATTGGGACTACGCGTGGGCCAATGCTTCCTTATATCAAGGGGATGTAGCACAAAGATATAGAGTTCATGAAGTTAAAGTTTAGTTTGAACTTGGTAAAAACTCTGTTTTTACATTTAAGTTTTTGGTTTAGATCAACAAAGTGTCTTATATCTCGGCATGGCCTCCCCATATTGGGAGTAAATTGTTACACATGCTTCCGTATATCAATGGGATTGAGCACAATGACATTGAGAGCATGAGGTCAAACTTCAAGGTCACTGTGAAAATGGTATAAAACTATTTTTTACACTTAAGTTTTTGGTTTAGCTCAACATATCATCTACTATCTTGGAACGGCTTCACCCTATTGTGAGTAAACTTTGGCACATGCTTCCTAATATCAAGGTGATAAAGCGCAATGATATCGAGGTCAAAGGTCAAGGTCATTGTACCATTTGACTTGTATAAAATGCAGATTAACAGTACCGGTAGATTTTTCTGCTTCGCTCATTTTGTCTTTATTTCAGAATTTGCCAAATTATTGGAACTAAGCATTCTGTTACCCCAACTAGTCGGAACAGCACAAAGTCAGACATCTGAGGTCAAGGTCATTGTGATCATGATACAAATCTCGATTTGCATTTGTAAACGATTTTCGCCAATATCCCGTCAGTGTAACACTGATGTCTCGTTAGTTAGTTAGTGCGTTCATTAGCAAGTCACAAAAGCCTATTCTGTGCTGTTGTTTCAAGAGCTTTTCGTAAGCAGCAATCAAACTTGGTGTATATAGGCTTACGGTATGGAGCGTAAGAAAATGAGGTCATTGTGACCTCGGATTGACCTACTTTCACACTTCACCTGCAGCTACCGAGATTCTATCGACCTTGGTTAGTAGCAAGAAGTACCAGGGCATGTGGCGCTCACCTGGAACAGTTGTATTTGAAGAAAGTTTGAAATAAAAGTTGAGCAAGATCGGTTGAACAATCAGATTTTTGCTTAGAAGATGGGAAATCTACCTAAGTCACCGACAACTTTCATTCAAATTGCTTTCGAAATATTTAGCAAGTTAAGTTTTTATAAGGTTGAAATTAATTCTTGGGGGCTTGCAGTAGCGAGACAGTTAAATATACACCGCAAAATACTGTGTCCATAGTTGTAGAAAATTTCTCAGAATATACCTCTAAACATGGCACGACATGTTTTTAAGATCTCTGGCCGAAGTATTTGGCTGATATTTTATCTTTAAGTATCACACCATTGGAACACTGTCGCTGCTTTTATGAATACCCCTGTACACCTTATGAAGGTGATATATCATGGAGGATTTTGCACGGGGCACTAAATACTGGTGTGTTTCTTTACTGTGCAGGATACCGTCCTAACGATGATTGTCCGTCATGTGCAGAGCGGGAGGACCTTACGGATATGTTTTTAACTTGTCCTCGTCTTCAACCATTGTTGTTGCTCGTTCGTAGAACTGTCCTTAAATTGTTAGATATTAGTGAATTTAAAGCTGAAAACTACATAAAATGTTTCACTTGTCCAAATTGTCCTTCTTGGGATGAACGAAAAGTAAAGCATCGCCTCTCAAATTAGGTAATGGCAAATGCAAAAATGGCCACATATATAACACGGCAGCGTCTTCTTGATGGCCAAGAACAAACAGACCCACTTAAAGCCTTTATATCAAGGGTACGATCACGAATCCATATTGAATTTCAGCATCTGCAAAACATAGGATCTATAGAAACCTTTCTGAATTTCTGGGCTATAAATGGACTTCTATGCAGTGTACAAGATGATGAATTAAATCTCAAGGGACTCGTTTGACCGTGTGTTTTAATTCGTTGTTTGTACCTTGTTTTGGAGCATGATGACAGTTGTTAAAGCTGATGTATTTTATTGTGTCTTTCTATTAAAAACCATTAGGTCTCGTCATGAAGATATTTTATTTTTTATTTATATTGTGCATTTATTTTTAGCAATATGATACGTTATATTTTAATTTTTGTTTCTTAACAGCATAATCTATAACATTTCAAATTTGGTATATTTAATGTGAACATGTGATATCTTCCTGATAAATTGTTAATAAAGTACCATGAAAAGTCTTCTTCTTCTTCTTCTTTTTTTTTCGTTCTTATTCTTCCTCAAAAGTTTGGACCGTATTTCCTCATACAGTTTTCATCTGATCAACTCCAAATTTGGTCAACTTTTGATACTCAGCGTAGAATCGTGTGCTATTGTTTTTATTTTGGATCCGTTCAATAGTTTTAAAGCTAGCCACCTTTGACTGGGCAAGAAGGTCCCATAGGAAATGCATAGGGATTTTCAGTATTGATCTTTAAACCGTTACTACACATAGAGTTTTGATCGGATCACTACCATACTTGGTCAGGATTTTACCATTAGAGTCCTGGATGTGTTGATCGATCTGCAAGGCAGGTGCCCAAATGGAAGGGTACTGCTTGGGCGTCAAAATTATCATTTTCGGTTTTGGCAGAAATTAACTCTCTGAAGGTCAATGGCATATTAGAAGATACCCTGTGACATGCTCTCACGTTTTCACCACCCCTGGATACCACAAGACCAAAAACCCTAGTGTCAGTACTGGGTATGCCGCTAGAGATGGAATATGCAGACGATGTGGACTTCATAGACGAGGAAAAGAAACCACTTGACGAACTTCTCCTAATAGCTGCAAGCAAACAAAAAATTGAGAATCTCTTTATGAATGAATCCAAAACAGATTTCACCCACATATACCTATCTACAAAGCATGAAACTAAATAAAATGACGATCCACTTCGTGGCGGCGAACCATGGAGGAAAAGTAAAATCCTGGGCTCACTGCTTTGCAGTACTGCTGACATTGCTGCACGCTGTGTCATGGGGAACATAGCTTTCCAGTCCTTCTCGAAGCTATGGATTCGTACATCAAAGATGCCCTTGATTAAAAAGACTACGTTTATACAATGCATCCAGCAACTAGCTACGACTGGAACGTTGAAAATGGAACCCTCGTGCCTATTTGGTATGAGGGAGCAGCACTTCTCGAGTGACAAGCTGCTGAGTGGCAAGCTGCTTAGTCAAGTCGATCGAGCCTGCTTTTCAAAGTATAGATAGCGCTGGCGTTAACATTCCAAATGAGATGATGAGATTCCAGTGTGATGTTGATGATAAAAATAATAACTCTGTATTAGATGATGATGTTCTTTCGGGTGATGAAAAATATGAATACCATTTCAAATGTTTTATTTTAATGTTTGCACAGAAATATCACTGTTTTGGTGGTCATTTTGAAATTTTATGAGCCATATGGTACCAATTTGGAATTTCGAAAATTGTTTTCTTCAAACTGGTCATGCCTACATACATGTGACTACACGCTTAACCTGTCTACATCGGTCAATATGTATTCAAACTGTCCGATTTTCATCGTGACCCCCATCCCCACATTCGTAAAGACGGCATGGAAGCATTTTGAGGCATATGGTAGGTCTTTAGGATTTCGAAAAAAGTGTTTATTCAAACCTAAATATATGCTAAAATTATCTAAATCGTTCAAAGGGAGCGGGGTGAGGGTGTGGGGGGGGGGGGGGGGTGAGGACATTGGGCAACTTTTATATTTAAAAAAACAACCCCGCTCGACACCATCAGATTCCAAGAAAGAATTGGTTTAAGATCAATTGCAAGTATAAAGTAAACATTATTTCCTTAGAGAGCGCAATTCTAAGGCAGACTAAATGCAGCCTCCCTGGTGAAAACTATGAAATGAATTTATTGAAATGTCGTAATCAGCATCAACAACAAGGGCCAAGTGGAAATACAGAATGTCATGCTGTACATATAACACATGTTTATGTGTTTGATACGAGTCTGGAATGGGCACAGCTACTCAGTGGTGGTAGTTCCACTGCCACTAATAATATCAGGCTAAAACGGACACGTAGCAATTATTTTGGTAGTATTTTATTAGCGAGAGGAACGGGGGGGGGGGGGTGAGGGAGGGACAGCGAGAGAGAGAGAGAGAGAGAGAGAGAGAGAGAGAGAGAGAGAGAGAGAGAGAGAGAGAGGGGAGAGAGAGAGGGGGGGAGAGAGGGGGAGAGGAGGGAGAGGGAGTGAGATGGGGAGAGAGAGAGGAGGGAGAGATGGGGAGTGAGGGAGGGAACGAGAGGGTGAGAGAGAGAGAGAGAGCGTGCGAGCGAGAGAGGAGGAGACCGAGGTGGAGAGATGAATGGAGGGAAGGAGTGAGGGAGGGGTGGATGGAGAGAGGGTAGAGATAGGGATGAGGGAGCGAGAAAGAGTTGGAGAGAGAGAGATACCGGGGGAGAGCGGGTGGAGAAAGAGCGAGAGAGAGGAGAGGGGATGAGAAAGAGGCAGAGAGAGGGAGTGATAGGTGGAGAGGGAGGAGAGAGGAGTGAGAGAGGAACGGGGGAGGGAGAGGGGGGAGGGGGGATGAGAGCGAGATGAAGAAAGTGGGAGATAGATGGGTGGAGGGAAGGAGCGAGGGATGGGTGGGGGAGGGAGAGGGAGGATGGAGAGTGAGAGAGTGGGAGACAGATAGAGAGGGGAAGAGACGGGAGTAGAGAGGTGGAGACAGAGAGAGAGAGAGAGAGAGAGAGAGAGAGAGAGAGAGAGAGAGAGAGAGAGAGAGAGAGATAGATAGATAGAGAGAGAGAGAGAGAGAGATAGGAGAGAGATGAACGGGGGAGGGAGAGGGGAGTGGTGTGGGGGCGAGATGAAGAAAGAGGGGAAGATAGATGGATAGAGGGAAGGAACGAGGGATGGGTGGAGGGAGAGAGAGAGGGAGAGAGAGAGATAGGAGAGAGATGAACGGGGAAGGGAGAGGGAAGTGGTGTGGGGGCGAGATGAAGAAAGAGGGGAAGATAGATGGATGGAGGGAAGGAACGAGGGATGGGTGGAGGGAGAGAGAGAGAGAGGGAGAGGGAGGAGGGAGAGTGAAAGAGAGTGGGAGACAGATAGAGAGGGGAGGAGACGGGAGTAGAGGTGGCGATAGGGAGAGGGAGAGAGATGTGAGGCTCTATCAAACTCATTACCCGGGGGGGGGGGGGGGGGGGCAGGATTTGGATTTTGGATGGCACTAATGCTTGAAATTTCACTCAAGGGCCCGGGGTATCTCAGTAGGCTAGTAGACCTCCAAACCCAGCAAAAATCGCATATTACGTTAAGAGGGTGGTCGTGGTCAGCAGGCGATTTCGCAGGAGTGGCTGGGCATAATTTTAAAATATTAACATGGTCAAACCCATAAATGGACCTCATATTTGCACAGTAATTTTTATTACTAGAGACCATCTAGTTTTGGAAATATATTACATGAGAGTGGAAAACAGGCCTCAAAACCGATGGCTCACTAGTAGGTGGTGGCCGTGGTCAACAGGCCATTACTCATAAGTCACTGGGCAAATTAAAAACACTTTTATAGACTTATATTTAGAATACATAACGCAATACTCACATCGGCATTCGACGGTGTGAGTACCTAGTGGGGAATGTGTGGTGGTTTCATGCCAAATGTGGCCGAAACCTCTAGTATGAATACACTCGAAGAGGTGTCGTCAATTGAGAGATGTATACATCTAGTTTGAAGACGTAAATAATGTTCGAAGAATAGATTTGGTAACCTATTATTAAAACTTATTGGTAAATATGCTTGAACTAAGAACTATAGATCTCAATTTTTGTGTAAATGAAAATACTGAACTTCAGAGAGATATGCTTCTTTTACGTAGGCTCAAGCACACATGCAACGCGGTGTGGATAGGTGGTTGGTTTAAGACAGTATCAGCCCCTATTCTCCACGATACGAAAAAATAAGCAAGAATGGCGAGTCAGGGGAGCATTTGTAATTTAAAAATTCGTAATTTGACAGGCTCATTGGTATTTTAGATAGTTAAATAAGCAATTTTCACATTGTCTGATGGTCCAAATTTACATGAAGAAACACAGGAAATGCCCTGAGAGCATCTAGATTTGAAAATTATCTGTGAGTGAAGACCCATATACGCTTCCCCACCCCAGCCGAACCGACCCTCCGCACAACCACCAACCCCTCCCCCACCCCTCACACCCCACAACTTAGGGGTTCATAGACATGTTTAGTCTAGGGTCGAAAATAGGCTTGATCCGGTGCTTGGAGGCAGAGCAATCATTGAAATCGGTTCAGCAGTTCCATTAATACTATCGTGACGAAATATACTCCCATATCTATAATATGCAGTAGGCACGTGATACCCCCCCCCCCCCCCCAGGTTCCACAGCCCCCTGCACCCCCCCCCCCCACCCACCCATCCGCTATCCCTGCCGCTGGTGCAGCGCTGACATCCCGAGACATGCCAAGATGGCGGTGCACAGATGTGCAACCGATTTTATCTAGCGATATTTGGTTAAGCAATTGTTATCGGAATCTTTGTATTGGCGAAATTTCATTATAAACAATAATATAATAATCTTGCAAATAACCAAACTTTCTAGCATTCCGGAATTTTCGAAGAAAAGGTAGGCCTACACATAGAACTTGGGACATAGGCCTTACCAAAATGTTAAATGCCCACTCACTCGCTACTTCACTAATATACCGTAAGTAGGACTTAAGGTGTGTGTGTGTGTGTGTGTGTGTGTGTGTGTGTGTGTGTGTGTGTGTGTGTGTGCGCGCGCGCGCGCGCGCGCGCGCGCGTGCGTGCGTGTGTGTGTGGTGAGAGCAGGGTATGTAATATTGATAAAAAATCGTAAAACGCAATTCTTGAATAGCTGATTACACACCCACGCACGTAAGCAAGTACGCGCTCACAAACAGACGTATCGAGGAAAATGATCCAACTTCCGGGACCCGTGTATATGAGCGGCTCCGCTTCTATTCGTAAATGGCTCTCACTTGAACCGGCCCTCAATCTAAAAACAGAGGTGTGGCTTCTACGAGAATACACTTTTACGTATACTTTTCACGTATACTTTTCTTGATCTCGAATCGTAGGAGATCTCGCGAGATACGAATGACCGGCCCTGTGGCATTATTGATATTAAAGGATTAACATTAAGAAACTACACGAAAATGATAATCATAAAATAACGATAGACGACTAGGCTACTACGACTGCGAGAATGACATTTAATACAACAGAAATGACAACAAATAATATGAGAACGACAAAAGCTCACATAATGGCAATAATAATGGTAACGAGAACACGTCAACATTGACGAGGACAACAACAGCAAGGAGCGACAAGGATAACGAGGACGACGATGATGAGGATAACGAGGATGACGATGATGAGGATGACGACGACGACGACGATGAAGGCGTCGCAGGCGGCGGCTGCTCATTGCTAGAAATAATAATAATAATAAATAATAATAATAATAATAATAATAATAATAATAATAATAATAATAATAATAATAATAATAACTAGAGAACATTTACTGAAGTAACTGTAAATCTGCGATGTCTGGCCATGAACAAATAGTATAAGGCCTCTTCTAATAAAGAGATGACAATTCTGATGCTATGCGAAGTCATTTCAAACATGAAAACTGGAAAGCTTTATTCATGAATGACCTTGACCCCAACGGCGATATTAAAATTTTTATTGGAAACTTTTTAGATCTCTCAATGTTCAAGAATCTGGCCAGGTTTAAAGAGAATCGGAAGAAAACTGTAGGAGATAACACTGTTCCAATATTGTTCCCATAGGTTTACTATGGGGATATGTGTCACCCAAAAGCTGATTTTCTCGAAAACTGTTGGCCGGATCAACTTTAAATTTGATATCAAATTAAGTCAATATGAGAGCTGGAGGTTCACCAAACTTCAAGTCGCTCGGACCAAAGCTCATTTTGGCGGCCATTTTGGAAAACAAAAATTTTGAAATTTTTTTTTTTACCACGAGTTCATTTCTGCAAAAAATAATTTTTGGTCATTTTGACCCCAAAAAAATTTTAAATTTTCATCCCAAGTTCATTTCTGCAAAAAACGAACACTGGTATTTTTGGCCAAAATTTTTCCATGGCAGCCATTTTGAAAAAATAGTTTTTTTCAAAAATAATCGTCTGTGGCAACATCCTACCCCAGGATGGGAGTGATCCGATCAAAACTCTAGGTGTAGTAGCACTTCAAACATTCATTTGAAATCCCCATACATTTCTTATGGGATTTTTTTTCATGCATTGTGGGGTTAAAAGTCTGGCGGCCATTTTCAAAAACAAATGGCCAGTTGTAACATCCTCAGCAAGTATGGTAGTGATCCGATCAAAACTCTGGCTGTAGTAGCACTTCAAAGATCAATTTTGAAAATCCCCATACATTTCCTATGGGACTTTTTGGCAGATAACTCAAAAACTTGTGGGCCGAGCCAAATAAAAGTAATAGCCCATCGATTGTGGCATGGGCCCTTGAGGTTGACCAAGTTTGGAGTTGATCGGATGAAAACTCTAGGAGGAGATGCGGTCTGAACTTTTGAAGGAAGAATAATTATAATTATAATAATAATAATAACTAGAGAACATTTACTGAAGTAACTGTAAATCTGCGATGTTTGGCCATGAACAAATAGTTTAAGGCCTCGAATATGATCTTTGAAGATGCGTGATGCAAGGGAGGTAACTTATGCCAAGCATGAAAACTGGAAAACTTTACTCATGAATGACCTTGACCCCAAGGGGGATTTTAAAATTTTCAATGGAAATTTTTTAGATCTCTCAATGTTCTAGAATCTGGCCCGGTTTGAAGATAACCGGAAGAAAACTATATGAGATAACACTGTTCCAATATTGCTCCCATAGCTTTACTATGGGGATATGCGGCAACGAAAAGCTCATTTTCTCGAAAACTGTTGGTCAGATCAACTTTAAATTTGATACCAAATCAAGTGAATATGAGAGATAGAAGTTCACCAAATTTCAAAAAGAAAGTATAAAAAGAAAGATCCGGAGTAAAAATAAGTGCTAATAATAATAATAATAATAATAATAATAATAATAATAATAATAATACGATAATAATTCTTACAGATCATCATCATTATCAGTAGTACAAAACATCGGAGAATTTACAGATATCCGACAATCTGTACTATTGCCTTACCCTAGTGCCTACTGTACTGCAGATCATAAAAGTACTCAAATACCATGTATTCATCGCGTACTTTTTATTAACCCTTACCACTCTGATGACAACATTTTAAATTTTCAAATCAAATTAAATGATGAACTGCTGTTCATTTTTCACAAATTTGGTGGCCGATGGTGCTGTCGTAGACAGCAACATCGTCTACCAAAATTGTTGAAAATTGTACAGCAGTTTCTTTGCTATTGACAGGGTGAAAGACATAATATTGACATCAGAGTGGTAAGAGTTAAAGGATAAGTAATGAATTAATGGTTAGCTTGGTGAATTTTCAACTGGAACCAGTATCGGCTCGATAATTTTCAAACATAGTTTTCTTTAATAAGGCCTGCAAATGGTAATTTACAAGGCCACTGCAGAAGCCGTTTTGATCATCAGCTTAGCCATTAATGTCACGGTTAAACACAATATTTGTTTCAACAATCTCTTCAAAACGATTAAATCAACTTGTTCGTGTCCTAAACCAGTGATCCGTGTATACGCAAACAACGGATAACGGGATCAGCGATTAATTTCTAGTCCCGCTGATGCTTAGCACTGCTTTCGATACGTATACCGCTCTTAGAACGGCCACTACTACTGCTATACTTACTCATCAATATACATCTTTATGTAGCAAAATTTGCTCCATAATATGTAATGTCTACCGCCTAAAATACAAACATTACGGTATATTGTTGGCCTAAAGGAACGACGAAAATTGAAACTCACAGATATTTGAACAGGTCTAACTGCATGGTGGTGGGTCAGAGCGGACTTGGAACTGTATGACCTACGTGTATGCGCTAACAGTTCCATAGGACTTTCAGTGAACTGCCTTCCCAAAAGATTCCTGTGACCCACCCATTTTGGAGAGGGGAGAGGTGGGGTGGAGAGGAGACAAAAACAGTACGATACCCTTTTCATGTTTCTTAATCAGTATTCTCTAGTCTTCTATTATTGGATAAAAGAAAATTTACCTTTCCAGAGCAAACATCTATCATCTGACGTCATATGACATCATAATCAGCTAAGCGGCGTGTAGGATGACGTCATAATCACTGCGGCATAAATGATTTTATATCGTCCGTCTTTAACTCTTAATAGTCACACACGTTGTACGAAGTGTATGCCCCTACTATTTAATAAACATGCTGTTGAATATTTTGAAACTAATTTGACTGGACGCTGTTGCTGCAATGGGATTTCAACTAAGCAAATTAGTTCCAAAATATTCAATAGCTTACCTGTAGTTTTCTGAAAATTGATAGTTAGGGAATTCAGAGATCGATCGATCCCAACACGAGCGAGGTGTGGGTGGAGCTTAGCTAGAGATGGGCGGGGCATAGCTAAAAATGAAAAGGTCCATTTGATTGCGAACCTGTGAATGTTGCATACTGTGAGCGCTCTGCATTGACTGCATATACGCTGCCGAGTTATTCTGTTGATGTGATCGAAGAGAGTTGGGCGATGACTTGAAACCACTTATTGCTCCTGGAGACCGTGTTCTATTCACATTTCCACTTATTCCCTTATCATTAATCAGTTTCTTCAAATAATTATTTTCTTCTCGAAGTCGATTCACGTCTTTTGACAGCTCTTGCGCTTGACTTGACGCTTTTTGTGACACATCTAGCATTTGTTTTTGCTGTGAAAATTTTTCACGAATGTATGACAAAAGTCGGCGGCGATGGTTGTTCTGAAAATCCATTATTTGAAGCAGTTGTTTCTGTTGTTTCTTCACTAGTTCTGCTGGGTCAGTGAAAAATATTTCAACTTCCGGCTTCATTTTAGCCGAAAGTATTATAGTTGTACAGGGGCATTTGCACATTATACACATCCCCGTTGTGCCATCGTTCAAACAGAGTTCACAATAAATGTGGCCACAGTTAGTTAGTGAGAATTTACGACCATCACCAGGCTGGTGAAAACACACATTGCAATGAACCCAGTCAGTCATCGTCTGCCTAATTGCTGGTCAACAAAATGACGATTTACTATTCGCCACCAATATTTAGGGAGTTTTCAACGTTCTAATCTTAGTAAAACATCATATACGCTACAACGTGTAGATTACGCGTCCATAACATGTACCATTATTCATTTTGCATCAAACTAGCCGCGATCATCGTTGCATCAAACTAGCCGCGATCATCGTTGTTTTCGACATTGTTTCAAAGTTGTAACATATACGTGGAGTTATCTCCCGTGTTCGCGTTCGAGTATGCACCCTTAGCAACCGCTTATTTTGCTCTTTAAAGGTCATATAGGAGTGTATTTTAAGGCATTATAATATATCCAGTCCTTCCACATCATGTAGCTCTTATCAATTTGCTAATACATGGCATATTTTTTACATGTATGGCCGATAAAGTACATAGCTTTAGAATATCGCGTCATGAATTACCTCCCTGTGACGTCATAGTGGAACAGCCACTCAGCAAAGCTAATACAGGCAACACTGTTTACCTGGGTAAATTTTTCATTCTATTTTATTTAGCAATGAATTTTGAAATAGGCAATGATCTCAATGATATTCCAGCTAGACATTAGTCAGAAGTTTATAATAGCGCCGATGCCATATTTAAATATGAATATCTCTGTCACGAAAAAAACCACCCATTTTAGATGAGATCTGCTTCGAGAAAATATCTCTGATTCTGTAGATACTGTATTTTTACGACACTATATCTTGCTCCATCAGTTTTGGTAAGATGGCCGTCAAGCGCAGATCTAGGATTTTATTATTGAGTTAGTCCAATATTGGAGGGTCCGTGAGTGAGGAGGTGTCCCCTCCAAATGGCCGTTTGGGGAGATATGGGTGGGCTGGTTCTTCTCCCTGAAAATTCTGATGCTATGCGAAGTCATTTTCTGCATTCCATTTGATAAACAACATATCTATTTTGCATCCAAACTGCGCCTATAATTCAGCAGAATCTGTTATGATTTTCCAGATGTATCTCTATCCCCGCCACACCCCACACCCCCACCCACCCACCCCACACCCACCCACCACATACATGCAAGCACGTAAGCATGCGCGCGCGCGCGCGCACGCACGCCAAACGCAATCCACCGGTAGATCTGAATTTGCGAATTTGCCTAAGGTATCGCAATCAATTGATTTGTTTAAGTCTAAGACTGGAGAAAGCTAGGCCTATATAATTAAATCTCCTGTAGACTTAAGCCACACTATTCGTGACAATCTAAAACATCAATTTTAGCAAGCATTGATTGCAATATCATTTATGGATATACATTATGCCATCAATGCGTGACCGGGGTGGGGAGGGGTGGGGTGGTGGTGGGGGGGGGGGGGGAGACTTCTCATAGGCTACGTGATGGGGGTGGGGGGGGGGGGGGGGTTGGACTTCTCATAGGCTACGTGATTAACCTACTTGAACAAGCAAATAACACTGCATTCAGTTGCAAAGATTATGCCAAAATACCCGGTGGTCGGGCCTACACATTGCCACTTAAATTCTGTTTCCTGTCATTCTAAACATAGGCCTACAGGCTACACATGCGTGCGTATCACATACGTATGTGGGCGAGGATTCACTGAACGTAATGTAGCTAACGTATAAATTTACGCATAACGACACTCACTCTCCAACGCTTTTACTGATCGAGTAATCTGTAGGTTTACGTACTAGAGACAAATGCCCTAACTGCCTAAGTGTGTACAATTGTCGCGTAGACTGAAAACGCACATATATGAGTGCGCAAAAAGCGTGACAATGATAATTTATAACAGGTGGGTAAGATGAATTAAATTGTCATATTTAGATAGGCCTACGTTTATTAAGAGTGCACAAATTTACGTTAGATAGCTTACGCGTCGAAGACTGTCAAAATTGTTTGTTTACTATAAGCTTTCATTGACGTCCGCATGAACTGAAAGAGGGACGATCGATAACCGATATGTCAGTCTTCCTATGAATTCGTTCATCTGCTACTATTTATGTGCAATGTTATTTTTAAATACTGAACCCTTTTAATTTCATTGAGAAAATTGTATACAATGCAATATATACGCTGCTGTATACACGAATACACGAAATACACTGTGACTGCAGGCTATACCCATCTTCTAATGTCGGCTTTGCGTTGCCATATACATGGAGAGAAAGGAGAGAGGGAGAGAGAAAGCCAGTCATCTATGTTGTTAAATTTACATAAACATTGTGATGTTTTCATCGTGGTGTCCAGGTTATTGAGTATTATTCCCAGTAGCCTAGGCTGGACCTACCGTTTCTCTCCAAGCCTTGTTATCTCAGTTACGTTACGATCACTACCTCTTGTAGGAGAGATAGCCATACTTTTTCTTACTTTCCTTCTTAGCCGTAGTCTTTTCACATTCTCATTTATTCCGAGTTCTCTGACTATGCCCTATGCTTCTCCCCCATCAATTCAGAATTGTCATATGGCAGAGTCAGAGCACTCAGATTAATTCACATGTAGGTAAACTCAGGAGTAGTATGGTACATTTCTTATCTCATGCTGTTTACTATCTTGTATGCACCCTTCGAGATATTCACTAATGCTCTTCTCGTCATTTCCAAGCTTTGACTTGATTTTTCTCTACCTCGTCCTTGACTGTCTCTAACCTTTTTCTGCCCTCTGCTGTCCGTATTCTATGTCCCAGGCAAGGCGTTCGTACATCGTGAGCAGAACCATATGAATCATTCTATGAAATATCGTTTTGCTGATTTGTCTGATCTTTATTATAGAGTTCTGTGCACAGCTATTTTGGCAGATCCCAGACATCGCCATTCCTAGAAGAAGCTGCAGTGCCTTGTTATTTTCACCTAGTTCATTAGGGCATGTCATGTTGAAGTCGAGCAACTTGCAAGTATATGCGTTTCTGCTAGAATTGTTATGCTGGCTCGTAACAGGCGGTCGGGGTTTTTCAACTATACACACCGTTCACTTCTTCCCATGTTTGCTTGATTTAAGTGTAGGAATTCTGGACGTGGCTATCTATAAAAGTCGCCGAGGATAGATGGCCCATGTTTGTCCATGTGCTAAAGATGCCAAAAGACACACATGCACAGAGAGCTTTGGAATTCGCCCTATCGGGAGCCAGTAAATATAAAGCCAGGAAAGGATATCAATTTATATATTTGTTAATGACTCTGCAATGAGGGTAGGTGTTTGTGTGTGTGTGGTCGAGCTCAAGAAACAGATAGTCTTGGTACACAAAGATCAAGAATAAATGTGAGAAAGCTAAAGATTTTAGCCGATGACAAGAGTGAAGACACAGTGGTTAAAGGCAACAAATGACCGATTGCAGCGGTAGGATGTTTCTAATCCTACAGCCGCAGAACATAGGTTTTTACAGTACATCATCATCATCATCATCATCATCATCATCGTTCTCGCTGTTTACGCCGATGTGGGCCTGTGGCACTTGTCAAACTAATTATAATGAACTCACATACTGCTGCTGCGTGCTACCTACGATGAGGGTCGCATGGTAAGATCTGCACTAGAAGTTCTGGCAAGTGATTTAATTAGCTTAAGCCCCATGCTGGCCTGCTGTGTGCCACCTATGTTAATGAGAGTTTTACTCATTGGAATCTAAAAGAGAACATGTCAAGTAAATATATTGTGGCCCAGCCCAATGAGGACTGTGGTTGGCTTGCCGCTACCCGACTGGGTTATCTACAGGCACCTAGCTGTGTCGGGAATTCCTGACCAGAGCTGCGTATCTCCAAGGAGATGGCTGGTTACTCTGGCCTGCAAACGTTTGTGGGTGAGCCCCGAGAAGGAACCCATGGGACAGCATTGCAAACCCTGAGAAACCTAATCGAGAGCCACTAGAAAGAATCCAGGGCGTGAATGGTCTATGACTAAGTGACCTGACCCGGATCCCGAAGGATACTATGATGAAGAAAGCTTTCGCGATGACCGACTGCCTGGCCCCTCCCGACAATCCTAAACCCAGCCTCGACAGACAGAGGGACAGACGCAAGATGGTAGTAACCCGGCCACAAGTGGCACCCAATGTTGGCTGCAAGGGCATGTCTAGATGATGACTCCGTCAACTGGATGCCAGCCAGATATGATGATATTCACCTCTTCCACCCCACATTGTCTACTCAAGAGGGGTACAGAGTGTACCACCTCCCCTGGAAAGTCATGCCTAGGCAATACCATCCACGACAATGTACAGATCTTTCTCCCGAAACACTCTTCCCAGACGAAGTTAATCCTGTTTGGGGACTTCGCTCAGAAGACAGAGGGGAATGTAGGTATCGACTCACGAACACGTCGCCTGTATCCCTGCCCCCTGCAACACCTTACTGCCCACGGCTAAACCCATTCTACCACCCTCACGGACCTATGACAGTCATACGATGGTGAGTCGCCTTGGAAAAATCATGGAACTTAATCGATGGGACGAGACCACCAGATGATTGTATCTCGCCACCCATTTAAAGAGAAAATAGTCCCTTCTCGAGGACAAGGAATTAAACAGCCCCAATAATGAAGAAAGTGGAATAAAAAGTCTCTCATTTACGCACATGGGGCATTTCACCTTCAAGCCCATTTATCGAAGCCAGAGAGTCACCAAGGAAAGGAAATTAAGATTTTTGTCAGGCACTAGTGCTTACCGAAATTTTAATTACGGATTCTTCCTCCATAAACGACATATATAAGCAAAAGTACCATCTTAGTCAGCCTCTCTCGATCTGAACGAGGTGACCATAAAACAATAACACTTCAGATCGCCATCATCATGGGAAAAGCTTACCCTGCCCCTTATGGTCAAAGGTCTTCATCCAGTCTAATGATTTATGGGTGCATCATGAACAATCGTATCTCGGGTAAAGGGCAGTTTTCCACTTTTGTGACTCCCTCCTCATGATGGTGCCCCCAAGGCCTTTGCCATGCTGCCAATCTACAGCACCACATCCAGATAATTACCTTCCTCCCGGTAGAACGAGAACTGCCTGTAGCATCCCAGTGACTCACCACCCAATTGATCATCACCCACCATGCGCCCAATGAATCTGCTGATGAGCCTTCAGCTCCAGTTGACCTTTCTGCTACATCTTCCACCACCAAGAATCAGCCATCTGCATCTTCCACCATTCATGATCGTCCGCTAGTAATCTGTCCGTAGCTTTCACTGTTACCAGCCATCCATCCATGTCTTCTATTAGAGACCAGCATCCTATGATTTCTTCCACCGCTGAGATTCGTCCACCGACATCTTCCGCTTCTGGTAGACTCCCACCACTTTCAGTAGCCACCTATCCACTTCGTCCGCCACTCCTGGATTCTCCATTGAGAGCCAGAACAACCTTCCAACTCCATCAAAAAAGGCTTGCCACCGCTCTCGCCACAGCCAGTGCCACCTCTCTGGGGATGAAGAAAACCAAGCCATCTTTTCTCAGGCTACACAGAACCCCGACAGCTAAATCAGCTTCCACACCTGGTTCACCTCAGGTCTCGACAACAGCCAGCCAATCAACACCAATGATAGCCTCTCAACCCTCATCACCGTCGGAATCTTGTGTCAGAAAGATCACACTACCAACATTCTTTTCTGGAGCAAGGCACCCTAGTCAGGCAGAGCTGCAAGATTTGTTCTTGAGTGATAGTGAGACTGAAGCTTCTCACCTAGGCAGGACTACTCCGCCACATTCTGAAATCACTGCCGTGCTTCAAGATCTGTTGCAGGACACAGAAATGTTGGTTACCGACTCGTTACCTGTTACCTCCTGATGCTAAAGATACTCCTGTTCATGTCGGTACATACATGGTCATCTCTTCGATTGTGTTTACTGTAACTACCATCAGACCATTTCCTGTCGTGGTTCCTACTGTGACCATTTTTTCTTCACCGCCAACTATTGACATAACAGCCATCATTCCTTCGCTGGGTAGCATCTCTGCATCAACACAACTGGTCACTATGCTTCCAGCTGCTGCCGTTATGCTGACCTGAGAAACTTCTGCTGACGCTCATGAACTGCCAACCTACGCCTGCGCTTTGGCACCCACAGTCCAGGCACCGCTATCTACCCTGCTGCAACCATTCCTAGAGGTTCCTGCCGCTGTTTCTCCTTCATCTGGAGCAATTTCCATCTCTTTGTCTTTGCCTTCAGTTTTAGATCTGACCACATCTCCAGACACGACTCCCCCCATAACCACAGATGCTATCTGTACTATGGCCGCAACTTCGATGGCAGCCACGTGTAGCGCAGCTCACCATGGCAACAACCACCACATCGTCTCTGGACTCAGTCCCCACCTCTGCCATCACTGTTGTAGTTACCACCACGTCGCTCCCACCACCATCGTGAATGTTGCCACCATCGCTACTTCTGCGACTGTCTTTATGAGCACCACCATCACCACTGCGAGGATCTCCACCCCTCAAGATGATCATCCTCTTCACGCTGACGTCATCAACAACAATCTTACCGAACTGCTGCAGTGGATCCATGCCTACCCAGCTGCTGACCTGAGAATTGCTGATCCACAGCTCCGTACGTTCCTGCTGCAGAATCTGTGCACCTTTACCTCCATCCTGGAGACAGCTTGTTCCACTGCCATCCCAAAGAACCCCCACACCATCACACCACGAGGCTGGGAATGTCAACCTTCCATGTCCGCTGGTGCTCTTTTGCAGGGGGTGCAGACAGCCTTCTCACATCATGCACCCACTGGAACAAATACTGCCGCTTCCTCGGCATCAGCTCTACTATTTTCCTGGTGAGCCTCAGCGAGCACCTTCTAACATTTCCTCCCACAAGCGACCTCTCTCAGACACCAAGTGATTCCGCCACCAACTCTATTACAGATTTGTCTTAATGGATTCATCTTCTCGAGATCCACGTCTTTATCTTTCCACGTATCATCTATTCACATCTTCATCTTTCCATGTGATCATCTATCCACATCTTCATCTTTCCGCGTGATCATCTATCCATGTCTTTATCTTACCACGCCATCATCATCTTCCATGATTCATCCGCCCACAGTTCATCACCCTGAGATCTATTTTTCCCACGATAAGGCTTCGTTCTCAGCACCTTCTTATGATGATTGTCTAGATAAACTGCATTGCACATGTGGATTATTGTTTAAAACGTTTATTAATATCACTTGTGCTATCATTGTTCAAGGGGCGCTCATCTCCAGGTCTCAGGTAGGTGGGGGCGGAACTAAGTAGTCTGAGACGAATAGGGGGTGGAGGGTGGGTGGGAGTGGAGGGTGGGTGGGGATGGGTGGAACGACTATTACCATTGTAAATATGTTCCATAGTAAATAAAGAGGTAGCAACAAAACATATAATGGTTGCCCGCCATATAAAACAATATATATATATATATATATCAACCTGTCGTTGTATTAGACCACAGCGGTGCCTCGGCCCAACAGAGATTCCCTAAACTCTTTCCTCTTTAAGCTATTTGAGCCGGTGTCGCATCTGCAACTCAGAAAGCCCATCCTTGGACTGCATCAAAACCTTTTTGATGTCACTCAAGCTGGTCTTCGTCTCTGAGTGAAAGATTCTCCCAACTTTGCGAGGTAGAGGTTCTCGCTTAACCTAACAGTTCGCGTCCTTCTGCGACCGGCTGAGGCGTTAAACTTCAAAAGCATCTAGGTTAGCTAAACCACTGCCGAGAGCGGGATCCCCTAAATCACTAGAAATAGGCACACATAGAAGGCCCATTTCCTGAGGACTTCAGATCAACCAGGCGAAACCCATTAAAAGCCTCCAGCAAAGATTGCCCCCTCGACTGCACATTAAAGTAGAAGGCTCGCCCTTGTTCCACCCTAAGCGGAACTTTTCGAATTAATACTAGTATCAAGTGACACTATCAACGACTCTCAAAACTGAATAACCTCTTATAAACTGATCGAACACTTAGTGACTGTTAGCAATGTAACGATGGCAAGGAGTATTACCGCTGTCTCTCCCCCACTCCTAAGAGGACGCGTTTCCATGAGCATACTGTTAAGTACCCAAGAGACAGCTTCCCGCTGCCTGATAGGCCTTCCCGCCTCTCGAGTGATGGTCTAACGATGAGAATAAAAATTGCTCCTCTCGCCACCACAACTTTTGGATAGCAGAAAATGCAGCGCACAGAGCCACTAAATCAAATCTAACCTAAGACTGCCCTCGTAGCTTCTCTCTCTCTCTCTCTGTCTCTCTCTCTCTCTCTCTCTCTCTCTCTCTCTCTCTTTCTCTCTCTCTCTCTCTCTCTCTCTCTCTCTCTCTCTCTCTCGCTCGCTCGCTCTCCCCTCCCATCACACCGGCGCCCGAGAGAAAATTGCCTAAAGAGCCTAGCTTGAACACAGGTAGGAAAGACAGAAAGCCACCTGTGGCCCTTTCCGCCTGTCTCTACGCATACGCTCCACTTGCACGCACATAGAATAGCGGGTGGTGTGGTTTCACTCACACACAATCTGCTTGTAATGCAATATATATATATATATATATATATATATATATATATATATATATATATATATATATATATATATATATATATATACACGGATAAGTTAGGTATCTCTGGCGAGATACAGCATAGACGGTGCAGAAATGACACACTCATGTTTACACCAGACAGAGGGACAGACTATTTGCATATTATTCTGCTCTCTTCATAAGCACTGACATTGACTTTCAATAGAGATGTTTTCATCAAGCTTCATTCATATCATTCTTAACATGTATTCATCTTCGGGGCATTCATAATGAAAAAGATGAATATTGATAAGGGTATGTTGCTGACAACTATGGCTCAGCCCTTTCTTACTACTCCTCAAAAAGCCAGCTCTCGACTCGCTGAGCCAAACCTATAGAAGTACGTAGGTACCCACTAAAGTAACAACTATGCATTGTCATACAGGTTACACGAATAGCTGGGATGAGACAGTCGTGTTCGGTGTTGGCGGGAATGCTATCCCATCCCCACTGGAACATCATCGTTCCACCGGCCCTAGAGGTCGGTCATTGTACCCACCAGTTGCCCACAGTCTTCCTTCTGAATCCCTGAGGCCAGCTAACCAGCATCGTCGGGTCGGTTCATACCATGGGTACAAGTCAAAATCCGATGAGGTAAACACAGGACAGCGTGGCACCAGAGCTACAAGTGGCACCCGATGTGGGGCTCAAAATACTGAACCCATCACCCCTTATGACACAGGGCTATTCCAGCCACCGTTCTGTTTGAACGAATACATCGATGCCCCTTATAGGGAATATATAGATAATAGAATGGCCCGCACCATCACATGCGGTGTGGTACAAGAGGCAATATCACCACATTCGGTATTGTCCGCATATAATTGACATGTCTACTCACCAATAAGTGAAGGCGCCTTTATTGACACTTCTGAAGTGGACATGTCTTTCATGACAATTTCCGAAGTTCATGATCGGCGCCAAACACCGATGCATGACTATGAACTTCGCCCACACAGTCCCCCTAGGGGACAACATACCTCACCATACCCACTGCGCCAATGAAGTCCCACCTAATTTAATGTGGCTAAGGCTGCAACGTGAAGTGTACCTCAGAGTCGCCGATTCCACAGCATGAAAAGTGAGAAATAAACATCACATCAACACATGCACCTCAGAGTTATGCGCCAACACGCACCACCTACTACCTTAGGTCATCCGCAGGCGCACACCCCATCCCAACCATAATGAGGGAATTCTATACAGAGGCACTCTGATACTCTGTGCCTGATAAATAATCAACTACGGTATGATGATGCACCGATCTATCGATCTATCCAAGTACATGGGCGAAAACTGCCTGAATCTGCTCATGATTCCCCTATACACGAGCAACGGCGAATGCCTACACCACATCAGGAACCGATACAACAAGACGTACCATACTCATGGTGCCATCCGTGAACCTACTTACTGTCACACCACCAACCACATTCGCCACCTCCTTCAGCATTCATGCCAGTAAGATCTTCCGTACCACCAGGCTTCGCACCAATCACCCCAACATATGGTAGTAGCTGAATCATGCATCCACCTGAATTTAGTGGGGAAAGTGATTGGGAGAACTACAGGTACCAGTGCGAAATCATCCCCCGAACCAACTGTTGGACCGACCAATAAATGGGAGAATGCTTGGCCGCAAAATTATACGACAAGGCTCTGGAAATCCTGGCTGACATCAGTCGGCTACTACACCCACGTACACCATCCTGGAAGGCACCCTATCTGAAAGAATCGGTGATACAGCTCTTGGAGAGATGAGCCATCTTCAACTGAAGAATTTGTGGCACCGGCCTAATGAAACACTCCCCGGGCTATCAAGCCTAATTAGGCATTTGGTTATGCGGGCATACCCAAATACTAACCTAGAAGGAGTAATGCATCTCCAATTAGACACTTTCATTGACGCCCTGAGCGTGGAGCCCGCTCTAAAAGAGAAGTTGTTTCTGTTGGAGCATGGTAGTCTACAAACCCTTACTGCCACTGCTATCAGAATAGAGACATTCCTGAAGCAGGAAAAGAATGCTCGGCGCCAAAACCACCATATCAATATGGTGGAACAAACACATACACCAATGGTGCCAAACCACACTGACGCTTCGGCCGCACCGACTGAAGCGCTCATAGACACCACACCAGATGATCCGCCACTGAACCAAAGCCAGCTGACTAGACAATCACAAAAGGGCAGAGACCGGGATCAGGGCAATCAAAAGCCCTCTAATAATGGTCAGTCAAATGGCCTCTTACCAACCTAATCACTACACTCAGTGACACAGTAACAGCGCAGAACACCACACACACACCACTCCTTACACAAAGACGTACATTGCACGTGGCAAACCCAGGCATTGGAGGGAACGGTGCCCTTAAGTGTGACCCCCCCCCCCCATATATCACAGTACCTGGCTGCACGACACAAAAGCCCAATGGGCCATTAAACTAGCATAGGGACTGAACAATGAGTGAGTTCAGGGCCCATCCACTCGCCTCGGCTCAACACCGACAACCGGTCAAACTTCCATTCAAACAAATGCCACACCAATCACCCACACTACACCTCCTCCAGTTACTATCCATCCACGTACACACACGGCTTCGTCTGCAGCGGTATCCACACCACCCACTGTACCAAAGGTACCAACGCCTACTCTTAATTCAGCACTGGCTGTCCCCGCCCAGGCTGAAATCACCACTCCATCTTTCCTATGTGGGACTGCAGTAGTTGGCGCTACGACTTCTACTGAACCTACTTTTATATTAGCACCAAGACCGACCAATTCAGTGCCGAACCTTCGGCGCCCCTATTGGTCTGTAATACCAACATCACACAAACATCACCCACAGCATCCACCAGTAGTAGTAGTAGTAGCAACATGTCTGATCCTTATATGTATATGTTATGCATTTGCAACCTGGTGTAATAATATGCTCAAAGAGGTATTTGGAAGAAGAAAGAGAAGTTGATTCAATATTCAAGATTCAAACTTATTTATTTCATGCTTAATATATAGTATACATACATCAAAGGCAAGACAAATGAATCGATGGACCCCCTACACATAAAACACGATATTACAATATATAAGGTGACCGTTAATACAAACATCCGTAATATAATATTAACGTCTGTATAAGCATAAAAACAGGACATATTTACATAGTTACATAGTCCTCTTCTGCCCGTTAGGCTATATAGCATGTAGCAGGTCTTTGCTGTCTTCGATTTCTTCTTGGTTGTTTTGTACCTCTTTGACATTGTATTGGGTGTGAACGGGCATGATTGGGAAGTTAGCCAAGTAGATGCTATTTGAATAATGTCTGTCTCGTCTTCCTTTGAAGGTGTTCATGGTTGGAGCTGTCATAACGGCATCTGGGAGGCTGTTCCAGTGGCTAACGACTTGTATGCTGAAGAACTGCTTACATATGTTGGAGTCGAAGCATTGTTTCTGCAGTTTGTAGCTGTTGCCCCTGGTTTGCTCTTCCGTGTCTGCTGGGAGGATGATATCATGGTCAATGTTGTACATATCGTGAGTGTACTTCTAACCCTTGATTAAGTCACCTCTTAGACGCCGATACACCAGACTTGGCAGCTTGATGCTTGCAATCTTGCCTTGTAGGGTTTGTTCTTCAAGCCTGGCACCCTTTTGGTTCCACAGCGCTGTACATTCTCCAACAGTTGAACATCCTTTTTGTACAGTGGTGACCACACAACATTTCCATATTCTAGATGGGGACGCACAAGGCTTTTAAACGGCAGGACTAGCGTATTTGGGTCGAGGTAGTCAAAACATCTTCTGATCATCCCGACTAGTCTGTTTGCTTTGTTTGCGGCGATTTCTGCATGTTTATCAAATTTGAGACTGCTGGCCGCATACACTCCCAGGTCTTTTTCACAGATTGTCATCCCTAGGATTGTAGTCTGGCTACCCTCTTTCTTACTGTATTGGAGGTGGTTATTCGCTTTGTCTAGGTGCAACGTGCATAACCTTACACTTGGATGCATTAAAGGGCAGTTGTCATTTGTCTGCCCATTTGGTTAAGTTGCTTAGATCGGATTGTAGTGCTTGTTCATCATCATCATCATCATCATCATCATCATCATCATCATCATCATCATCATTTTACGAGGCATAAGCCCTTGGCTTGTTATTGCCTCAGGAAACTATGTTGGTATTGTATTATTAGTGCTTGTACTTTGTTTAGTTAAAATTGTTTATTTGTTTGGAACTTAACAAAAACTTTACCGGTGAAAATATGTGTTCGTCTCCTATGACTAGTTGTATGGTGACTACTCATCCAACGAACGCATTCTCATACTAAATGTGGTCAGCCACCTGTGTTCGGCTGTACAAAACATTAGTCAAACCCATCCTGGAGTATTCCAACTCGGTATGGTCACCACATCGTGTAAGACAACCAAAGACAATAGAAAATGTCCAAAGACGAGCTACCAGATCACCTGCAGCATTAAAGCGCTTCAGCTATGAAGGAAGGAGCTCAACTTGTATTCTCTAAAGTTTCGCAAGACTCAGGGAGATTTAATTGAAGTCAACAAACTCAGGCATAATATGTACAATGTCGATCCAGAAAATCTCTTTGGGAAACCTACAAGCAGCATAACATGGGGCCACAAATACAAAATAAGAATAGACCACAGCAACATAAGTACACGAAAATCTTTCTTTACTCAGCGAGTCTCGCCATCATGGAATGCTCTACCACCACACATAGCAGAAGCAAAGAACACGGACGAGTTTAAGCATAAACTGGACACACATCTTAAAGACCGTACATTCACCTTTAACTAACTTGCACAGAACTAATTATACGTCATATGATTGGGCATGTTACGTACACAAGCCTATCGGCAAAGACGGCAGTTATTTCAAAATGCATTGTGGTAGAAATTCAATTATATGTTTATAGATATCCATACTGGACAGGCTTGGTGGGGCAGTCTTCCTGATAGGTGGCACACCACAGATAAACTAAGGGCTGCCTATGTGTCTTGGTTTTAGGCGGCACACTGCAGCTAATGATCAGGACACATCACCTTGTCTGTTAAAAACCTTGTAAATATTACAAACCTTGTACAAAATCATGTGTAAAACTGGAGGGGTCTGGGTTTAGGGCTGTAATCGTACAAACACCCATTTCTGTTTCAGTTCTAGCCAAAAGGATGATTATTTACCGATCACCGCCACCATGAAAACGAAATCAGGCATTTGAAGGCCTCCTTTGAATAATCTAAGCCCGGGATAAATGTACTCTGACACCCACATGCCAATAGTATGTAAGATTACTGTATTCTGCAGCTGCAGTATTAGAAACATCATACAGTTACAATCAGTCCTTCTTCGCTTTTGACCACTCTGTCTTGTCCTCAGCCAAAATCATTAGCCTCCTCAGGTCCATTCTTGAGTTGAGTGTACCGAGTCCCACTTTCTTGAGGTCACCTCATAGCACTCTTAACAGATTTATGCAACGGCGACCTCTCCTGTCTTTGTATTTGCTGGCTCTCAGTAGAACAAATTCCAAGGCTCTGTGCCGGTGTGTCCCCCGAAATCCTTAGCACATGGCCAAACATGGACCATCTTTGCTGGGCGACTTTTGCGTGCAGTGGTGATGTATTACATCTCTTGTATAGTCCATCAGTGGAACTTATGCTGTCTGGCCATCGGTGTCCAGTGATAATGTGTAGGTGTTTGCGGTGGCAGGCATCAAGTTTGTCTAGAGCTGCCTTTGGAACTGCCCACCTGTTACAGTTATACAGCATCAAGGATACGCAGGTTGCGTTTTATAAAGGGTATCTTTGATCAACGAATCCATAGCTTCCAGAAGGACTGGAAATCTGTGCGCCCGCACCCCCCCCCCACCCCCCCCCCCCCCATGACGCAGTGTGCAGCAATGTCAGCAATACTACAAAGCAGTGCGTCCAGGATTTTATTTGTCCACCATGGTACGCCGCCATGAAGTGGATCATCATTTTCTTTAGTTTCATGACTTGTAGATATGTATATGTGAGATGGCTAAGTATAGGCTGCGAAATCCTAATTTAAATCATGCATTCCATACGTGCTAGCTGTTGAATACTTTGTTACTGATTTGACTTGACTGGGCTGCTGCCTTTCAATAATATTAGTTTTTAAAAGAGTCCCCAGAATTTCATGAAGAATTTATTATATTTGGTCCCGGAAGTAGAAAGGGTTAATAATGTAGGCTCTTTTTAAAGTATACAAATTCTTGATGTAGTCGTAGCAGTAGCATCAGCAACCAACTATTAACTTATTTTTTGTCGGTCGTCCGTCATCTGTCTATGCATCTGTAGCTCACGGGGGTATGTGCTGGTCCATTGTATTGTGCCGCTCCATTGCACCACATGTACAGGATGCGCGGGAGGGCTCGTTAGCTACGGTTCTCGGGGTTATGGATCCTGTATCATGACTCTCCGGAAGGTACAAAGACCGGCATCTAGAGCCGGTGGAACGATAACGTTCCAGTAGGGCCGTGCGACAATTGCTGCCGAGATTGAACCTCACGGTCTTATCCCAACTGTTCATGTCACTGGTATGTCGGTCCATAAACTAATTTAAAAGTTATATAATAATAATTAAAAGTAAATAACTACACAAACAATGGTACTCGTTTGCTAGTAAATGAGCAAAATAATACAGTACGTAGAACTAAACTTGTGTTCTTTCTATGTGGGCTCGCCGAAGGTACCTCACAAATACGTAAATCATGCGAGGTATCCCCGCAAGGGAGCATCGCAACGAGGATACTTAAATAGTTTAATATAAACCAATTATACCCCTAACACAGACAAAATAATATTGTTGTGAGTGGAAAGTGCGTCGCACGGGCCTCTGTCACAGGAAGATGCCTTCAATGCTGAAGCGGAGGTAAAGAGCTGGCAAAAAGGGCCACTCTTTTGTTCAAACAAAAAGCTATGTGCAGTGGGTTAATGTGATGTATGCTGGTTTATGTGAAGGCGGGACGGATGATTTCCGAAGAATTCAGAGGTCACCGTCTTATGTAGGTCCAAAGATACTGCATTGGTAGTTGCCGCCTTATTTATGCGGGCCTTCTGCTAAGTTTTAACCTACCATTTAGTTATTAGATACGCTTCCAAGCTTTGGCCGCAAGTGGCAGGGATTCCTACCTATCTTTTGACACATGAGTCTAACTGGCGAAGATGCCCAGCTTCCCGAAGGTCATCCCACATAGTATCTTCCTCAGAAAGACAGCGTGCAACATATTATGGAGTGATAGCTCCTGAATCACATGATGATCCAGTCACCATTGCACCATAACCACATGTAACATCACTAGGACAATTTACAGTTCAAATAAGCAATTTAGAAAGTGCAAGAGTATTTATGGCGGGGAGTAAGAGGCAGATATCCATCGCTTGTGACCTTCCCGTGAGGGCGTGGTGTGCTCTAAGACCGCACCCTGTCACCATACTGAGTTGGATGGAGATCTGCATCGCGTCCGTCACCCGTGTGTTGCAGAATTAACATTTTACCTGTCATTAGGGTTATGTTCCAGAATGCCCAGAGATGTACTTCAGGCCGGGATTACATAATATAATTTCTTTTCACAGTGCTTCCTACATTAGCAGGGGTATCTAAACTAACTGGTATCCAAAGATACAGGGGGAATGTATACGAAATCGGCATTTTAGTTATCACCGATTCTGAAATTGCTGGGAAGATTTCCACAGGCAGACTGTTGATGCGGCTCACTCTCAAGATGGTGAAGGAGAACGGTTATAGAAAGATGTCCATTAGATAGTCAGAATAACTAATATATAAATTTACACAGTAAATTGTAAAGTGTCCATCCGGCGACGGTAGTTTGAAAGTTGCCCATGACATAGAGGGCTGCAGTGGTAATTAAATATGCATGTACATAACTGGGTACACTGTGCGGGATACATCGCATAGCTCTTGCGATGCACTGGGCAGAGTCCCACCAGACTGTGGCCTAAAAGTTAATTAAAACACACGACATGCTGCGCAGAAGTTTGATACAACTTTTCAGCATGGTCCGGAAGATCTGGCGAGTTATCCACCAAGAATCACCTCGGTTCTACATCCTGTAGATTTTACATCGGGCCTGCAATGCCCATCTGCAAGGAAGCTCCCCTGTGGGTGTTCCGGAAATGGAGTTCTTCTTATTTAGTTAATTTGCCCTCGGATGGCCATCCGAGTCTACAAAAACTGGTGATTGCGGATCAAAGGTTGCTCACAAGCGCAGGAGATCTGAATTCTGAAGGGCGCTGCTGCGGCGTGGATGCCACACTGAGTAAGCAGTTAGTCCACGTCTAGCACTGCGCTGGTCCAGCAACCTTGCTGTCGTGTCGGCTGTTCCTCGCCGAGTGCTCTCGATTTTTGATTTTTGGCTCCTTTTATACTACTCGTGACGTCAGAGACAGGACGCCCCAGCCAATCAGCGGGCGAGCAGTAGCCAATCAGCGTGCAGCTAGAAAGGGTGCAGTGGCGATCACGTAAGCAGTGCATTCCCCATTCATTTAATACATACACACGATTACGACGTCAAAGCAATATTTTGAAGATAATTTAAATGGGCCATTTGTAGACAACTCAGCCATATCTGGACCGATTTTAAAAAGGTAGAAAGTTCTGAAATCCTCGTTTCATTCTGGTCCTGATCGGTACCAAGAACAACGAGAATGGAGTGATTTGAAGAAATTACCCGTACCAACTCGGTACACTATAAGCATACGCTCTCTCCCAATGCTGACACAGGGAAGCTCTGATACGCATGTATGCACACCCAGCGAGATGGCTAATCGTCGGTTAGTGACAGCTTCCAACTGTCTAGAAGCAGGCATTGGAGGATAATATTGTCCACTATAAGGCCAAAGAATGCATAAGTTCTACACATTTATACATCATAGAAATCATAGGAAACTCAGAATGCGGGACATCGATTCTCAGAGCCTGCATCTTTCAATATTTTTCTCTTGGTAGTTTGGTGTGTTGGTTGGTATTCCAGAACACCCTTCCCATAATAGGAGTAAACCCAATTTCAGATCTTCCTGCAGACAATGTCATTCAGAGTGCCCATTCTGTGGGGGCTGCCCCCCGCCTCTCAAATCTGCTTCCAGCGCCCCTGCCACCCACTCCCCCATTGTAATTTTCTGTGAAGTGTCAAGCATAAGGCCAAGGAGAGTATAATTGTATTTGTGGTGCAAGAACTTGTATGCTTCAATCCTGTCTACACGGAGTCTTCGGAAGGCTAGAGACGGTAGTTTGAGAATGCGCAATCTGTCTTCATAAGGTATGTCCCGCATTCCCGGCAGCAGCTTTGTGGCACGTCGTCACTTATCATTTGAAATGATGATGATGATGATGATGATGATGATGATGATGATGATGAGGACTTCCAGTCACACAAATTTCAAAATATAAAAAGTTTCTTATCCATCTTACTAAATTGTCGCCAATTGATTCATCTTACTAAATTGTCGCCAGCACCATATTGAAACGATCAATATATAAACGATCTTCTTAGGACGTCTTAGGATATTTCTGAGTTCTCAGGCTGTGTTCAGCCTCTATGTCCGCATCTTCTTCCATTAAAAATGTTCCACGTTCCTGACTTCCTGGCATCCGATATTCGTCCATGAAATCAAATTTAATGGCTTGTTGCTCCCAAAATGTATCTACGGCCACTTCAAAGGCGAAGACAGATTTACAATTTACTATGGCGCCAGGCAAGCTATTCCAAATATCTACCACTCTATTTGTAAACATATATTTCCTAATGTCCGTACTAATATGGTGCTTGGACAGTCTCAAGCTATGGCCTCTTGTGCCTCTATTCTCTGCCAAGATCAGCAGCCCCTCGGAAGATTCAGGATCATATATCTCATGGGTGAGTTTATAGACCTCTATCATGTCTCCTCTCATCCTTCTGTACCGCATTGTGGGCATTTTCAGTCTCTTCAGCCTATCTATATAGCTCATATTGCTTAATGCTGGAACTTGTTTGGATGCTCGTCGTAGTACATTTTCTATTAGGGCTACATCCTTTTTCAGATGAGGGCTCCACACACATACCGCATACCCTAGGTGAAGTCTCACCAAGGCCTGGAACAGCTGCTTAAACATTTCCTCATCTAAGTAAGTGAATGTTCTTCTAATTAGCGCCATAATGATGTTCGCCTTGTTAACTTGGGCTTGAATGTGGCTTGAGAAGGTTAAGTTCATGTCTACTGTGACCCCAATGTCATTTTCCTGTTGTGTGTTCGCAAGATTTACTATAGTGATTTACAAGATTTACTTGCTTGTAGAGGTGGTAGCTCTTCTTATCTGGGTGTTTTCCTCCCTTGCTCTCTACCGTTAGTACTTTGCATTTGTTTGGGTGGAATCTTAATAGCCATGTGTTTGACCACACCTCTTCATAATATTTTGTAATTATCTTCCATCTAGGATATTTACTGTAGATACAGGGTTTTTAATATGGTGAACTATAGAACGAAAACCAACTACGTTATCACATGCACAGTACATGAACGCGTTTAGTGATATTTCCTTTGCATAATGTCACATGATTACCAATAATATCCTGAAAATCTTTCACATCACAACATCAAGATGGATCGCGCATCCACAAAGGCTGTAGAAATGAAACCTAGCCTAGTTGTTAATGTCATACTATTTTTAGCAGTAACAATAATTACGTTTATCGGTAATTTTTTATTTCAATTTAACATTTTGAGTTTCTACGTAATTACCAGTTTTCGCGTATATAAAACCTTAACCAGACTGCGACAGCTGGGATTACCTACGAATCGTGGTAGTTTCGCCTTGGTGTCTGTTGATCTCCGACTTTGGTTATCTACGCCAGGCTATTGAAAAGGCAACACTTGTAGGAGGTGACCAAATCTAGGTGCGGTCATTGAATTTGTCAATTTTGGTCAGGAAAAGTCATGGAATTTTAATCCCAGAAAGGGGTACAAACCCTGAACTGTTCTGTACTTGTTGGTATCAAACACATTCATATTTCTCCCAGACATGCATATTTGTGGACATGCACCAAACCACCACAGCCACGTCTTCGTCAGATCTCTTGTAATTATTTTGTATTCAAGGATTCAGTAGCGTAGGCCTATTCAGGCATGTCAAGACTCGAAGGTAGAACGCTTGCGACAAATTTATTCAAAGTGGTCTGAAGCAATGTCCATTTGCAGGTCATGAGAAGACTATTTTTGAGAATTTGCCACTGCAATGACTGACTTGAAAACCAACATTACCAAGCCAGTCATTCTAGTGGCAAATTTTCAAAAATAGTCTCAGCAAGCATACGCGGCAAAGCGTCACACAGAATTTATGTTTTTCTATGAAAATAGTGTGAAGGTAACTATACAAGACAGGTGTTGAATATTTTGAAGCTAATTTGACTGGAACTTGTTGCGGTGTATCTTATATGGCAGCAACATCTCATTACTTTCAAAATATACAACGGAAATAGAATATTCTTTACATCATAAATAATTTGTAGCTTTTATCTGTATGGTTTAAATGGTTAATGCTGCCTTATCCTCTCAAACTGGCCAAAATCTGCTTCTGCAATAGGCCTGAGGAAAGGCGATTTGCCTAGCAGAGATTATTATTTTTTAATTTACCACTGGAATGACTGTGTCGATTAATTAGTTAACCACTCATTCCAGTAATAAATTTTTTTTTAAATCTCATGGCTTGCAAATGGACATTTTCAATGAGGTTCAAATTTTGTAAACATGTGTAAATAACAACAGCTCCCAGTTATATTAATTTCAAAATATAGACTACATATTTTCCTGGTTGCGTTAGAATACCAAGTAAATGTTGATTGATCAAAAGGATTGATGTAAGCTAATTATTGATCGTTTATCTTACCACTCTCCTTGATCAATGAGCACATCATTTCAAGACAAGATTGCATACACGTGTTGAGAGATGAATGGGGAGTAACTCACCGCTTATTGGCCTCAACTGTTTTGATAATAATTATTGTGATTATACACTTGCGCCAACAAAAGAAAATATGCGAATCATTTATCCCAGGTTTTTTATGGACTTCTTATTGCAACCTGAGCATTTATCAAAACCTACCCTATTGAATACTAATCAGCACTTTAATTTTGAATTTTAAAAATGCCGTTCTATAGCTACTGCCTATAAATAATGCAAATATTGCAATGCCAAATGTCATCAGTTCCTTGGAAGATATTCTGACGGTTTGTTCATAAATGGTGCCCCTACTCCACCATCCCAACAGTCAGGTGGGGTATCTGAAATCCTCAGTCCAATAATTTTGAAATCTAGATACTCTCATATGACATGGCTGATCTAGAACTAAAACCGGACCACTGCGCCACAAATAAATTGGGTTTGTCTAAGAATCCCCACCCCATGCCCCCGAACCTCTAACGCTAATTGCTCTAGTGGTGCAGTGATCAAGCCACGGCTATTTTGATGTACAAAATGATAAAGTGCCATGTTGTTGTCTGACCTACTGTCAACCAGATCAACCACTCTTATTGCTAAACCTGAATGCATCAAACATTACTTAATGCTACCTTATTTACAAAGATCCATCCCTGCTTCCCAGCACCAATCCGTATATGGAGCAACCCCTCCAGTAAATAATACAGTGGCAGCCGCAAGGGCCAGTCACAATGCCACATTGGTTGAGAGCTTCTAAACCTGGCTTAAAGGATGGGAAATAACAAATGATGGTTATTGCTAATTTCATACAATAGTAAATAAACTACCACTGGTAAAAAATTGAAATGAATCGGGATTATTTGAGAAAAAGCATTTACTAAATCGAGCCAGTCGTGACGTAATGATTATGACGTCACACTGTACGCCAAGTAGTTGATCATGGTGTCATATGATGGATGGATAAATTGGGACGGTCCATTAACATAGCATAGAACAATAACAATAATGCATGCTGAGAGAATAATATATATGTACATATGTATAATATTATAATATTATTTATCTCCATACCTGTGTACAGTTCAGAGAATAAAACCATATCATATTGTATCACTCAATCTAGGAGCATTTAACATGAAACCAATTAGTGACGTAGCCAGTACTTCACACTCGGCTGTATGTGCAGGAATACCACATACTCAAATATAACAAAAGCAAACGTGAATATAGTTTCGTAAGCAGTATGAATAGTATTCTCTATAGGCTCCGATGTAGAGCGATTAATTCATTATTGTAAATTCACTATTGATTCTTTTGAAACCATTATATTTGATTGTCACTGTTTCTGGTTGAAGCAATGAGTTTCAGTTGAAATGATTTCAAAATACACCGCTGGTTTCCAAGGTCACAATATGATGCCTACTGAATATTTTGAAATTTGTGTAATTGAATGCAGATCCTGTCTCTGGAAACAAGGGCTTTCAGTCAAATTGTTTGTTATATATTTGTCTACATACAATCTAGTAACAGTAGTTGCAAATACCTGCAGTTACCATGGGATAGGTGTGGGTTCAGTTAAAATCACCAGTTATCTGTGTTGCTCAGGTAAGCTGTTAATCTAAATGACAATGCTTGTAAACAACTGAGTGTATTTACTGCACATTAAGAGCCGTAGCTATACTATATTCATTGATATTCCAACACTAAGAAATTTCTTGTGGCAAAAAGCTTAATCTGACATGCCTAGAAAATATCCATTTAAAGGTTTTTATATTTATTATATCTTTCAGTAAGAAAACTCATTAAATCTATGTTTTATAGAATCAAAATCAGTCTTATTTGAGGTAATCTGTTCCGCTTTACTCAGAAATACTTGTTTTAACAATCTCTACCTAATACCTACACCAGAACAATAGAAAATCTTTTTTGTTAAAATGGTGTACTGTACATGAGATATTTGCAATGTGATATGCTAAAGAATGGATGTGGCAATAAAAGTTTCCTATCTTTTCACATCAGTGTTGAAACAGATTAAAACATAGAATCTCATTCTAATATCCAGCTTAGAAATATAGGAATTCAATAGTGGTTATGTAGGGACATTGCAAATTGTTCAGTAAAGTTTGTCGCTCAAATTTTCTTCAGTATATTACTGTTTTCACATGGACACATTGTAAATAACTAAGTAAAATGAATTATTTGAGTGTCTTTCTTTAGGATAAACATACAGGACATATATTCTGTTAGCTATTAAAGATATCTTCCCATAAAATAGGCAGGTATTCCCTAAAATGGGTTATGTATAGAACTGGACGATATTGGAGTTTGGTAGACGGTAACGATATCTGGAAAAATACCGCGGTATCACGATATATCGTTTAGGTGATTGAGCTTTAGGATAAGAAGTTTTTTCAAACTGGTAATAATTGCCACAAAAACCCAACCCTTACGAAAATCATGGCTCACCACAAGCGGAAAATCTGTGACATTGCCGATCGCCACTAGCATGGATTACGTGATCTAAAAGTCACATGTGATATATGAAGCAAGCATTAACTTTGTATTGTATGCCGTTCTCGCTGTTTTATTCAACCATTTAATGAATTTCTGTCGTAAAAAGAACATTTGCCATTTGCAAAAGAGAATTCCCAAAGCTCAAATCTGATTGACGAAGATGGAAATAGGTCTAAAGACACATTCAACTAGGCAAATATAGTTAACTAGCGGTGACTATTGTCCAGTTGAATGCACTATTTTCGACTGGCAAATAATCAGGTCACTTATTTATAGTTGGCCTGTTTAACACGCGCGAAATCTGCATTTGCAGTAAATCCGAAATGCCTCTGAAGGCGTGAAGATAACACATTTCATTCTAAATCACATAGGCTTGCTATAAAATATATAATTTTAAAATGGACAGTGTTTATACTATAATAATGTATAAGATTTAAAAATTCCCAATCTATCTTATCAGTCTAATCAGCTAGTCGGATACATTTTTTAAATATTATTTCTAGCATTTTAATATAAAATTTTAAAATATTCTGAGTGAAGGTTATTATCGCTAGCCTACCCGGTAGATGTCTAACAGTCTAATTCTCCCCCCATCCACCCGCTAATCCAACCAGCAGTCCTATTGATCTAAGATGACACCCGTCGTGATTCATTCATAATCAATTAACAGATCGAGAAAAGATCGGGGTATTACAGTTTATTACAGTTCTTGGTTCCCTATCCAAGTTAAGTTTTGTTTGAACAACATTCTCAAAGCATAGCTCTTATTTCTATTAGTTTTAGCCGCTAGCCGATATTTGTTTACATAGTGTAATGACGTCATCAGAATGTTATGTGGAAGGTATTTTCCAGTCTAAAATTAAAGCGAGGCTTGTTGTCAAGATGGCGGCGTATTTTCATTTCACGGAAATAGAAATAATTATTGGATGTTTTAGCATTCATTATCACGTTTATTATCATGAAACATTAAATAAAACTGTTAAATGAAGATAATATGAGGATAGCGCACAATGATACAACACACAGGTGGATATAGGAAAAGTTTATTAAAACTGATGAATTGATGTGACAATGATAATAGACATACGATTCGGACAAGAGTATTGTGAATTTATTTTATGAAAAATACAACTGACGATATTGATGGTAATTATAAATGAGACGATAACGATAATATCGCGGTATTCTCACTATTATCGGGAAAACGCCCAGCTCTAGTTATGTATGGGACAAACTTGAATAAGCTGAAATCAAAACATCCCTGCATGAACATTTCAATATATATATTGATTATTTCTTAAGTTCTGCTCATTACTCTGACCTACAGCTCTGGGAAATTATAATTTTTATTGGAAATTCTCAAATATTTTGATGGAAATATGTTATTGAAATAAAGGGGAAATTTTGGTTATTTGACAGACAATACCCAAAACTTGTGTTGGTCAAAGGTGAGAAACTAGCTGTCCTCTGGCTGGTCAATAAATTTTTCTAGTTTCAGTATGTATTAATGCATCTATATAAGGCAATACTAGAATATAGATGGACCATGTATTTAATTTGACACACTCAATAGCTTTTATTACATGAAATTAGGTAAAAAGGTGTTACGAAAACAACCTTCAGAAAAATCGTTGGTACGGCGACAAACCCTACTCCATAGGCTAAGTGTTTGAGCTAGCTATTTAGTATTCGTGTTAGTCTGCAGGAAACTGCCTTCATTGATATCCTATGAAAAATGATTTTCTTGCTATAACTGGTAGAAATTGGGTATTTGCTGTAGGTTGACGTGAAAATGGCCAAAAATGGTTATGTACGGGACACAAATTATAAGCTCTGTAGAGAAAAATTCAGCTATCACATGGCAATTTTTAATGTTTGCACATCCTATCCAATGTCTGGTAAAGTAGAAAAGCAGAAAATATCACAGATAGCTACGTATATTTCTCAGATTCACCCATGTTACGTGCTTTTTTATGAAAATGACATGTTTTCTTGAAACACCCAATATTTCAGTATTTATCAATTTAACCCTTAAAATGACAGTGCGTCAATTTCAAGACTACCATGCAGTAAAGCTGTTGAATATTTTGAAACTCATTTGACGGGACCCTTAGGCAGTAACAGCTACCAGTCAAATTAGTTTCTAAATATTTTCCACAGAATGTTCCTTACATCATAAAGAACTTTCAGGTCTGTAGCGATTAATGCCATTTAAAGATTTTTCTTCTTTTTTTTTGCAGGTATTTATTATATTATATCTGGGTATGGAGGAAGATTTGATTTTGCGTGGTAAGTGTACAGTATATATATATATATACATGACATACACAGAGATATTACTGACTGGAATGACTGCCTCTGGCAGCAACAGTGCCCAGTAAAATTAGTTTCAAAATATTCAACAGAATATTTTTTAAATAGTAAAGACATGAAATTCTTACAACAACGCATAGTCCGTCTTCAAATATTAGTTCATGACGTACTTAGCGATGTCATTCATGACATTATTCATTATGATGTCATTCTAAACGTGATGTAGTTGCTTATGACATCATAGGATGGATTGATATGGTAGAATGGTCAGTTGTGATCACGATGTAAGAAATGGTCTGTTGAATATTTTGAACTTAATGGAGGAATCCAGTTTATCCATCAATTATGTCATGAATGACATACATGTAGCTGAGTTCATCACGAATGCTTAATTGATGACGGACTAAGCATTGTTGTACGTATTGTATGTCTTTAGTGTACTATTTAATAAACATGCTGTTGACTATTTTGAATCTAATTTGACTTGGCGCTGTTGCTGGCATACTGGGCGCTGTGGCTGCCATAATGGGCGCTGTTGCTGCCAGCAACAGACCCTAGTCAAATTAGTTTCAAAATATTCAACAGCTTACCTGTATGGTTTTCTCGAAATTTATAGTCAGGGAGTTCAGGGAGCGATCGATTCCAACATGGGTGAAGTGTGGGCAGAGCTTAGCTAAAGATGGGTGCGGCATACCTAAAACTGGACTCCTCCATTGAATTGGGAGTCCTCCAATCCAATTATGTTCAAAATATTCAACAGTACATATTATTTTGAAAACCTGTTATTTCTGAGTTGTACTGTATTTGATTATGACATCAGATGCTTGAGTAACAGATTGGATCCCTTTATTCAGTGATAAAGCATTGTTTTCATGTTATGAATGTTAAACTAATCATTTTGCTTCTATATCTAGGTTCCTTGCTGAGACATCACCATATTTGTGGGCTTCGATTGGTATTGCGTTATCCATTACATTGTCAGTAGTCGGAGCCGCATGGTATGTTATAAATCTTCTATGAAAGAAATATTATTCTTTAACTTTTTAGCCCTTTAACGCTTGAATTTGTACAAGAAAATTTCAATTTTTTCATAGAAAATGTCCATTTGTAGACCAAGAGAATACTATTTTTGAAAATTTACCACTAATGGCTGGCTCTGTTATCGAGCCAGTCATTCCAGTCATAAATTTTCAAAAATAATGTTCTCTTAGTCTGCAAATGGGCATTTCTCAAGACCACTACAGAAGCATTTTTTGGCTGGTATGAGTGATAAAATGTTAATGGTCAGTCAAACCAATATCCATCCATTGCAGCCGTCTTGAGAAATTCCCATTTGAAGGCTAAGGGAATGCTATTTTTACCCGTATCGCTAGACGCTGAGGTTAATTAATGCAAGCATGGGGTATGTGCATACGTGATTCTTCTTGTTGTTCTTGTTCTTAAGACATTTTTAAATAACTCTGGGTCAACTACAGGAATCTTCACTTCTCCAAACTTGGATGGCAGTTTGCCCGGGGGGTCTAATGATGTCAGTGATGTATACAAATTTTGTGGTCAAGTGGGAAAAAGCAACATTGTTTTCAAAATGGACACTTTTGTCGTGCTTTTCAATAATGCTGGTTCCGCTGGAGAGATCTCCAAACTAGAATGGAATCTTGCCCTCAAACATGTATACCAATTTTGGGGTCAAAAGCAAAAGTAGTAACTCTCAGCAACATTGTTTTCAAAACAGACATTTTCGACCTGTCAGCAGCCAGATTGAAAAGTATATCAATGACACGGATATTAGAGAAATTTGTTCATGTTTTAATTTTGCAATTGTTACTCCTTCAGACTAACATTCACCTCCTTGTAGCATCCATAAAATAATAATCACATTATTATGGAACACTAACTTATAGAAATTGTGCTCATATTGGTATAATGCTACATTATAAAGTTGAGTACCATAATCCGACACAGTCTATCTGATTACCCCATATCATAGGGTGGCCTTTACAGTGATTTAAGTTAGATGCTATGAAACTACACTACACTGCGTGACTGTCATTCTAAGAGACCACTGTCTTGTTGCGACCACCTGAATTTGAGCGTCCAAGCCCACAAATTGTACAATGCATAAAAAGTTAACAGAGCTTTGCTAGAAATGGTGTGGGGTATAGCTAGAAATGGCGGAATCCCAGTTTAGCTATGCCCCACCCATCTTTAGCTCAGGTCCACCCATGCTTTGCCCATGTTGTGATCGATCGAGCCCTGCACTCTGAATCTTAATTTCCTGAAAACTATACTGGTAAGCTGTTAAATATTTTGAAACTCATTTGACTGGGTGTTGTTGCTGCATATATTCAACAGCATGTTTATTAAATAGTAAAGACATACAATTCGTACAACAACGCTTAGTCCGTCATCAATTAAGCGTTCGCGATGAACTTAGCCACATCATTCAGGACATAATTGACTATGACATCATCCTACACGTCACATAGTTGATTATGACGTCATATGATTGATGGATAAACTGGAATCCTCCATTGACCCTTCTGTTATTCATAGCCATTGGTCCTGTTATCCATTCTTGTAGCGTAGTGAAGTATTTCATGTTCTGGGTTAGTTACAGGTGTCTGTTCTCGCATCACTTTTGCACCCTGAATTTCCAGAATCCCAATTTCAACATAACTATATAATCATGTGAGCTATTCAATGTTTTGAAACTAATTTGACTGGTGACTGTTGTTGCCTATGTAAAACAGTAGGACAAATGGCAACAGCTCTTAAGTCAAATTGGTTTCAAAATATTCAACATAATGTTTAGTAAATAGTAAACCCATCAAAGACATACGAATTCATACACTTGAAGAACTTGAATGTTCATAACAGAGCTAGATGTGTCACTGTATTGTGATGTCAGCCTACATGTGACATAATGGACCTTTCCACTTTATTCATCCACCATATGCCATCATAATCAACTACGTAACGTGTAGAATGACATCATAGTGAATGATGTCATTATGACATCATGAATGGCATAGATAAGTACGTCACCAATGCATATTTGAAGACGGACTATGCGTTGTTGTACGAATTGTATGATAATACTATTATTTACTATTCAATACATATTCTGTTGAATATTTTGAAACTAATTTGATTGGGCACTGTAGCTGCCAACAGCACCTAGTCAAATTGGTTACAAAATATTTAACAGCTTACCTGTATAGTTTTCAGGAAAGTGATAGTTACGGCATTCAGTGATTAATCAATCCCAACACGACGAATTGTGGGTGGAGCTTAGCTAGAGGTGGGCTAATTCAGGGTTCGTACGCAGGTATGGAAGTCTGGAAAAAGTCTGGAAAATTAAGAAAACCTTTTCCAGGGCTTGAAAAAGTATAGAAAATCAATATTTTGCGTTTCCTCTATGGAAAAGTTATGGAAAATTAAAATATCGGCAATTGCAATTCTCCCGGCAGACATTTTCTCATAAATCGTCATCAAATACGAATTCTTGCTAGTCTCACAAAATCTCGCCGCTTAGTTTCCGATGTAAGCTAAACTGCGAGTATAACCGTACTGGGAACACACTTCAGCTTGTGTAAAATGTCATCAAGCACGAATTCTCGCCAGTCTCGCAAAATCTCGCCGTTATTGCGTGAGAGTTTAGGGCTAGCAACATCAGACTGGTTCCTGGTGTATGCTAAACTGCATTGTTAACGGTAACCATACCGGTAACACACTTCGGCTTGAGTAATACGTGTCTGAACTTGTCAATTGTAAGAAGCCATTGTTTTTATGCATTTGTAAACATTGAATCAGTTGTGTTTAGATAGCCATCAAGAAAGTAACGTTCACGCAATTATAATTATATAATGTTTGTATGGTAGATTGAGTTAAACGAACGTCGCGATCATGGGAAAGTGCAAATATTCTTCTATATGGAAATGTAATGATAAGTATAAAGAGTGGATAGCACCGGATTTTGTAGGCTATTGGGTGGGTGACTGGTGTGGGTGAAAATAAAAATAATTATTGAACTATTAATAAATTTATTTTAAATGTCCAAAAAACAAACTCTATTTTGTATAATCATAAATAATAATATTTAATTTTAAAAAAAGATTTTTTGGTTTTGACAAGATATAAAACTGAGGCAACAACTGCTTCCAGTCAAATTAATTTCAAAGTATTTAAGTTTTGTACGGTTGCCTTAAAAATGTGGGAATTAATCACTGAAAGGGTTAATTAAAATTTTCTAAAGTTTGACACAATATAAAACTTATTCTATTGAATATTTTGAAGTTAATTTGACTGGAAGTCATCACCGTCTCGGGCAGCAACTGCTTCCAGTCAAATTAATTTCAAAATGTTTAAGTTTTGTACGGTTGCCATGAAAATTTTTATTTTCCATTTAGTATTAACTATTGGTATGACCGGGCAATGTTACACAATGGGTATGGAAATTATAAAATTTGGTATGGAAAAAGTATGGAAATTTATTCTGCTCAAGGTGTATGAACCCTGACATAGCTAAAACTGGAAAGGTCCATTGAGTATTATGTCATATACTTGAGTGGCAGATCGTTCCTTCAGTTATATCTTGTGAGCCATGACTAGTTTCATTTGGCGATGTACACTATCCACGCGTCTACAGGCGTGTCACAGTGCATACTTTAGACAGTATTAGTATTCATGAATGTATTTATTCGTGGTAATAACTGTACTTTTCTTGCAGGGGTATTTTGACAACTGGTGCCAGTATCATAGGTGGCGGTGTCAAAGCTCCACGAATCAAGACAAAGAATCTGATTAGTATCATCTTTTGTGAGGCTGTAGCAATTTATGGCATCATTCTCGCCATCGTTATCAGTGGTAATCTCGCCGTAAGTCAATAAATACTCAGTAAAGTATAGTACAAATCAAAAATAAGTTAAGTTGTTTCAAAAACAAAAACAGAAACCTGTTAGTAAGAAATATACTGTTGAATATTTTGAACATATTTGGATTGCATGAGGCAGCAATATCTTCCAAGCCAATAGACCGTTACATTCTTAGCTCTACCCCCCCCCCCCCCCCTCCCCTCTCGCTAACCTTCACCCATAGCTCGCTCATGTTGGGATCAATCGATCTCTGAACTCCCTGATTATAAATTTCCAGAAAATTATACAAGTAAGCTATTGAATATTTTGGAACTAATTTGACTCGGCACTGTTGCTGCAATACGCAAATTAGTTTCAAAATATTCACCAGCATGTTTATTAAATAGTAGAGACATACAATTCGTACAGCATGTCAGACTAAGAGTTAAAGACGGGCCAAATAAAATCATTTACATGATGTGATGATTATGACGTCATCCTAAATGCTGCTTAGCTGATTATGACATCAGATGATAGATGGATACTCTGGAAAGGTGAATTGTGTTCAAATTATATTATTTTATTTTGTTTTCTAAACATTATTTCTGAGCTTCACTGTAACTTCTAGGTGCTGTTTTCTGGTTAATCCTTTGTTATGGCCTGGCTGAAAACACCCTGAGAGTTTAACATAATGGATGAATTTCTCTTTTAGCTATACCCCGCCTAACTCTAGCTAACCTCAGCCCATGTTGTGAGTGTTGTGGGATCGATTTATTTACTTTGAAACCTGAATTTCTAGAATCCCAATTTCACGGTAACTGCAGCTAACCTATTGAATATTTGGAAACTAATCGCAGCAACAGCACCTTGTCAAATTAGTTTCCAAATATTCAACAGAATAAATAGTAAAGCCGTACAACTTGAAGACTATTAAGAGTTCCTGACAGACTTAGATATGCCATTCTCCTTCGATCAATACTCACCATTCTGTTACTTCTGATATACAGCTGGCCCTGACAGCGGCTCTAGGATTATAGACTTAGAAAGCTTTACCGACTCCTGGGAACCGGGTACTCGGCTCCCAACTGCCGAGTACCCGTTTACCATAGAGCTCATTCTTGTTTGCATAGCAACAAGAGCAATACATGCTTTCTGCATTGAGTATTTTAGTGTTTTTTTGTGAAAGAAAATCTAAGTCTTTAATGTGTGATAGTTTGTGTGTTCGTGAAAGGATTAACTAAGGATACTATGGAGAATACCGCCGAAGATAACCAGGTTGTATCGTTCTTTATTATCCATAGTTAAAAGACTTAGGTCTCTAAATTTCGTTGTGTCGCATGTTCCAATTTCTGACCCCATAGAATCTGGGACGTGTGCTAACAACGATATATGCCAGACGATCGCCTTCTTTAAACCCCAACAGGCGATCGGCAGATATGAAAATAGGTGTTATGCTACGGTATTTCTAACACGAATATTGGCTGACGTCGTTCTCCGTAGGATCCGAGCGGGTGACGTCACACCCGGTCGCTCGGATGTTTATGTGAAGAAAATTTTTCATTAATTCGCGCATCTTGTTCTGGGTGCTGCGTACTAAAAATGGTACCGGAAACTTTAGAATGATCAAGTGTACGTGCGATCACGATCGGTTTGCAATGATCGGTGGTTTCAAAATTCTTGAGTAAATGCGTGGTCTGCGGTTTTACCGTGTGATACAGCAGTTTGTTATACATTTTGTTGTTTTCTTCACATATCGTGCTGCTTTCGTTAGGAGTATAATTTATATTGATTTGTAAATATACCCCGAATGCTATACGATATGATTCCTGGAGCCGTTACACATCCTGGAGGATCTATTATGGGTGTGTTTAATGCCCGCCTCGTTCTTGTCGTCATAATCAATGCGATCATTGTTGTAACGTGGCGGGGTGGGGTGCGGGAGGGTTACAGTTAATTTATGAGTCAAATTATTTGAAAATTAATTGTCTGCCTTCCATCCGGGTCTCGTTCCGCTTGTTTATTGTAGGTTTGTGCTTATGTTATAGGCCAAGCCAGCCCCGCCATCATGTGACGAATGCCATAAGTTTGTCCGTGTCGTGTTCAAGGACCATGCCTGTTTTAGGTGTTCCCTGTGTAATATTGATCATAGGTGTAATGTTTGTGCAGTGTGGTCCGTTGAGATGATGGTTAAGTTCCTTGCCCAGAAGGACTTGGCTGGGTCTGACGCGGGGTCAGGCGGTCCGAGAGGAAATCGTGGAGCGCCCGGTTCGGCCGGTGGGGGTGCTCCACATCCCCAGCTGGAGGTGGCGGAGATGGCACCGCCGGCGTGGTTTGGTCCGGCTATGCAGGGTTTTCTGCATAGCGTTCTGCCCACGCTGGTGTCGTCCCTGCTACCAAAGGTTGGGGGCCAGTTTCTCCCCATGCCTGGTACGGATCCTGTCCTCGGACAGGATTCTGGACTGGTTACCGAGGGGGCCGTCTCGTACGGCCCCCTGGCAGTCCCGTCTGGCTTCGGCCAGACGGGTTCTGTTTCTCTGCGGCCACCTCCGGGTGGTCCAGTAGCGGTGGCCGGTCCGTCAGGTGTGGGAGCCGTCCGCCAGGATGGCTCCACGGTTGACTCGTCTAGTGACGACTCTTCGGAGTCTGAAGACGAGGAGGCTGAGGAGGAGAGGGTGCTGCGGCCCATGAAGCCGCAGGTGGAGAATATGGAGGTTGATTCCGTCCTGGACGGAACCGGCCTCCATTTGTCTGGTTTGGCGCAAGCCAGGTCAGCGGCTCCGCCTGTGGCTGAGGCCAATCCGTTACCGTGCACCGGTTCCGTGCGGCTTGGTTTGGCACCAGCCATCACGGGAACGGGTGTGCCGGGCCAGGCGTGGTACTCCCCTATCTCGCCTGGTCCGGCAGTCGGATGTGGGGTGCCGTTGGCGCCCGTGTCCGGCTATGGTTCCGCGACTGCTACGGGTCCGTACGGTTTTCCGTGCGGACCTACCCCATGGACCGGAGTGTTTCATGGGGTGGCGGCGGAACCGTGTGGTAGCGGAGTGCCTGGCATGTCAGCCGTGGCTCCTTGCCGGGAGGCCGTGGCTGGCAGACCCGTGAGCATGTCAACGGGTGACGTGTTTGTGGGGGGGGTGTCTTCGTCGGAGGTAGATTGGTCAGATGCTCTGGCATGGCTAGCCAGGGTTGACCCGTCTGTGGTTTCGGCCACGGCCGATGAAGATGCGCCCCGTGCGTCGATTAGGACGGGGATTTTGCCCGCGGCCCGGATCCAGTCAGTGGGACTGGATCCACGGTTCATAGATTTGTTGGATGCTATTTATAGCAAACATCTGATGACCAAGGGTCAGCTCCCTGCGGCCTCCAGGGAGGTGCGGGCAAGATGTCGTATTCCGCGGGGGGGAATACGACAGGTATGGTGTAGTCCAGTCGGTCACGGAGGATGACCGATGGGTACTGGGCGTCCAGAGTGCCGTGGCGGGTGGCCCCGGTCCGGCACTAGTGGACAAGTCTCAGGTACACCAGGAAGAAGTCCTGTCCCTATGCGATGAGGGTGTGAGGGCAGCGATGAGCGCTGTCAACCATTCTTATCGTCTCCTTCAGTCGGTGTGGGCTGAAGCGGGGGAAGGCCACCCTGTGCTACCTCTGGCACTTTCATGTGTCAATGACGGCCTGGTGCTGTCGATGGACGCATTGGCAAGGGTGCAAGCGCGAGTGACGAAATCCAGGAGGCAAATGGTCATTGACCATATGCGTCCGGCTACGGCAGTCAGGGAGCGTCTTCTTGGGATGCCCCTGACAGGGCCTAGCATCTTCGGTGGCCAAGCGCGAGCCATCTTAGAGGATACCGCCAGTATCGCGCAGAATCGGTTAGCGGTAAACCTAAGCTAGAGCTAGTGCGGAAAGCGCACGCACTAGGGGCTGTGGAGAAACCGCTAACGGGACAGCCTTCAAAGAAGCAGAAGAAGCATACGGGCAAGACGAAAGCCAGGACTGTTGCGACTTCTGCTTCAGCTGGGTTTTCGGAGCCGCCGCCGGCGAAGAAGCCCAGGAAGGTTGTAGAGGCGCCTACCCTCCCCAATGTTGCTCCTGACCGCCCTAGAGGCGGGAAGGGTAAGGGTAAGGCCTCAAAAGGCGGACAGAAGGGGCCGAAGCGTACCTGAGGGTACGAAAGCTCCCTTCATATCCGCCTGGACCGCGCCTGTGCGACAGGAACAGCGGTGCCAGTTATACCCGTCGTGCCTAGAATGAAATGGTTCTCACTCTCTCTCGTTAAGAAAGAGGGTGGGGGGGCGGACTGCGAGCCGGACAACCCCGTTAGACGTCGAGGCGTCTATGGTGGGTGGAAGGCTCATGCGTTTCGTCGAGGCCTGGCGAGGTCTGACGTCAGACAGTCTGGTCCTGGGATGGTTATCCCAGGGTTACATGTCGGAGTGGTGGGACTTTCCACCACAAAATCTGTCTTTGGCACCTGTCTGGACACCCGTACCAGGGGAGCCAGACAAGTTAGAAGCCGTTCAAAAGGAAGTGTCGGGTTTGCTTCTGAAGGGAGCAATAAAACCAGCAAACCGGAACACTCCAGGCTTCTATTCAAACATGTTCCTTGTCCCCAAGAGCACAGGGGGATGGAGACCCATACTCAATCTCAGGCCATTAAATTGGTTTATCCATATGCCTCGGTTCCAGATGGAAACGCCGAGGTCGGTAATGGCGGGATTGAGGAAAGGAATGTGGTGTGTATCGATCGATCTGAAAGATGCATATTTCCACATTCCTATGAATCGGAGTTGGCACAGGTTTCTGAGATTTGCGTTTCAGAATCAAGTATGGGAGTTTACAGTTCTCCCGTTTGGCCTGTTGACAGCTCCGAGGGTTTTCACAAGAGTGGTCCTTGCGGTGACAGCGTTTCTCAGAAAAGAGAACGTGGCGCTACACACCTACATAGACGACTGGCTGCTCAAGGCAGACTCGGCAGCCAGGTTGAACGTGGATACTGCTCTGACTCTGAAGTTACTTTCAGATCTAGGCTGGATAGTCAACGAGGAGAAATCCGAGTTGACGCCCACTCAACATTTCGTTTATTTGGGGATGCGATTCGACCTCGAGGAGGGCAGGGTTTACCCGTCAGAGCCCAGAGTGGTGTCTCTGTTAGCCATCCTCAAGAGTTTTCGAGTGGGAAACCACATTCAGGCGAGGCGATTCCTTCAGATGCTGGGCATGATGGTCTCCATGGAGCAGGTTATCCCGTACGCTACTCTAATGCGAAGGCCTATCCAGTTGTATCTGATGTCTCTGTGGAAACAGAGAACAGAACCCCTGTCAAAACTGGTGCCAGTTTTGGAGCCGATAATATCGCATCTTCTATGGTGGAAACAGCGTCAGAATCTCCTATATGGGGTTTCGCTGCACCTACCCCACCCCCAGCTGTCCGTCTACACGGATGCATCGCTGGAAGGGTGGGGTGCCTGCCTGGGAGAACACCAGGTCTCGGGCACATGGACTCTCCCGGAGAGTCAGCTGCATATCAATCTGTTGGAAATGATGGCAGTGGAACTGTTGGAAGGTGATATTGATACGGTCGGACAATTCGACAGTAGTATCATATATAAATCGCCAAGGCGGTACCAGGTCGCCCACTCTGTGTATCAGGGTGTGGCACTTGATTCAATGGTGCAGGAATTACTCGGTTGTTTTGAAAGCAGCTCATATTCCTGGCCGATTGAACATTCTGGCGGATGCTTTGTCTCGCAGACAGAGAATCCTGCCAACAGAATGGTCCCTCAACCCTCCGGTTCTGCGACGGATCTTCGAGCATTGGGGCAAACCCAACGTGGACTTGTTCGCCACAAAGGAAAATGCTCAAATCATGACATATGTCTCGGCGATTCCAGATCCAAATGCCGTCGATACAGATGCTCTGGCGATAAGCTGGAGAGGGATGCACGCTTACGCGTACCCACCCACCATTCTTCTACCGAAGGTATTGGTGAAGGTCAGGGAGGAACCGTGTCTGGTCCTGCTAATAGCGCTGTATTGGCCGAGCAGGGCGTGGTTCACGGATCTTCTAGATCTGCTGGTGGAAAATCCTGTGCAGTTGCCCGAGATTCCGAACATAATCTCCCAGGCCAAGGGACGCTTCCTACACGAGCGTCCCGAAATGTTCATATTGACTGCGTGGATGTTATCAAACAACGTTCCACGTCGGAAGGCTTTTCTCGACAGGCTGCTGATTTCATCGCGGCTGCGAGAAGGAGGTCAACCTTCAAGTCATATAACAACAAGGTTAACAGATTTGCAGACTGGTGGAAGAAAAGGGTATTGATACCTTTCAATCCACTATTCAGCAAATAGCAGACTTTCTCTGTGAGCCGTTCTTTTCAGGACTAGCTCCCGTCACAGTTGCTGGATACAAGTCAGCTTTGGCATCAGTTATCCCTTGTCTAGCCAACAGGGATAGTCCAGAGGTGGCCCAGTTAAATGTGATGTTGAAGGGAATGAGCAATCTCCGCCCGAGACAACCGGTAGTCATTCCAGCCTGGAGTCTATCTTTAGTGCTTAATGTACTGGCCAAGCACCCTTTCGAACCGTTGCGTTCGGCTAGTCTAAAGCATTTGACTCTAAAGGCGGTCTTTCTATTGGCAGCTTCCTCAGCTAGAAGGCGCAGTGAGATCCATGCGCTTTCGGCAGAGAGGAACCGATTTATTGTTTCTGGAGGTCTGCGTCTTCTGCCAAGAGCAGAGTTTATGTCAAAGAACCAATCTTTGAGATATCCCGGCAAACCGATCATTATACCGAAGTTAACTAGGTTTGATCGTGATGCCAGTGTCTGGTGCCCGGTCCGTGCTTTGACTAAGTACAAGAAACGGACTGACTCGTTACGGTCGAACGATAGACATCTGTGGATCTGCCATAAAAAGCCTTATGGCGCCGCATCCATGGATACTATCTCTCGTTGGGTGGTCGAATGCATTCAGACTACTCACGAGATGGCGACTGGGCACCAGGTGCAAGGCGTAAGGGCATACGATGTCAGAGGAATAGCCGCCTCGACCGCCCTTTACAATGGTGTTCCGTTAGAGGACATCATGGCCGTTGCACAATGGCACTGTGAGTCCTCATTCACGGATTACTATATGAGGACTCAGCCAGTCCACTCGCTTTAGCTGTTTTGAAACGATAGTTAGTGACCACACTGCTCTTCACCCTTTTTTGTATTATGTATATGTATCATGTTCATTCATCTTATATATTCATGCTCATTCCCAGGCTAATACATGGAATATGCAGGGAGTAGTTAACCCTCTTGGCATATTTGTGTTTTCAGGCGAGATACATGTTCGTTAGTTCTCTCCCTTAGGAGAAAAAAGGGGGGTGGGGGCTGTGACGCGAATGTGATTCGGTTCCGTGAACTTGACGGTCCTTTTAGGTCTCCGTTAGTCAAGTTTGAAGTCTAAAATCTTTGTCCAAGGGGCAAAATTAGCATTTATGGCTTGCCCCTTCCCACCAGGTTGCTGATCAAATCTGGTGTATATCAGAAGTAACAGAATGGTGAGTATTGATCGAAGGAGAATGCAGGAAACAAGTCAGCTCAATATGTGTTATATAGACATTAAAGAGTGGATGACTACAAACATGCTGAAACTTAACGATGAAAAGACTGAAGCTCTGTTAGTCGGGCCAGCAAACCGACGTGCTAAGACTGACCTATGTGACATCACAGCTGGAAATAGTCAAATAAAGCTGTCAACTGTCGTAAAGGATCTTGGTGTATACTTAGACAATGAACTGACTATGGATAAACATGTTAGTTACATCTGCAAAGTCTGCTATTTTCAATTGCGCAATATCGGCAGCATCAGGCGCTATATCACAAAAGAGGCCGCGATCATGCTAGTACGAGCATTGATAACGTCGCGCCTGGATTATTGTAATAGCCTCCTGATTGGCGCCTCAAAAGAACTTATTCAGCGACTTCAGGTGGTCCAGAACACTGCAGCGAGAATCATATCCCTGTGTGCCAAGCGAGAACACATTACTCCGGTCCTACATGATTTGCACTGGCTCCCCATTGTGCAAAGAATAACTTTTAAGACACTATGTCTGACATACCAATGTGTATCTGGCACAGCACCAGCCTATCTCTCTGACCTTGTACAACCTTACATTCCTGGTCGCTCTCTCAGATCTGCAAATCTAAATCTACTAAAAGTACCTAAGGTCAACTCTAAAACATATGGCCATAAAACTTTCTCTTTCACTGCAGCTACCGAATGGAATAACTTACCAAATGAAATTAGAAACTCATCAACTTTAGAAATCTTTAAATCCAATCTTAAATTCTATTTATTTCAAATAGCATATCCATAGAATACTTACGCGCGTTAGCGCTTAGAGCATGCAGTTGCATGGATTAAGCGCTCTAAAAATGTACTATTATTATTATTATGTGTAATTTCAATGGATGCATGGAAAAATGAAAAGGGCTCGACTCATAGACTGTGTGTGGCCTTTCTAGTTTGATAGAGATATTTACATGTAATCATTGAATTATTTAATTTTCAGGAATTTAAAGACGAGTCAATGTATAATAGTCAGGCAATGTATATCCAGAATCACCTGGCAGGTATGTATAGCTGTGCTTTAAACCATGTGCTACCTGGGCTCCTCTCAGCAAAACTTAAGGGGACCCAGTTAATTTTTCACGGTCCCAATCCTATAATTCTGATGCATCGGCGCACAGGATCCCACATTTAGAAACACAGGATATAGTAATTTAGGATTTACTAATGTAGAATGTGTAAAATACTTTGCTTTCAATCTTAACCCTTTCACCGATAAATTACATGAATCTCAATTTCAAGACAAAGAAACAGAATATCTGTTGAATTTTTTGAAATTAATATGACTGGAAGCCATTGCTGCCTTACGCAGCAATGGCTTCCAGTCATATTAATTTCTACAAAATATGTATTGTAAAGAATTTACTTTTCAATGATCGAAAGGGTTGATGAAATTGACTCAACCTACAATAGAATCATCAGATATATAAAATGATTTTCTGTTCACCATTTTAAAATATTTAAAATATGAAAGGAAAAATCTAGGGTGCTACCTGGGCTAGTGAGTTTGAATTTTTGGTAGTCAAGCCTAAAATCTAATAGCCATGGGCTACTGGGCTCCAGCTAATCTACATCACTGGCTTTGAGTTTTAACCCTTTCTAACATGCTGGTTCCAGGGTACTCAGAGCTTCATTCGACATAGACATCTAATATCCCAATTTTAATGTTCATTTAATTTCAAGCACCTTTCAAGTTTACAGTCAAATTGTTTCAAACTATTAGGTGTGGAGCCAAATGTAAATGTACTCATGCACTCCACATTGATATGTGTAACCCACAGACCAAATTTGCTTGAAATTCTTCCAACGGTTTCGGAGGAGTTAGGTTACAATCAATTGTAATCATTAAAATTTGACCTTTTGACTTCTGCACACACACATGTACGTACGCACACCTTGAAAGTATATAAGTAAGCTGTTGAATATTTTGAAAGTAATTTGACAGAGTTGTTGCTGTTAGTCAAATTAGTTTCAAAAATTTTTAAGAGAATGTTTATTAAATGGTACATACGCCAAAGACATACAATTCAGACACTTTCATGATGTACCTACATCATTTGATTGTGACATCAGCTAACTACTGTAGTGATGGACAGGGTATCTAGGTTTGCACAATTACGTGATTAGATCGAAAATTGTGATTATTTCTTAAATCGTAAATTTATATGGTTAAAGGTTATATAATCTAATAATCGTTAATAATTTCTATTGCATAAAATATGTGATATCCTACCTTTTATTTGTTCCTTAATGCGATCAGTCACAAAAATTTACATTTTTCTCAATGAATGTATGTTCATTTGCAGGCCAAGAGAAGACAATTTTTGAGAATGTTTCACTGGAATGACTAGCTCGATTTGAGACGTAACTGATACATTTTCAAAAAGAGTCTTTTCTCGGTCTGTAAATGGACTTTCTAAACACCATTGCAGCTTTCATCATTGATATGCCTTTGGTGTTATGTTTGGGTAATTTGTACCCAGACTGATTAATCGGGTAAATTGCGATTATTCTTAAATAATCGATCGCATTCACTCAAAGCAATAATCGCTGAGGCCTAAGGATACCTCTCTTTTGCTTATGCCATCAGAGACTTGAATGACAGATGAGATTCTGTCGATTCTTAGACATGTTAGAACATGACATGGGTCCACTTTGGCAGTATATATAGGACCATTTCTGTACCATTGCTATAACTTTGAATTGCTTCCAGTGGTAAAGTTTCAAAACTACTCTTCTTCGCCTGCTCTTCTTTGTATGCAAATGTACATCCACTACGGAAATTTGTATTTTCTTACCAAGTCATTGCCATTGACGGGTTAATAGTCAAGCTGACCAAGATGTGTTCTGCGGTTGTCTTGAAAATGTCCATTTGCAGGCCAAGAGGAGAGTATCCTTGAACGTTTACAGACCCAGTTATTCCACTCATGAATTTAAAAAACAATTGTCCTCTTTGGTCCTGAAAATTGACATCATTATGCAAAATGTTTGATTTTCTTGACATCCTCTTTTCAGGTTTTAAAATGTTTGGTGCCGGGTTGACAAGTGGTTTCACGAATCTTGCGAGCGGTGTGTGCGTGGGTATAGTTGGTGCTGGAGCGGCGCTAGCTGATGCACAAGATCCTAATCTATTTGTAAGGATCCTTATTATAGAGATTTTTGGTGGAGCTATTGGCCTGTTCGGCGTTATTGTGGCCATTCTGCAGGTAAGAATATATGGAGTGTTTGCACCAATTTTGGAATTAAGGTTTGGAGTTAGTCAAATCTCAAAGTTCCAAATCTCTGTACAAAAATAGCATAAAGGAAACCAAATTCCCTGAATGGAGATATTGAAATGGAACCTGGTAACTGAATGGAGGAATCCAGTTTTTGCTATGCCCCACCATTTCTACCTCAGCTCCACCCACACTCTGTCTGTGTTTTGATCGATCGATCCCTGAACTCTCTAGAAATATTCAGAAAACTATACAGGTAAGTTTTTGAAACTAACTTGACTGGGTGCTGAGCGCCCAGTTAAATTAGTTTCAGAATATTCAAAAGCATGTTTGTTAAATACGGCATTAAGACATACAATTCATACAACAACTCTTAGTCTGTCATCAATTAAGCGTTAGTGATGAACTTATGTAGATCATTTATGATGTAATTGATTTTTACGTCGTCGGCCGACATGTGACATAGTTGATTATTACATCATATGTCTGATGGATAAATTGGAGCGGTCCATTGGATGTGTGTTTTTGATGCTAAAGTATTTTAGAGTATCGATAGAGTCTCTCAAGAAAGATGCCTGTACTGTTTAAACATTGGCCTCATCAAGATTTCAGCATCACCTATATCATGTACATGTTTCGGTACCAGAGACCACTACACTTTATAAAACTAGTGAAAGCTCACAATAGTGACTTAGCCACCAGTAACTTTCAGTCAAATGTTTTTCAAAATATTCAGCGTATTCAGAGTTAAACCCCATGGAAAAGTAGTTTGCAGAAATTTGTCAGGCAACCAGTTCAGTCCTGGAAAATCATTGCCTATCTTCTAGAATGTGTTATTGTTCAAATTATAGAACCTGGTTCACCTACATATATGACTCTTCATCCAATAAATCTATCCTCATACCCGAGTTTATCCCTTTAACCCTCAAATTTATTCAAGACATTTCAATTTTATCCTGGAAAACGTCCATTTGCAGACCAAGAGAAGACTATTTTTGAAAATGTACCACAGGAATGACTGGCTCGGTTATCGAGCCAGTCATTCAAGTGGTAAATTTTCAAAAATAGTTTTCTCTCGGCCTGCAAATGGACATTTCTCAAGGCCACTGCAGAAGCCATTTTTGGCTGATAGGAGTGGTTACGGGTTAACTTTATCACATGTTTGAATGTCTCGGGATAATTTTTAAACTCCTGTAGAATTTCAAAAATATTTTCATTCGCTATGTAAATACTGTCAAAGAAGTTCACTGTGTGGGCTGAGTTTCAATGAAATACATGTATGCCCATAACGGAGGAATCCAGTTCATCGATCAATCATATGATGTCATAATCAACAACGTCACATGTAGGCTGACATCATAGTCATTTATGTCATGAGTGACGTGATTTAGTCCGTCATAAACACTTAGTATTCCGTCAAGTTGTACGAATTGTATGTCTATGATTTAATAAACATTCTTTTGAATATTTTGAAACTAATTTAACTAACAGCACCCAGTGAAATTAGTTTCAAAATATTGAACAGTTTATCTGTATAGTTTTCTGGAAATTGAGATTCAGAGAGTGCAGGATCGATCAATCCCAACACAGGTAAAGTGTGGATGGAGCTTAGCTAGAGATGGGCGGGCCATAACTAGAACTGGATTCATCAATTGCCGGTGATAATTTGCTCACATGAAAAACTGTTTGTTTGTTTGTTGAATATTCGACGTTCACATGATAAAGCCCGCATGGATTTCAACCAAGTTTGGTACATTGTAACTCATGACATGACATGGTTTGAAATTGTGCCTCAGTAAAAGTCATACGCTTACCAGAGTTATTTCCCATGATTTTAAATTTGTCAGGAATCGGTTTTCAGCCGGATAATGTTAGTATACATTGTACATGCATAGATTCAGTAATATGCTTGCTTTTATTACTGAACTTTTGTTTCTTTTTTTTCACTAATGTCAGGATAGTGGGGAGAGGGTGGCCATGCAGGGGTGGGGATTGCTAATGTGACCATAACCTTTCTTGATGCTCATTAAGTTGGTGCCTATTTTTCCAGTGTCGACCCTGTTTAGTATCGCTTCCTATAGACAGCCAAATTAATTGTGGCTACAGTGACATGATTATAAGCTGATCAAGGATTGCCAGAATTGAAAGAGGCAGCATTATCCTGGCCATATTTTAACATTTCTATTTCCAGCTTATTTCTTAGTGTGATATGTGTACCATATTTATTATATGTTTGAAAAGGATTCTTATATATTGCCTTGTTTCAATTATAAATTATTATATATGACAATTGAAATTGTACTGTTAAGCACACCTTATTACCTCTAACTATCTGATTGCTACAAGCCACCAGATAATGATTTCAATGGGCAATAACGCTCGACATGCTGAGAATCTTGTGAAAACAATTTAACTGAAAGGTGTTGGTGGCTTAGCCACCAACAACTTTCAGTCAAATTGTTTTCAAAATATTCAGCATATCCAGAGTTAAACCATATGGAAGATTTAGTCTGCAGGCAGACAAACAGTTAATGGTAAAAAAAACTAGCCTTAAGTGGTCTTGAGAGATGTCCATTTACAGGCAAGAGAAGACAATTTTTGAAAATTTACCACCAGAATACCTGTCCTCCTGTAGTCTCTAGTGGTAAAGAATAGTCTTCTCTTTGCTAACATATGGAGCAAATATTCTCTTAATAACTAATCTTAACCAGTAAGTGGTTAAATCACGTTTATAAATTGCTTTTGCAGGTTAGCGGTGGTACAATGTTGACTGAATAACTGGGAACAAGCGGCAAATCTGGATGTAATGTTTCTATCCGTAATTCCAACCGATTGTCGAGGCTGTCTCTGTATTTTGAATGTTTAAAGAGTTCGGGGTTAACACTGAGCATCTCCCTGCAGTCAGCAGCCATACTCAGTAACATGTTTAAGGCCAGATAATTCAATACAGTTCGCGACATATTTTCTGTCAAATATTTTTAAAATAATTTTATTTGAAGCTGTTGCTACCACAGGTGGCAACTGCTTCCAACCAAATTATTTTAAAAATATCTAACAGCTTGCATGTATTGTTGTGATTTTCTGATTAATATAATTCCAAATCCTCTCTGCGATTATTTTTTATGGTTTTGTGTGTTATGCTACATAAAGAAAAACAGCAATGCTGACAACCAATATCGAGGACCAATGTCACCTAGGAGAAATAAAAAACATTTGTGCTTAGAAATTAAAAAATTTTGATATTTGTTTTAAAGTTTTACTTGGCAAAAGGGATTTAAACCCTATGTCTATAAACAGACAATTCACCTTTCCAGAGTACCCACCCATCATATGACGTCATAATGAACTGCGAAATGTGTAGAATGACATCATAATGAATGATGATGTCATGAATGATGTCGATAAGTACGTTACGAACGCATATTTGAAGATGGTCTATGCGTTGTTGTACAAATTGTTTGCTTTGTCTATTTAATAAATATTCTGTTGACTATTTTGTAACTAATTTGACTGGGTGCATTTGTATGGCAGCAACAGCACCCAGTCAAATTAGTTACAAAATATTCAACAGCTTCCCTGTATAGTTTTCAGGAAATTGATAGCTGTGGCATTCGGGGATCGATCAATCCGAACACGGTGAGGTATGGGTGGAGCTTAGCTAGTGATAGGCGGGGCATAGCTAAAATTGGAAAGGTCCATTATCTGGTGTGTAACCTGTATTCTTGAAAGCATATAATATGCTTGGAATATTTTGAAAACCAGTAAAATTCAGTTTCCTGCCATAACGAATTACAAACGAAATTTTGAGCACAATGTAGTTTTGTGTTCAGTCTCATTTGGTATGCATTTTCATTCCAAGTTCAGAATCATGAATAATTAACTATCACTATGAAATAAACAACAATTTTTAGTCAAGTTATAAGAAAAATGAGCACCATTTTAAAGTTGTTGTAATGCTTTTTAATCAGTGATGCAATATATGCTCAAAGCATGATGATGAGAATCAGAGAAAATGAAAATTCAAGCTAATTTATTCTTTTTCAATCTGATGGTTGAGATAGGACCACAACGCTGTTAAAGAATAAGATGACTTCAACTCAGCATGATATGTATGACTGAATAGTCAACATTCTGCATGCTTAAACCCACTATTTTTGACAATTTACTACGAATGACTGGCTCAACAACCGAGCCAGTCATTCCAGTGATAAATTTTCAAAAATAGACTCTTGGTCTGCAAATGAACATTTTCTATGAGAAAATTGAATTTTTCTTGAACAAATTCACGTGTTAAGGGGTTAATGGTCAGGTTTTGGCAAGAAGATTAAAACTTCTGTCTTGTGAATGTCCATTTGCAGGCCAAGAGGACTATTTTGAAACTTTACCACTGATATGACTCCATCAAAATCACTGAGTGAGCCAGTCATTCCAGTGATCAGAAATAGTCTTCTCTTGGTTTTAAAAAGATCAGTTCATATGTTGTTGAAATTGAGGCCCCTTGCTGGCTGTAACATGCTCACGATAACGGCTGGTATTGAAATGGCTGTCTGGCTACTGTTATCCTGCTTATATCGGGAATACTTATGCCACAACTTTGTTAACATTGACGTCCTCTTAATATACCCTTATGACAGTTTTAACGATAGAATCATGTAGTAACGAGAATTTATAGCATTGTATGAAATGTATTAGCTACTGGACTGGTCAGTGTAATCATCACCTTTTTTAACCTCTTAATGGTCAAGTCGGCCAAACCTGATCTGCAGTCATCGAGGAATGTTCACTTGCAGACAAAAAGAATATTATTCTTGAAAATTAAATTTACCACTGGAATGACTGGCTCGGTTATCTGGCCAGTCATTCTAGTGGTAAATTGTCAAAAGTAGTCTTCCCTTGACTCGTAAATGGAGATTAAGTGAGCAAGAAGTTTGATTTTCTTGACCAGTCTTGGTCATTAAAGAGTTGAACAGAACATCCAGGAGCCATGTACATGTACATTGTATGTTTCATCGCTATCATTCACTGGCGTAAGTTTTCTCATATTAATAACTTTATCAGTATTGTACAATATATAGATGAAACTTCTATCATTAGTTATAATCATCGGTTCATGAGATTTATCCAATGATCATTGTACTAGTTTGATTCATCTATAATTATCATAAACCCACCCATTGGCAGCCACATGGTTCAACACACCTCTCATATTCTGTGTTAAAATGTAGATTCATGGTTAAGAGATACACTTCCTTCACATAACTAGAACCGAGCCAGCAGGTGCTTGTCCGAGTATGGCCATTTGCTGGCGTTATATAATTATACAAGATATGATTGGTCATCGACTTGCAGCTCGATTATGTGGGGGCCAGTAGTAGTAGCGAATGATACTCCTGTGCATTTGGCTTGAGCAACTATCAAATCTACTTGATGAAGGCTCTGATTACAATCCAGCTTACTATGAAAAGCAGTAGTTGAGTTGAATCGTTCCGAACTCATGCACACATAACCCTTTAACCCACACAGTAGTCTGTTGAATATTTTGAAACTGATTTGACGGGTTTGCTGCAGTTCCCAGCTAAGTTAGCTTCAAAATATTTAAGAGCTTTCCTGGATAGTCGTTTTGAATGTGAAAAACTGATAGTTATGATGGGTTAATAATGAAATTCTTAAATTTTCAGAGTTTATTGTAAAATTAGCAAAATGTGTATATATATATATATATTGTGTTATACCCTAGATGACTGATAATGGAGAGATTGTTTATTCAGACTATCAGCCACCTAGTGATTGTGTACTACAGGTGATGTCACTGGACTTTTTCTCTATATAGGAATAAGTATAACATTGCCAGTTTCAATGGGCATCAAGTTAATCGAAGATTTTATAGAAATTAAAACTTTCTATTGACTGCAAATAATCTAATAGAAATCATTTGAATTTAAACTTGTGGTTTTCGACTAATTAATGATATTAATATAATAGTGGATCATAACCCGTTTAATGACTAAATTTTGTCAAATAAATCAACTTACTTACTCATTCAATGTTCATTTGCAGGCCAAGAGAAGACTATTTTTGAAAATTTACCACTGGAATGACTGCCTCGATTATCGAGCCAGTCATTCCAGTGGTAAATTTTCAAAAATAGTCTCTTGACCGGAAAATAGACATACTTCAGGGTCACTGCAGGGGCGATTTTTGGCCGGCTTTATTATGAAAGGGTTAATTCTAAATTCTCTCAATTTCACTGCAGCATACAGATTAGTTGTTGAATATTTTATAAGTAATTTGATGGGAAGTTGTCGCTGCACTATACAGTAATACCCTCCATGTAACTAGAGAGATCTATTTCTAGCTATGCCACGCCCATTTCTCGCTAAGCTCCTCCCAATTTTTATTCATGTTGGAATCAATTAAAAAAATTTAAAGCAGAACCCGTAGAATTTAAATTTCCAATAATTATACAGGTAAGCTGTTGAATATTTTGAAACTAATTTGACTTGGGGCTGTTGTTCCCAATGGCAGCAACAGCTCCCATACAAATTTGTTTCAAAATATTCAACAGCATATTTATTAACCCCTGTTGTAACAGGTTAACCTTTTAATTAATAAGCTGGCCAAAAGTCCTATGATGTGTGTTGAGAAAAGTCCATTTGTAGGCCAAGAGCATCCTATTTTTGAAAATTTACCACTGGAATGACTGGCCTACATATGGACACTGGCTAGGCTGAATTGACTATTAATCCAAGAATTGCCTGGCCCACCAAAAATGGCACCTGTAGTGGCCATGAAGAATGTCCATCTGTAGGAAATTTAAGCGCAAAAATTATAATTAATATGGGTAGCATTTTGAGCGCTTTGAGGCGCTGTTGGCACATGAGGGGTTAAATTGTCAATTGATTATACATAATTTGTACACTTTGGTGACCGCTTTTTTCGATTTTCATGTCGGCTACATCAGTCTGATTGCCATGCCGGCTAACAAGTGACGTATTTGATTATGATGTCAGGTACTTTAGTGGCAGATATGATGCCCCCCCCCCTCCCCCTGTTGCTTGAAAGATATTCAATATTATATTAAATAATATTATATTCTACATCTTCACACTGCTTGCTGACCTCATTGGCTGATTTATAACTATAATATGTCTTACAGACTACAGAATTTTTCTCATAATTATGTGTATGTAGGGTTGAAAAGGTTAAGTAACTCTGATGTCGAATAATAGAAATTAGATTTAGATAATTAAATTTTAAATTAATACAATATCCAGTTTTAACATAATTACATGTTCATTACGTGTTATTATAGATTTGTAATGATATTAAAAGTGTAATCATGATTTTATTGAATATAATAGAGCAAGAGAATAATAATTTCTGACCGGCTTGACCATGATTACTGTAATGGTCAAGCTGACCAAAAACGGTTTCTGAAGTGGTCCTGCGAAATATCCATTTGCAGACCGAGAGAAGACTATTTTTGAAAATTTACCACTGGAATGACTGGCTCGTTAACCGAGCCTGTCATTCAAGTAGTAAATTGTCAAAAATAGTGTTCTTGGTCTGCAAATGGACATTTTCTGATAGAAAATTGGAATTTTCTTGTCCAGTCTTGACCATTAAAGGGTTAAGCATTGCGCACATTGATCTGTTTTCTCTGATGTGACATAAGTGGACAGTCATGTGCTGTTGTCTCAGCTTTTGTTAGCTTGTAATGGACCATTCCAGTTTTAGCTATGCTCCACCCACACCTCGCTTGTGTTGGGATCGATTGATCCCTGAACTCCCAGACTATTAATTTCTAGAAAACTATACAGGTAAGCTGTGGCAGCAACAGCACCCAGTTAAATTAGTTTCAAAATATTCAACAGAAAAACAGCCTCTGCAGTGGTCTTGAGATATGTCCATTTGCAGGTCAAGAGAATTTTTGGAAATTTATCACTGGAATGACTAGCTCGATTTTTGAGCTAGTCATTCCAGTGGTAAATTTTCAAAAGACAAGTCATCTCATCTCTTGACCTGCAAATGGACAATTCTCAAGAACTGCAGAGGCTGTTTTTGGCTGGCTAACCAAAACACTCTACAAGTGTCTAATGCAGGGCTCACAACATTGGTCTTCCTACTTGTCACTGTTGACGGCATATTTTGATGTGTCATATGTAACAGGGACTCGTTTGGGTCTTTAAACCCTTTCCTCACCGCAGACCTGATACAACTACCTCTTACAACCTATTACATATTATGTTATGAAATTAATTTGCAATGCCTTCTAGTCAAGTTATTTTCAAACTATTTAACAGTTTATTATATATAGTATTCATTAACATTAGGCTATATTAATTCAGATCCACAGCTGTACAATATACATGCATAAGAAATATATTAATCCTTTAATACTGATATCAGGCAAAAGTGGCTTCTACAGTGGTCTTGAGAACTGTCCATTTGTAGACGAAGAGAAGACTATTTTTGAAAATTTACCACAGGAATGACTGGCTCGATAACCGAGCCAGTCATTCCAGTGATAAATTTTCAAAAATAGTCTTCTCTTGGTCTGCAAATGGGCATTTTCAATGAGAAAATTTAATTCAAATTTTCTTGAACAAATTTGAGGGTTAAAGGGTTAACATGTTGATCCATGGCCTGAATGATTTTCGCTTGGGTTGTTAAAATATTACCATGGTAAATTAACAGGTCAATCAGCATTTTATATATTATATTGATTGATTTATTCCACAATAAGCCATAGGCCCTTGAGTGTACATTTAAACATATATATATATATGTTAAAGCATTTTGACCATAGCTAACTGATCTGTTTAGTAATGTCTTTGATAGGAGCAATCTATACCTTTAATTCAAATTACACGATCTGAAGACCGCTATGATTGGCCAATGAGATATCCGATCCGTCAATCAAGTATCTGATGTCATAATCAAATATGTAACGTGTTAGCTGACATCACAATCAAATTGATGGAGCTCGGTCATGAACCTGAAAAGTCGGTCATGAATGTATGCGAATTGTATGTCTTTGATGAATTTACAATGTAATAAACATTCTGCTGATTATTTTGAAACTAATTTGCTGAAGAGCTGGCAAACAGTCAAATTAGTTTCAAAACCATCAACAACTTAACTTTATTGTAGTTACCTTGAAATTTAGAATCTAGGAATTTATCGTTTCAAAGTTTCAAGTAGATTTCAATGTGTGTAAAAAAAAAGGTGGGTGAAGTTTATCTAGAAATGAGAGGGGCGGAGCTAGAAAGGAATCACTATTCACTTAGTCAGGCAGTAACATACAGTAAATTTGACATGGAATTTAGCCCACAAACGGTTCCACCATACCACCACCTCAAGATAAAGTCTTACTTTGCTGGTGAGGCATTCACGATATCGGTTTCGGATACACAGTGGTATTCTGTGGTAGCTGATTTTGACCGTAATTACTGTAACTATCTAGCCAGTTAGTGATTTATGCGCACAGTGTGTCACACAGTACCTCGCCTGTACAATACAGTAAACTGTTATTATTCACCTTTCCAGACTATAGTTGTGTAAGATTCAACACATTCACTACTAGATAATGGACCTTTCCAGAGTAATGACCTCGTAATTAGCTAAGCGGCATGTAGGATGATGTCATAATCATTACATCATAAATGATTTTATATGGCCTGTCTTTAACTCTTAATAGTCCGACATATTGTACGAATTGTATGTCTACTATTTAATAAACATAATGTTGAATATTTTGAAACTAATTTGACTGGATGCTTTGTTGCCATAGGCAGCAACAACACCCAGTCAAATTAGTTTCAAAATATTCAATTGCTTACCTGTATAGTTTTCTGGAAATTGATAGTCAGGGAGTTCAGAGATTGATCGATCCCAACGTGAGCGCGGTGTGAGTGGACCTTAGCTAGAGATGGGCGGGGCATAGGTAAAAATAGAAAGGTCCTTTGTGGATACTGACCTGTCTAAGATGGTCAAATCATCTATCTTGGATTAGTAAAACACTAATTCACAGTATCAAATTTTTCTAAATTACTTCTGAAAGATGAGTCACGTCAGAGAAAACTATATTGTGTGTGAAGAGCTGTATAAATATTAGATATTTACTGGTTACTGTGGTTAATTACTTACGTGTGATTGTTATTGTAATCTGTATAATAATTATCTAATTTTTAACTCTGAAAGCCTGAATTCTAAAATTTATTTGCAACTTAATAAATATTCTGTTTGAATATTTTGAAACTAATTTGACTGGGAGCTGCAGCAACAGCTCCTAATCAAGTTAGTTTCAAAATGCTCAAAAGTTTTCATGTAAATATATCTTGAAAATAATATTCTGGGAATTCAGGATTTGAAGGGTTAAGCCAGACATTCCAGGTAAATTGCTATTGTGAGTGTTATAAAATTTGTAATTAAAGTTAGCTGTTTATTATGAGGTGTCATAAAGCTGAGTGAGTATCAGTATCCACTTAAAACTCAGCAACAGGTCCCAGTCAAATTAGTTTCAAATTATTCAATGGACTATTCCTAATATCAGAAGCAATTTGTCATTTGTGACCTGTAAGGGTTAACGGTTTTGGTTAAATATGTTTTAGGCACCAAAAGCCAGTCATATATTAGTTTATATCTAACCGCCAAGCTGTTAACCCTTTACAGGCCAAGGCGGCCAAAAGTGGCTTCTGCAATGGTCTTGAGAAATGTCCATTTGTACACCAAGATAATGAGAGAAATAGAAACTGATGTATTAACGCCATTATTTAGTGCTCTTATTTTTATCATGGAAATGTTATTGAAGTTCGCAATGTGAACTGTGTAATAAGTAAGCGTGTCATTGAGAGTTTGACACAGTTGCAAATGCAGTATGGATGATTACCGGTATGCAGTAGTGCCATGAAATTGTATAAGTTCTTTTTAGCATTAGAAAGTTAATTGCTGGCATTAAATGCACAGTCGTAGGATGTTAATTCAACTCTTTAATTCTGAAGCCAGCCAAAAAATCTTCTGCAGTTGTCTTGAGAAATAGCTATTTGCATACCAAGAGAAGACTATTTTTTAATATTTACCACTGGAAATGACTGGCTCGCTTTAGCTGGCTCGCTTTAGCTGGCTCGCTTTAGCAAGCCAGTCATTCCAGTGGTAAATATTCAAAAATAGTTTTCTCTTGTTCTGCAAATGGACATTTTCTGTGAGAGAATTGATATTTTCTGTAACCAATTTGAAGTTTAAATAATGATTACGCCCTAGCTGCTCAATGCTCAGTTAGCGTATTTCACATGTAGGTTCATTGGTATACCGAGTACATAACCGGGCATTGCAATACATCAAACATTACTGAAACATGATTACCCACATCTATATATCCATGGTTAATATAGGCGTATTAAGTGATGAGATACTTCTGTCGTTACCGTGATTATTAAATAACAAGGAAAAAATTTTCAAATAACTGCGTCATTGATATATTTTTCAATCAGGCCGTCGTGATGTCTAAAGTGTTTATATTTGGAAACAATGTTGCTGAAAGCATTGGTGAAAGCTGTTGTGTTTGAGCCTATGACACAACAGCTTGTACCGCTGTTCGGGACGCCACGGGCAAGCTTCCAGTACAGTTTGGAGAACACCCCCCCCCCCCCCAATAGAACCAGAGGTATTGAAAAATGTGGCAAAAACATGCATTTTGAAAATAATGTTACCGCAAGCAGCTGCTGTTGTATTTGAACACATCTTCAGGGAAAGCTTCCTCCCAAGTTTAGAGAAAATCCCTCGAGTAGGACCGGAGTTATTAAAAAATGTCTTAAGAACAACAGCAACCAGCACTCCATGCTCGCTTTAACCCTTTAACCCTCAATTTTGTTCAAGAAAATTTCAATTTTCTCATAGAAAATGTTCATTTGCAGACCAAGAGAAGAAGACTATTTTTGAAAATTTACAACTGGAATATCTGGCTTGTTTATCGAGCCAGTTATTCAAGTGGTGAAATTTTAAAAATAGTCTTCTCTTGGCCTGCAAATGGACATTTCTCGAGACCACTGCAGAATTCCTTTTTTGGCTGATATGAGCATTAAAGGGTTAACCTGTGTGTCTTGAGCGAGGATTGAAAAAACAATGTTGTGAGTTAGCAAGAAATGATGTCATAAACACAAAATTATGCTGAAATAAAAGCAAGCTACACACTTCCGGCTCCGGACACACGCGCATGACGTCAGACTTAACAAACCTATATGTGTACATATAGATACATCATAATAATACTAGACTATAATCGAGATACTGTATTTATTAAATTTCTGTACTATATATTATATGTACATGTTTGTATTTAGAAATGGATGTAATACATATTTATGATCAGCTGCTTGCTTGTTCGCGTGAATTCAAACAATTTACCATTTTTAATGTGTGTTTTATGTGCATACTCGGTATCTTTTGGTAATATTTTGGAGGATGGATTGATGTGGCGCATAGATTCTATCTACAGTGGTCATACTTTTCCCACTTTTAGGGTTCTGTACTATATTGGATAATAAATTAACAATTCAATTTTTAAGGAAGTATAGAATTTAACCCTTACCACTCTGGTGTAAAAATTTTAAGTTTTCAAATTAAATTAAAAGATAAGCTGGTGTACATTTTTCAACAAATTTGCTGGGAGATGGTGCTGTCATAGACAGCAACATCTTCCAGCAAAATTGTTGAAAAATGTACACCATTTTCTTTGATATTGACACAGTAAAATATAGAATATTGATGATAGAGTGCTTGGGGTTAACAAGAGGCCCAAGGGCTTGTGACGCTCATCTGGACCATTAGCATTTGAAACATTTGCATTTAAATATACATCATTCTTTACATTAAGTAAGATGGCCACCGGAAAAATTGACCAATCAAAATTCTGAATGGAGTTCCGGAGCCTATGATCATAGGATAATTTCAGCCAAATTTGGATGAAATTGTTCAAAGTAGTAAGAAGAAGCAATTTGACTATTTCCAGTAAATTTGTAATAAAATGTAAGATTTTTACCCAAAAAATTTGATGAATCAAAATTCTGAATGGAAGTTCTAGAGTTTATCACCATAGATTCATTTCAGATGAATTTGATGGAAATCGGTCAAAATGGTAAGAAGCAATTTGACAATTTCCAGTAGATTTTTAATAAAATCTTCGATTTTCACCCAAAATGTTGATGAATCAAAATTTTGAATGGATGTTCTAGAGCCTATCATATAAAAGCATTTCAGGTAAATTTGGTTGAAATTGCTCAAAATAGTAAGAAGCAATTTCACAATTTCCTGTAAATCTTTAAAAAATCTGTAATTTGGACCCAAAAGCTTCCACCGCACCAACGCCGCAAGACAAAAGTGTTACCTTGCCGGTGAGGCATTCACGATTTGAGTTTCTGGTACACTGGAATTCTGTGGTAGCTGATTTAGACCGTAATTACAGTCAGCTACCACAGAATTCCACTGTGTATCAGAAACACATAGTGAAAGCCTCACCAGCAAAGTAAGACTTTTTTGTCTTGCGGTTTTGGTGTGGTGGAAGCGTTTGTGAGATATGAGGCTAGGTGCTTTCACCGGTTGTGGGTTTGATCCCCTGTCAATATCAACCTAATATGATACCTTTGAAGAGATGAATTGTCCTTTTGATTAGGCGTTAAGGTCATGCTGAAGTTGGTACAATAATAAACATCTGTCATGATGAAGAAAATGGTCCCTTTATGAATTGATTCCAATAGCAAAGAAAAACAGCCCAAAAACCACAAACCTCTTCAGGAATGAATTCAAAACCACATTCACACAGTCATGTATATCTGTCCAACTCAAAGGAGACAGCCAAGATAACTAGAAAACGTGTAACTCGCCGAGGGCCCTGCAACAGGAAATACCTTTCTCTATGGAAAAGGTAGCAATTTTATTCAAAGCCTTCACTTTATTAAAACAAGAGGTCCAAGGGCCGGTGTCGCTCACCTGGACCATTAGCATTTGAAGCATTTGCATTTAAATATACATGATTAGTTACATTAAACAAGATGGGGAAAAAAATCTACCAATGGAAATTCTGGCGCCTATAATCATAGGATCATTTTAGCCAAGTTTGATTGAAATTGCTCAGCAATTTGACTATTTCCAGTAAATTTGTAATAAAATGTAAGATTTTTATCCCAAAAAATTTATGAATCAAAATTCTGAATACAAGTTCTAGAGCCTATGATCATAGGATCTTTTGGCCATATTTGCTTGAAATCAGTTAAGTTGACAAGCAGAAGAAGCAATTTGAGAATTTCCAGTAAATTTGTCATAAAATCTAAGTTTCACCCAAAAAATAGCTCAATCAAAATTCTGAATGGAAATTCTGGAGCCTACCACCATAGAACCCATCTAACCAAATTTGGTTGAAATATGTCAAGCAGCTATGGATGAGTAGCATTTTGACCATTTCCGGTAAATTTTTCATAAAATCGAAGATTTTCAGCCAAAAAAATTGACAAATCAAAATTTTGTATAGATGTTCTAGAGCCCATCACGAAGAGATCCTTTCAGCCGAATTTGGTTGAAACCTCTCAGAATGGTAAGGAGAAGAAGCAATTTGACGATTTCCGGTACATTTTTCATAAAATCTAAGATTTGCACCCAAAAAATTGATGAATCAAAATTCTGAATGGAAGTTCTGGAGCCTATGACCATAAGGGTCCTTCCAGCCAAATTTGGTTGAAATCGGCCAAGTGGTTAATGAGGAGTAGTATTTTAAAACAAAAGTTGATGGATGGATGGGTCAGGTGAGCTACCGGTAATAATAATAATACATTTATTTTTAAAACTGACAAAAAGTCTGATTTTGCATTAAAACGCCAATTTTCACCCGAAATCTTGGACCTATAAACAGCTGAATCATCCAAAAGGCAGATCTACTCATCATAAAGAAGATAAGTTTCTAAGAGTCATTAAATTATTTTATACAATTCTGTATGATATGGTGTTTGCGAAGAAATTGACAAAAATCATGAGTTCATTAAAAAGCCTATTCTCACCCAAAATATTGGACCTATAAAGGTGAATTCTTCAAAAGGCACATCTGTGTATCATAACTGAGGCATACACCAAGTTTCATTAAAATATCTGAAGCGGTTCTGTATGATAGTTCTGTATTCGCTGTTTACGAGGAAATTGACAAAAATCTACTTTTTTGCATTAAAAAGCCCATTTTCAACCACAATATTGAACATATAACGGTAAATCCTTCAAAATGCACATCTAGCCGTCATAAAGAAGCCACCTGTCAAGTTTCATTAAAATATTTTAAGCGATTCTGTATGATATGGTGTTTACATCTTGACCAAGCTCGTGAGTTTTTGCATTAAAAAGCCGATTTTCACCCAAAATATTGGACCTATAAAGGTGAATTCTTCAAAAGGCACATCTGCATATCTTAACTAAGGCATAATCACCAAGTTTCATTAAAATAGCTTAAGTGGTTCTGTATATGTTGTTTACGAGATATTGTGGATGGAAAGCCAGACAGACACAGTGATTACTATAGGGCTTCCGCACCTTCCAGTGCGGGGCCATAATTAAAGTAGCCTATTTCAAGCTGAGAAGTGGAGGAAAAGCAGAACCTTGGGCGCAGACTCATCTGCAATGGAGGAATTCAGTTTTAGCTATGCCCCGCCCATCTCTAGCTAAGCTCCATCCACATGTTGGGATCAATAGATCCCTGCACGCGCCTATTCTCAATTGCCAAAAAACTACACACAGGTAAGTTGTTGAATATTTTGAAATATGTTTGAAATGCCTATGGCGGCAACAGCACCCAGTCAATTTAGTTTCCAAATAATCAACAGACTTATAGTAGATTCATACAACTTGCCAGACTATTACCAGTAAGTATTTATGACAGACTAAATCGCGTCCTTCATGATGTAATTGATTATGACATCAGCCTACATGCAAATCGCATCCTACATTACGTAGTTGATTATGACGTATATGATTGATCGATAAACTGGAGTACTCCATTCCATGACAATCAAGATGCACATATGGAATGCTACGTCTCAATAATGCTATACAACTGAGTGCTGGACAGCTCCAAAGGCTCTGGAACAAACTTGTATTAACAAACACCAGCAAACCATCACTAATCATCACTGGCCACAACCTAATCACAGCCCAGTTGGAATTGGAAAAACCAATTACAACTCGACTGACAGAGCACACAGAAAACACTGGACATATCATTTCAATGGAAAGTCAAGGAACCTATTGAAATCTATACACCAACAAACTATGAACCGAGATGAGGGCTACAGTACACGAGCTGTCCACCAATCAATGCTGTCACATGACTCCCACAAGAACTGGCCAGAGTGATATAGCCAGAGACTGCGAGATAGTGCTAAAGACATGACAGAGATAGTCATGAACATTATACGCAAACAAATACAACAACTAATTTTCGGTATTATAAACAACAACATTGTTATGTAAATAAAGAATTTATTTGTATAAGCCTTTATATGCATCTAAATAATCCAGTGTATCTAATACAGGAGGCCCCTTAGGCCGTGTTCTCACTGAGTTAATCGGGAATAACACCATACTTCAGTATGGCATTATTCCTGATTAAGTCTCTAGTGAGAACATGGCTTCATGCCAGTTCTTCTTTTACCATGTAGAGGTCAAGCTAGTCAAATAATGTCTGCAATAGAGCTCTCACGAAATGTCCTTTTGTAAGCCAGACTATTTTAAAATTTCACAGATAACTGCGACAAATTTTCAAAATGTGTCTAGCTTACCGATTTCTAGCTATGCCCCACCCATTTTCTACCTAAGTTCCTCCAACTTTTAAACACGTGTTGGAATCGATTTAAAACTTTCAAACCTGAATTCTCAGAATCTAAATTTCAACCTAACAATACCTGTAAGCTGTTGAATATTTTGAAACTCATTTGACTGGGAGCTGTTGCAACATCTCGCAGTTAAATTAGTTTCAAAATATTTAACAGAATGTTTTAGTAAATTGTAAATTCATCAAAGACATACAATTCGGATATTTTTGTGATGGACCTTTCCAGTTTCGTGACAGACATACATCATTTTGATTGTGAGGTCAACTAACAAGTGACATCTTATAATTATTTTAATGGCCAATAACTCTGGACCTGTTGAATATCTTGAAAACAATTTGACTGAAAGTTGTTGGTGGCTTAGCCACCAACAACTTTCAGTCAAATTTTTTTCAAAATATTTATCAGGCCCAGAGATATAACCGCTGGAATATGTTGTCTGCAAAACCTCAGCAGTCAGACGGTTAAGACAGGTGAGTTTAAAATTAAAGGCCCACCCTTTTGTGGCCACAAATCATTTCTTATAATAGCTGACTTGCATTAACCCATTGATCCTTAAAATTAAATTTGGCGTTTAAAAGACAACTATCCAGCAAAGCTGTTTAATATTTTAAAACTAATTTGACTGGCATCTGTTACTTAGGCAACCAGCTCCCAGTCAAATTAGTTTCAAAATGTTCTACATAATATTCTTTACATCTCAAAGAAGTTGTCATTTTGTATCTGTAGGGGTTAAAGGGTTAACCCTTACAACTCTGATGTTAAAATTTTCAAATTAAATTAAAGATGAACTGGTGTTCATTTTTCAACAAATTTGGTGGAAGATGTAAATCCTCATGGAAATTGGCATAAAACAGTCATGGAAGATTTGTTTTTGAAACGCGTATGACATTTGTCAAACCAGTGGCGTTCCAGTGATGAATTCTAGATCTTTCCAAATGTCTGTTATGCAATTGATAACATGGTGTATTTACTATGCTTGCTTGTATCTATATCATCTGATGAAGCATAGTGCATGTGCACTAATCACACGACAATGCAGATGTAGTATAATATACAATGTGCATCATATATGCAATGCCAGTACAAAAAAGTGATATCAACATGTTAACCGTTTCAAGATTTCAATTTTCTCATACAAAATGTCCATTTACATACCATGAGAAGACTATTTTTGAAAACTTACCACTGGAATAACTGGCTCAGTTATCGACCCAGACATTCTAATCGTAGATTTTAAAGAGTTTGTCTGCAAATGGACATTTCTGAAGACCACTGCAGAAGCCATTTTGGCCAACATGAGTGTTAAAGGGTAAAGGACAAAACGGCCAGAAACAGTTTTTGAATGGGTCTTGATAACTATCCATCTGCTTACAAAAAGATAAGTTTTGAAAATTTAATACTGGAATGATTCTTTTCAGTAGTAAATTTTCAAAAAGTCTTGATCTGAAAATGGGAATTATCTATGAAAAAATTGAAATTTAATTGAATAAATTTAACCATTAAAAGGTTAATCATACTCACACTGACAGAGTAATGGAGGGATCTGATCTGTCACTCATGTATCGGATATCATAACCAAATATGTCACTTAATGTTAGCTGACACTACAATAGACCTTTCCAGTTTTAGCTATGCCCCTGCCCATCACTAGCCAAGCTCCACCCACACTTCGCCATGTTGGGATTGATCGATCACCGGATGCCCTGACTATCAATTTCCTGAAAACTATACACTCAGTTAAGTTGTAGAATATGTTGTAACTAATTTGAATGGGTGCTGTTGCGGCCTATACTTATCTTTGTCATTCATGAAGTCATAATGACGTCATTGATTGTGATGTCATTCTACACGTCACAGAGTTGATTATGACATCATATGATGGATGGCTACAATGGAAAGGTCCATCCATCCATCAAGAAAGAGGCATGGTCCATCATGAACGTGTCTCAATTGTATGGCTGATGAATTTATAATTTAACTGTCTGTCTGCTGAACTTCTGCAGACTATATTTTCCATGGGGTTTGACTCTGGATATGCCAAATATTTTGGAAAAAATTTGACTGAAAGGTGTTCGTAGCTAGGCCACTAACTACTTTCAGTCAAATTATTTTCAAAATATTCATCAGGTCCAGAGTTATTGCTTGCGGCAGTCAGACAGTTGATGTTGAGATTCTCTCAAGAAATCAAAATATTTCATTATTGAACATCCATGACAAGACTACTTTTAAAATTTCCCACTTGAATGACTGGCTCGGTTATCGAGCCAGGCATTCGTGGTAAATTTTCAAAAATACTCTCCTCATTGGCAGCAAATGGACATTCCTCCACTGTAGAGTATTGGTCGGCTTCAACATGAAAGCCTTAAATGGCACACGCTCAAATTCAACTTCCATTATTACTATGCAAGGGAGATAACTCAGTTAGCAATTAATATAATACTTATAAACTTATCTCCCTTGAGATAATTCTAAGCAACATTGAATTCATTGTCCTATCGCATGGTCTTGTCCTCCCACTATGCTCTCGTAATGAGTCCTGTGCTTACACGCTTTTGATGTCTGTGCTAAGATCACGAAACATCATAAATGAGGTCAGTCAACTACCGCTCAATAAAATTGCTTGGTTATTATCATCCTACTAATATACGCCCAATCACATCACTTGACATTCGTGTTTCGCGAGCTCTCCATCGATATTGGCATGAAACCACACCTCTCTTTAGATTGATAGTTAGATTGAAGTAGGCAGAAATCTGATTGGCTGCCTCCAACCCTCTAGCGTAATGTTATTTCACATAGCAAGAAATCACAGGTCTGCAAGTATGGCCTCCTACGGTGAAGCGGTGTGAGTGGGCGGACGTAAGAACGATGCATTGAATAAAGGTACAAGAAAATTACTGTTTTTAAAAGGGTCTTATTAACCTCTTAATGGTCAAGCTGGCCAAATCTGGCCTCAGCAGTTGTCTTTAGGAATGTCCATCTGTAGGCCAAAGGCATACTACTTTGAAAATCTACCACTACATATCTGGCTCATTAACAGAGCCAGTCATTCCAGTGATAAATTTTCAACATAGCCTTCTATTGGCCTGCAAGTGGACATTCACTAACATAAGTAAAGACCGTAACAAATCACGACCCCAACTGGTGCACATGTGGAATAAATTGAGAGTAAATTGTACTGAAGAGAGAAAGTGGTACAAAATTTGAATTTACACGCATGTACAAGGAATTGAAAAGATAAAATAAGGAATATAGGACCATTGGTCCTGCTGTGTACTGGTAGATAGCTTACATGTGATACAATAAATTACTAATTAATTACTTTAATTTCTTAACCCGTAACAAAATTTCTATTTTCTCTTAGAAAATGTCCATTTGTAGACCAAGAGGACTATTTTTGAAAATTTACCACTGGAATGACTGGCTCAGTTACCTAGCCTGTCATTCCAGTGGTAAATATTCAAAAATTGTCTTCTCGTGGTCTGCAAATGGACATTTCTCAAGACCACTGCAGAAGTAGTTTTGGTCGACTTGAGTGTTAAAGAGTTAATGTATTGGCACTATAAATAGATAACCTCAGGCACTATAAATAGATAACCTCAGGCACTATAAATAGATAACCTCAGGCACTATGAACAGATAACCTCAGGCACTATAAATAGATAACCTCAGGCACTATAAATAGATAACCTCAGGCACTATGAACAGATAACCTCAGGCACTATGAACAGATAACCTCAGGCACTATAAATAGATAACCTCAGGCACTATAAATAGATAACCTCAGGCACTATAAATAGCTAACCTCAGGCACTATAAATAGATAACCTCAGGCACTATAAATAGATAACCTCAGGCACTATAAATAGATAACCTCAGGCACTATAAATAGATAACCGCAGGCACTATGAACAGATAACCTCAGGCACTCTGAACAGATAACCTCAGGCACTATAAATAGATAACCTCAGGCACTGTAAATAGATAACCTCAGGCACTATGAATAGATAACCTCAGGCACTATGAACAGATAACCTCAGGCACTTTAAACAGATAACCTCAGGCACTATAAATAGATAACCTCAGGCACTATAAATAGCTAACCTCAGGCACTATAAATAGATAACCTCAGGCACTATAAATAGATAACCTCAGGCACTATAAATAGATAACCTCAGGCACTATAAATAGATAACCGCAGGCACTATGAACAGATAACCTCAGGCACTCTGAACAGATAACCTCAGGCACTATAAATAGATAACCTCAGGCACTGTAAATAGATAACCTCAGGCACTATGAATAGATAACCTCAGGCACTATAAATAGATAACCTCAGGCACTATAAATAGATAACCTCAGGCACTATAAATAGATAACCTCAGGCACTATGAACAGATAACCTCAGGCACTATAAATAGATAACCTCAGGCACTATGAACAGATAACCTCAGGCACTATAAATAGATAACCTCAGGCACTATGAACAGATAACCTCAGGCACTATGAACAGATAACCTCAGGCACTATAAATAGATAACCTCAACTTCTTCCGCTCATCCCTGCTCCATGTAAAACACAAGGTCATATTGAAGGATTTTACGTGGGGAATACACGGATCCATTTCTGGATATGCCCTGCAATTTCCTCCTAAGCACTGCCCATGCTTTGTATGCAGTGGGATCGATTTATATACCTTGAATCCTGAATTCCCTGAATCCAAATTTCATGGTACCTATACGATCACATAACCTGTTGAATATTTTGAAACTAATTTGACTGGGTGCTGTGGCAGCAAGTACCCAGTCAAATTAGTTTCAAAATTTTCCACAGACTATTAAATAATAATGACATACTGACATACAATTCATACGCTGTCAGACTATTCAATGTTCATGATGGAGCTAGATACATCATTCATTGTGCATTTTGATTTTAACGTCATCCTACATGTGACATAATTGATTATGACATCATATACTTGAGTATTGAAGATAACATGATCACAAGGTTTGGATGCAGATCTCTCAATTGCAATCGAGGAATCCCAGTTTTATCCATGCCCCACCCATCTCTAGCTAAGCTTACCAGTGTTGGAATCGATCGATCCCTGCACTCTCTGACTCTCAATTTCCAGAAAACTATACAGGTACGCTGTTGAATATTTTGAAACTAATTTGCCTGGGGGCTGTTGCTAGAATTAGTTTCAAAATATTCAACTGCATGTTTATAAAATAGTAAAGACATACAATTCGTACAACAACGCTTAGTTCGTCATCAATTAAGCATTCGTGATGAACCTAGCTAGGTCATTTATGACGTAATTGATTATGATGTCAGCCTACACACGTCATGTAGTTGATTATGAATATTTGGTAAGAGAATTGGAATTTTTGCTCAGTGTCCATTTGCAGGACAAAAAGAAATGTTTGAAAATGTACCACTGGAATGACTGGTTCGATTATCGAGTCAGTTATTTCATTGGAAAATTCTCAAAAAAGTCTTCATAGCCTGCAAATGAGCATCCTCAAGATCACTACAAAGGTCAGTTTTGGCCAGTTTTACCATTAACCCTTACCACACTGATGTCAGATTTAAAAATTTTTAAATTAAATTAAAAGATGAACTGGTGTACATTTTTCAAACAAATTTGGTGGAAGATGGTGCTGTCGAAGACAGCAACATCGTCCACCAAAATTGTTGAAAAATGTACACCAGATTCTTTACTATTGACATGGTAAAAGATAGAATATTGACATCAGAGTGGTAAGGGTTAAAACACCCATGAAGTGGTTTTGGATACCTTAATTGTCATATCAAAGTCATATACCTAATTTGAAATCAATCTGCTTCTAAGTCTTTGGATAAAGTTGGAATGCTGACCATGAAAACGCTGATACTACAATGTCAATGGCTTATCCCCCTATAGACTAATAATCTAGAAAAGAAATTGAAAGATCACTTGATTATCCTATCCTATGGCACTTAGCTTGTTTCAACACTAATGGTAAAATCAGCCAAAATTTAATTCTTCAATTGTCTTGAGAAATGTCAATTTGCAGACAAAATTAATATTTTAGAAACTTTCCAAAATATGCTTCTCTTGATTTGAAAATAGACTTTGTATCTATTTGTAATTTTTGAAATTTGTATTTTCTCGGCAAATCTTGATTATTATAGCACTAAGAAACTATACCTGACATATTTAGTGGCAATGTTTTCTTCTCAGTAAATTGTGTGTTTATGACTGCTTTATTGTAGTGAGACACATACCATCCTTACACATTCACACATGCACATGCATGCAAGCATGACTGCATGTACCCACATATATATCTAATACCACACACACACACACACACACACACACACACACACACACACACACACACACACACACACACACACACATATGATGACACACGCCCACACACTCATGCATGCAAACACACAGACATGCATACACAGGCACACACACACACACACACACACATACATTATCATCTTTATAGGAATGGCTGCTAATATTTACTTGCAGGATTATTGTATATATCATATAGTGTATAATAAAATCAATCTCGTAAAATTTAAATAAAGACATGTATATTGTTGATGTTGAAAAATCAAGTCTGTAAAATTTGACATTATATCTGTATACACAATAACATTAAAATAGATTTCAAGCATGGTAAATCTTCAGCCTCTAAAATCTCTACATATATAATAGTAAGCATAGAATTACATACTATATTAGACATATTATACATAGACAGCCATACATTGTATCTGGATGCTACTGAAAATAGGCAGTAGTACTTTACAGTAATAGGCATAGAGTATCATAAACATATTGAAATGAATATCCAATACTTTCTTAGCTACAAATATTTTGAGACAAGAGTATTAAACGGGGTTAATGAGATTCACAATGTAAAGTATATAAAGCAGATAACTGAGTCAGTCATTCCAGTGGTAAATTTTCAAAAATAGTCTTCGCTTGGTCTGTAAATGGATATTTTCTATGAGAAAATTTAAATTTTCATGAACAAATACAACAGTTCAATTTGTTCAAGAAATTTCTTATAGAAAATGTCCATTTATAGACCAATATAAGACAGAACGTTTGAAAACTTATCATTAGTCTAAGAATGACTGGCTCATGGTAAATTTAAACAGTCTCGCAATCCGCAATCATATATGGATAACTGACATACCAAATTTGGTAGAATTCCACCAACTTTGACTTTCTGCCTCCTACCTCCACTCTTCCCCCACCGACACCCTGGGGCCGGAGCCTAATGAAAATGTTGTGGACAGACGGATGGATGGACAAACAGATGGCTGGACATATGGATGGATGGACAGACAGGGGATTGCAAGACCACCTCAGTTTTTTCAAAACTCGGGATAAAAATCAGTTTGAAGATAAAAGGGGTAACTTTGGCCAATTTTTATAAGTGTGTGAAGTGTGCTATCCACTAGGTTTCCCCAGTTGATGGCTACATATGATACAGCGTATGCGTGACAGATGATGGGTAACACACTGAAAGGTACATGGTTAGAGCTACAGTATGGCTCAGAAATATGTTAACATGTTTCCAAAACAAAAACAGAAATATTTTGGTTAGTAAAAAATGTTCTGTTGAATATTTTGAACATAATTCGATTGAAAGACATTGCTGCCTTAGGCAGCAATGTCTTTCAATCTAATTGTGCTCAAAATATTCAACAGTACATTTCATTTTGTTTTGTAAATAGCCAATGTCTAGAAATCTGAGCTATTTCTGAGCCGGACTGTATGTCCATCATAGCACAAGTTGATTTTTAGAGATTGCGGATAATGCATCATGCGCACATAGAAAAATGACCATAGGCAGCAATGTCTGCTTCCAGTTAAATTACTTTCAAAATATTCAAACGACTTCTCAGCACATTTCACTTGATTCTTGGAATGCCGTTACTGAGATTTCATCGCTGAACATTGTTATATGGAAAGTTTGAAATGAAGCCGATATCACTATCTAATCCCTCACAGCCTGGGTGCGGAGATCGATTATTCCAGGAATTCAGTTTCACAAGTATAAAGTTTGCACGATCATTGCGAGCTTCATGTCACATATGCGAGGCATGTGCTGATGAATGCCTATGATATTGCGACGCACTTGCCGCTGCAGCTGGTGTCGTTGCCGTCGCCGACGCTCTGACGGAGGTATGGTTATTTTCACTGATCACGCTCGGTGTTGTCCGTAAATGTGCTCGTGGAATTATTAGTGGGTTAGCAAAACTGCTGCTCATTTTTTCATGCTGTAAGACAATTAGCATATAGACTTAATTTTAAGGGCGCAAATTAAACGTAATTCTTTATAATCTATGAAATGGTTTTGAATATTCCAGTGTTGAAAGCTCCAGTCAAATTAGCTTTCAAAATATTCAACAGCTTACCTGAATAGTTGCTTGAAATTGATTCTGGAACTTCTGGTTTCGAGGGTGTAGCCATTTCAAAACAAAAGACCAGACATCTTTACATCCAATATAAGAAACAATTTCTTAATTGTCTGATTGCCGAGTTTTTGCAGACGACATATTTCAAATGTTATATCACTGGACCTGCTAAATATTTTGAAAACAATTTGCCTGAAAGTTGTTGGTGGCTAAGCCACCAACAACTTTCAGTCAAATTATTTTCAAAATAGTCGGCTAGTCAACGGTTTTAGGTAATTAAGATTATTGTTTGCTGGCCTGCTGCAGAGACAGTTAAACATTGTGATACTAATTTCCAGCAAAACAGGAACAATCAGAGATTGCAGACCCTCACGTAGGCTTGCACGATCATCCAATATTATCAAAAATCATGATTTTTTTCCAGACACAATTTTTTACGATATGATTTTGAAAAAATCGAAATATCGCGGAAAATTTTATTGTCACGTCGTATTCTGCCTACGTATTTGTCATGTGTTTGTAGCGTAGCCTTCTATTATGGCAAGCTGTTCAATTTATTTCCAAACCAACATCTTTGCGAGAGGGGTGGGCTTATATTAGGAATAGGTCAAGAAAAAGTTGAAGTTCATTCTTTAAAATTGTTTTAAAAGATGGACAAAATACGAAAATTTAGCACAATTTACCGGTACAATTTCTTGCCGCCATACTGTACACCTCAAAACCACGATCGCATGAGTGAAATTATTACGTGGAACGGTATAAATATTGTATATTTCTTGGTTTATAAAATCAAAATTAATCCTAAATTTGACAATAAACGGCGTCGTGAAAATATATAAATCACGTGATATTGCTTGCTCTCCTGTTATTGGAGGCGAGAGGTGGTACGTTCACAAATGTGATAGCTAAATGATACGGTATACATGCTTTAGCCAGCAAGGTGAACTATCCGAGATATTTCTGAAGGCTAACTATTATTGTGTACTCGGTAAATGCGGATCAGATCTAAACATTAGATACCTATGGATCTAAAGTGCATTCCTAATATCTCGTGATTTGTACATTTTCACAAAGACGACATGAAATGTTAAATTTTTGGATTAATTTTGATGTAATAAACGATATCATTATAACAGAGTACGCAATATTTAGTTTGTCCAATGTAATAATTTCACTCCCGCAATGAAGCAATACATTAACCCAAGGTGTAAGGCATAAAAAATATACACCGGGAAATTGTATCATCCTATTTTCGTGTTATTAATGATCATTCTTTAAGCTTCTTGGTGACTGGATTTAAAGTTTCTGTTGAAATTTACCAATTAGAAGTCATATTTGGTTAAAACGGATATGAAAACTGATAGCGAAGCCGACATGTCTAAATAAGCCAAACCGTGCAGTCCAACTCAATCCAAGACCAATTCACCCCGTGAATTCATATACCATAAAATAGGCTATACGAAATATCGTGATTTTCTCACCACGATATATCGCGATACCTCCTAAGACAATATCGTGCAAGCCTACCCTCACCCACACTTTTGTTGTTTAAATTTGTTCAGATTTTCTGGGCTTTTTCGGATTACGATCAAACTTGCAAAATCCTAGTAAACATCCACACACCCTTTGTGCCAAACTGGACCAATAGTTTAATAAATATCCATAGAAATAGAAATCTGCTTTCACACTATCATCCTTTGTTAAGTTAATCTGAGCCAAATCAAATGAAATAAAAGACCAGTTTTGGTCACACATCCAGCGATCTGGAACTTTTAGTACAACCCCAATTTTTTACATCCAAATATCGTACAATTTTTCAAGAAATCAAGGGGAATTACCCTGGTGATTACAGACAGATTTTGGCCAAATGCAATCCACGTCAAGGTCTCATGCGAAGGGATGTATTTCCAAAATTTGAACTGAATCAATGCAGGCCAACTGAAGCTATTGAACGGAAACCAAATATTTCAAAATATTTGAAGAAATCAAGGGTGATAAAGCCGATGGATCTGGACACATTTTTGCAGATATGCATTTCCCACAGAGGTCTTGTCATAAGGAGGTGACAGTCCCAATTTGAAATGAATCCATTCAAGCTAACTGATGTTATTGAATGAAAACCAAGTATTTTACAATTTTTCAAGCAATCAAGGGGATAAAACTGGTGGATCTACGGTAGACCCATTTTGCCAATATGCAACCCCCAGCGAGGTCTTGTCATAAGGAGTTGATTTTCCAAATTTGCAATGAGTCCAAGCAGGCTAACTGAAGTTATTGAGCGGAAACTAAATGCGGATGGACCCATGGACACGGCTTGTTTCTATAGTCCCCGTCGACGATGTCAGGGAACTAATTCCACGACGACATGGAAGATATTGAAAACCCATGTCTCTATTCTCCCAAGGGGCCAAGATAGCGCTAGGACATCTCAACATGGACAATAGCTGGGCGGATAATCTGTAGTGGTGGACAGTTAAAGACCAGTTCGACTGAAATACAGTATAGCACAGAAATAACATGTTTCAAAATAGCAAAATAAAACATACTGTTGAATACTTTGAACATAATGGAGGACTCCAGGTTATCCATCAATCATATGACGTCATAATCAACTACATGGCGTGTAGGATGACGTCATAATCAATTTCATCACAAATGCTTACTTGATGACAAACTACGCATTGTCATACAAATTGTATGTCTTTAGTAATTACTAAATATTCTGTTGAATATTTTGAAACGAATTTGACTGGGCGCTGTTGCTGCCATAGGCAGCAACATCACCAAGCCAAATTAGTTTCAAAATATTCAACAACTTACCTGTATAGTTTTCCAGAAAATTGATCATCAGGGAGTTCAGGGATCGATCGATTCAAACACAGGCGAAGTGTAGGTGGAGCTTAGCTAAAGATGGGTGGAGCATAGCTAAAACTGGATTCCTCCATTGGATTGGATGACATTGTACTTCCAAGACCAATCATTTCCAAAATATTCAACAGAAAATTTCTTACTAACTAAAATGTTTCTGTTTTCGTCTTGGAAACTTATAAGTTATTTCTGAGCTCCACTGTACATAATACTTACATCATTTTTAATCATATCATGCATTTCTTTCTGTTCAAAGTGTATATCGTACAGTTGCGCTCGGACAGAGCGTGTGATGAAATGCTCGCAGAATCGATTCAAGATCACTAACACCATATACAGGGCAAAGATGATACCGAGTACATAGCCAACTACCACGTCCGTCCAATGGCTTTGTCTAAGAGCAATGCGTGAAAGTCCGCAGAGTAATGCCGCCATGAGGATGGTGAGCACAGCAAATGGTTGTATTAGTTTCAAGCAGTTGCTTTTGACAGACGCGTGTATATAAAACTGAAAATGAAAGAAAGTTCAGTAAGTATGATATATAAACAGAGAAAACATATTTGTGAACGCGTTAACACTTTAACCCTCAAATTTGTTCAAGAAAATTTTCTCGTAGAAAATGTCCATTTGCATACTAAAACACTATTTTTGAAAATTTACCACTGGAATGACTGGCTCGATTATCGAGCCAGTTATTCCAGTGGTAAATTTTCAAAAATAGTCTTCTCTTGGTCTGCAAATGGATGTTTCTCAAGACAACTGCAGAACCCATTTTTGGCTGATAAGAGTGCCAATGTATTAAGAAACTACATTCTTTTTTGCCAAATCATAACTGGTTTAGCCAATGTTTTCCAATGTCTACAAACCGTCACCACCAGTTAATCAAGGTTTCAACTGAACACTACATATCAAATGAATGATTAGGATGGGTATGTTGTAATTAATTTCTTCTCAAGTTTGCCTTTTACTTTGAAGGCTTCCTCTGCCTGCTTGAACATGTCCACGACATGTTCATCATACGACAGGGATGGCGCAGGGGGGCATCATCGGCTTACCCTGAAGCCACAGGAGTTCTGGTTTGACGCCAACCAACCATTGGCATGCGTCATTCCAGTCTACCTTGGTAGCCACCTGAGCCATTATGACGAGCCCAACTCTTTATCTTCCAAGATGTGCCCGCTGGCTTCAGAAGAAGTTAGCGTACTAGATGGATTCATGGTTGTCGCTATGGAAACTCCGGAACAGCCAGCCAAGCCATATGGACATGCGAGGGCTGGCCGCTCAGTTTGCCGCTAACCAGCCTCTCAGTTTGCACTACTCTTACCCTGTTTGAAGAAGAAAATGGCTACCATTCATGCCATTACTTCTTCCTGTTAAACTATCTCAGTACATATGCATGTATATTCATTCTAAAGCACATAAATAACTGTGATAACTTACTAGTGGTTCAACACTATCTTCCTTATGCTACAAACATATGTAGTATACATAGCATTGATTGACAACAGGTTTCTAAATGCTTCAATTAAATTATGTCCACTATTGCAGATCTATTGCTAGTATACCATGATATAACAATCAACTTTACTGTCAGAAGCTTGTTCAAGAAAGATCTGCTTGCATTGCAGCACAGCAACTTGCTACATGTATCTATCCACATATTCAACAATAATATATACTTACTAACCACATTGTTCACTTAAACAAGCTTGGGATCAAAATATATTTACACCAAACTACCGTAGCAAGACAATTTTGAATAGCAGATACCCTGGCAGAATGAGACTTTGACCTTTCATCCAAATTTAGGCGGGAAAATATAGTCTTTGTGAGAAACAGAGTCTCATGTTAACCAGCCGCTCAGTTTGTGAGAAACAGATTTCTTCATGCTAACCAGCCGCTCAGTTTGTGAGAAACAGAGTCCTTCATGTTAACCAGCCACTCAGTTTGTGAGAAAGTCCTTCATGTTAACTTGCCGCTAAGTTTGTGAGAAACAGAGTCCTCCGTGTTAACCAGCCGCTCAGTTTGTGAGAAACAGATTTCTTCATGCTAACCAGCCACTCAGTTTGTGAGAAACAGAGTCCTCCGTGTTAACCAGCCGCTCAGTTTTTGGCAAATCACATACTCTACTGCAAACCAGCAGCTCAGTTTTAATTATGCCACCACTTAGCGGCAGGTTAACATCTAGCCGCTAGGCCATGTTAAGTTCTGTCGCTCAGTTTTTCCTTTGCCGCAAACTAGTCGCTAACTAGCGGCCAGTTATCCGCAAAGTAAACCTTTTTGTAGGGGTCATCATCACCATTTTGAAGGCCTCCATGTTCGGCATCGGCGTGGGAGCCTTCCTCTTATGACAAACCCTCTTTCTTCTAAATTTAAATCCTCATTTACTTTGTCCTGTTCCTGGAGATTTAGGAACTCCAGGCGTAGCTCGTCTGACCATTGATCACAGGTGCTAACACCTGTAATCAAGGTCACACATGCTACACCTGAGCCAGTCATGACCGACAAAATGTGCTTTTACAAAACGATGGCAAAACAGAACAGTCCAGAATAATTTTCTGAAATGACACAGAAATACAATTAGTTTTTAGTCATTTGAGAAATAAAATAAAATAAATAACAGCAACTTTTAATAATTTTGGAAAACTTTTCAAGAGGAAATTGCATAGTTATTAATGAATTTGATAATCATAATAATAAAAGAAATATTGATCCTACAAGGATACAATAAAGAATGATTATTACCCAACATACTTTCATTCACACAATCATATCGAGACTTTCACCAATGCTACGAAAGACCTATAGAATGTGTAATATAGGTTACCCAAAGTTCCAATACATTACCAAGATTGAGGAGCAGGAGAAAGGCTTGACAAACAAAACACTTTTCAAAGGTTTAAACTTAGAGATGATCTCCTGCAGCCTCCCTACTTACACTTACAGCAACTCTGGAACATAGGCTAGTGAGTCAGAGGTATGCGTGCGAAAACTGCTAATTTAAAGTGTGAGACCAATTCCCAGGGGGAAGAGATGTACAGGTTTCTTTTACAGAACCGTAATACATCTCCAATATCTTTAACTATAGTGGCAAGAAAGGGGAAATTGCTGCCCTTTACATATGATCTCGGAAAATGAAAATATGACAACTAACGAGATTGTGAGCAAACCTGAAAACAGGTGTCATTAACATTACCCCTCACATATATTGGTTTGCTACACCTGTGGTTGATGACCATAACCAGCATCGTCAGGGGTATTAGGTAGCATATCCATAATGAGAAACATAGCTCTAATCTATTACAATCCTACTGATTTAACACAAAAAACCTTACAACTCAAACAAGAGGACTAGGCAATAAGCCAATTATTAGGCTAGCAAAAGTGAATTGCGAGATGGCGCATGCATGGGTGTGCTTCTGGATGCATCAATCTGACAGATGAATAACCTGCCCAGTAGGGGCAGCTTTGTTTTTAATTCTGTGTATAATTGATCCAGTTGGATATACTACCATATATCTAAGAAAGCAGTTGAATATATTGAATCTACTTTGACTTGAACCTGTTGCAGCAACATATCGCAGTAAAATTGCTTTCAAAACAGAAAATTCCTTATATAACAAAGAATTACTTTTTCTGGTCTGTAAGGGTGATACAACTTAGTAAAAGCATAATTTGTTCAGAATCTTATATAAATAGTCAGTTTAAATTTGTTCAAAATATTTCAATTTTCTCATAGAAAAGAGGACCATTTGCATTTGAACTATTTACATTTAAATAGATATGATGGATAATTTTTGGAAAATCCAAGATGGCCACCCCAAAAATTGACCAAACAAAATTCTGAATAGAAGTTCTAGACTCTACCATGATAGGGTCACTCTAGCCAAATTTGATTGAAATATGTCAAGAAACTAAGGAGAGAAGCAAGGTTTTGTCAATTTCTGGTAAATTTTTCATATCTAAGATTTTCACCCAAAAAATTTATCAATCAAAATTCTGAATAGATTTCTCGCACCTACCACCATAGAATCCATCTAGTGAAATTTAGTTGAAATATGTCGCGTAGCTTAATTTCTGGTACATTTTTTATCAAATCTAAGCTTCTCACGCAAACAAGATGGCTACCAAACAATTGATCAATCAAGACTCTCGTTTAATATGTTGAAGCCTATACCGTCATAGGATCGTTCCACCCAAGTTTTGGTGAAATCGGGCTATTGATTGGAGTACAATTTTTAAATGGAAACCTTTCAGAAAATCAGAGATTGCTGCCAAAACACTGACCTATCGAAATTCTGAATATAATTTCTAGAGGCTATGACAATAGGATCCTTCCAGCCAAATTTGGTTGAAATTGCCCAAGCGATGAATGAGGGCATTTTATATGAATTCCTATTTTCCGAAAAATCCAAGATAGCCACCATCAAAATCAAGCTGTCCAAATTTTGTATACAAGCTCTGAAGCGTACCGGCCTAGAGTTCTTCCAGCTGAGTTTGGTTGAAACTGGCCAAGCGGTTAATGAGGAGTAGCTTTTTAATTGATTTCCCAAAATATTCAGAAAATCCAAAATGGCCATTGGAAAAATTGACCAATCAAAATTCTATATGCAAGTTCTAAAGCCTACCGCCCTAGGCTCGTTCCAGCCAGTCTGGTTGAAATCGCCGATAGTGAACAGATGATTTTCAGCCATTTTTCGGAAAATTCAAGATCATGGCCACCGAATAAATTGACCAATCAAAATCCAAGATGGCCGCATGTGAAATGGACTAATCAAAATTCTGTATATAACTTCTGAAATCTACCAGTCTAGTATCCTTCCAGCCAAGTCTGGTTGAAATTGCTCAAGCAGTTAATGAGGAGTATGGTTTTAAACGATTGCCTACCATTTTTCAGAAAGTCCATGATGGTCGCCACAAAAATTGACCAATCAAAATTCTGTACACAAGTTCTGAAGCATACTATGCTAGGTTTCTTCCATCCAAGTTTGATTGAAATCAGCCAAGTGGTTATCGAGGAGTAGGCTTTTAAGTGATTTTTGGAAATTTTCAGAAAATCCAAGATGGCCACCGGAACAGTTGACCAGTGAAAATTCTGTATAAACGTTTTGAAACCTACCCACCTAGTATCCTTTCAACAGTCTGGTTGAAATTGCGCAACCGGTTAATGAGGAGTAGCGTTTTAAACGATTTCCTGCCATTTTCTTTTGGAAAATTCAAGATGGCAGCTGCCAGAAAAATGGACCAATCAAAATTCTGTATACATGTTCTGAAGGATACCATGCTAGGGTTCTTTCATCTAAATTTGCTTGAAATCAGCCCAGTAGTTATTGAGTAGGCTTTTAAGTGATTTGCCAAAATTTTCAGAAAATCCAAGATGTCCGCCGGAAAAATTGACCAATCAAAATTCTGTATTCGTGTTCTGAAACATACCAGTGTACTATCCTCCCAGCTAAGCCTGGTTGAAATTGTCCAAGCAGTTAATGAGGAGTAGCGTTTTAAACGATTTCCCGCAATTTTTCTTAAAATTCAAGGTGGCCAGCGAAAAAAATTGGAGTCAAAAGTTCATGAAATTGATTGTAATGCAACTCCTCTGAAGTTGTTAGACAATAATGTCAAAGGATGGCCAAATGTATATATGCTCTTGTACTCCACATTGATATGGGTAACCAACATACCAAATTTGGTTGAATTCTGTCCAATGGTTTCGGAGACACGTTACAATCAATTTCTGCACGTTAAAATTTGACCTCTTGACCCCCTCCCCCACCGCCTGGGGGCGGATCCAAATCTAAATGGTATTGTGCACTCCGCAATGATATGGGTAACTCAGATATCAAATTTGGTTGAGTTCCGTCTAACGATTTCAGAGGAGTTGCGTTACAACTGATTTGACCTTTTGACCCTGCCATGCCCCTTGGGGGTGGACCCTAATCTAAATGTTGTCATGCAAAGCGCATTCCTATGGGTAACCCACATGCCAAATTTGGTTCAATTCCACCCAACGGTTTGGGAGGAGTTAGCGTGACGGACAGAGGGACAATCAATTTGACCTCTTGACCCCTGTCATGCCCCCTTGAGGGCGGAGCCTAATCTATATCTCGTTTTGCAAAGTGCATTTCTATTAGTAACCCACATACCTAATTTGGTTGAATTCCACGGAACGATTTGGGGGCGGAGCCCAATCTAAATATCGTCTTGCAAATTGCATTCCTATGGGTAACCTACTTACCAAATTTGGTTGAATTCCACTCAACAGTTTGGGAGGCATTAGCGTGATGGACAGACGGACAATTGATTTGACCTTTTGACCCCTGCCATGCCCCCTTGGGGGCGGGGCCTAATCTAAATATTGTCGTGCAAATTGCATTCTTATGGGTAACCTATTTACCAAATTTGGTTGAATTCCACCCAACAGTTTGGGAGGAGTTAGCGTGACGGACAGACGGACAATCAATTTGACCTTTTGACCCCTGTCACGCCGCCTCCAATCCCCAGCCCCTTGAGGGCGGAGTCTAATCTATATCTCGTCTTGCAAAGCGCATTCCTATTAGTAAACGACACACCCAATTTGGTTGAATTCCGCGCAACGCTTTGGAGTGAGATGAATTATAATCAATTTGACCTTTTGACCCCTGCCACGCCACGCCCCCTTGGGGGCGGAGCCTAATATAAATGTTGTCTTGCAAAGCGCATTCCTAAATTCAATTCCACCTAATGGTTTGGGAGGAGTTAGCGTGACGGACAGACGGATGGACGGACAGACAGACAGACGGAGAGTACAGACAGACGGAGGCGATTACAATATCCCCGCCATTTTTTCAAAACGTGGGGATAATTACCGAATTCACCTAAGCTCGCTTGGATCATGAGTAATCATGTGCACATACATTCACAGACAACTAAATCAAAATTGTCTTCGGTGTATGTGCCAAAATTCTTAAATCTGTTGTACAGTAGCTCAAAAGTCGGAAATAATTAATGTTTCCAAATCAAAAACGGAAACATGTTCATTAGTACAATTTTGAACATGCTGTTCTGTTGAATATTTTGAAGATTATTGGCATGATTCGATTGGAAGACATTGCAGCGATGTCTTCCAAATCTAGTTATGTTCAAAATATTCAGCAACACATCTTATTTTGTTTTGGAACAAGAGGCCCAAGGCGCCTGTGTCACTCACACGGAGCACGATGCAGTTTTGTCAAAATTTTTGGTGGGTGGTTTAGGAGTAGTCTTTTAAATGAATTTGTGGGCATTTTTGCAAGTCCAATATGGCCGCCAAACACGCTACATTTTGATTGCTCCACTGCAGCCATGTTTCTGATGTAGCTCCTTCCCATGAAAAAACTTTAATGGCACTCAGTGCCCAATCATATCTCCCAAATTCTGGCCCAATCTGTTCAGTGGTTCTGGGGTTATCTTGGCAAAAAATAGGTTATCCGAGATAGCCGCCAAACCATTTGGCCAATCAAGTTCCCTTGAACAAACTTGGTGCAGCTCTTGCCCTAGATGCATTTTGTGCATTTTGAATTGATTCCCCAAGTGGTTTTTAAGAAGATTTGTAGACATTTCTAAAAATCGTCCAAAATCCAAGATGGTGCGAGAATACATTTTAAATTGCCCATTGCTTTAACATGGGAGATTTTGGTGGATAAATGATCCAAGAGGGCCGCTAAACTGTTTATCCGACAGACTTGAAATGGCAAATCTGAAATCACAATGCGCAAAAACATGTATAAAACCGATTTCGCCCTCAAAATCCATCAAATAGAAAAATCCAATGTGGCCGCCAAACACGCTATATATTGATAAGCCCACAGTGGCCAGTTTTTTCGATGGATTAACTTCTCTTGAACAAACTTTAATGGCCCTTAGTCCCTAATCATATATCACAAATTTCGGCCTGATTGCTTCAGCGGTTCGGGGGAAGTTGTTTTTGCGAAAACGAAGTCATCCAAGATGGCCGTTGAGCCATTTGGTCAATCAAATTCCCTTGAACAAACTTGGGTCAGCACTTACCCTAGATCATATTTCATGAGGTCTGAATTGATCCGTCAAACGGTTTTGGAGAAGATCTTTAGACATTTCTAAAAATCGTCCAAAATCCAAGATGGCCACCGGCCAAATTGGCCGATCGGCTTCGCTTGAACAAAATGGAATCTCTATGCCTTAAGGATGCTTCCTGCCCAATATAATTGAAATCGGCACAGTAGTTCTCGAGAAGACATTTTAAATTTCCCATTCCTTTAGTATGGGAGCTTTTGGCGGGAAAATGATCCAAGATGGCCACCAAACCGTTTATCCGACAGTTTTGAAAATTGCAAATTTGAGATCAGAATACCCAAAAACCTATATAAAACCTATTTCAGCCTCAAAATCCATCAAATAAAAAAATCCAATATGGCCGTCAAACACGTTATATTTTAATGGCCCACCAGGGCCATGTTTTTTGACAGATCAATGTTTCTTGAACAAACATTAATGGCCCTTAGTCCCTAATCATATATTACAAATTTTGGCCTGATCGCTTCAGTGGTTCTGGGGGAGAAGTCGTTTTTGCGAAAACTAGGTCATTCAAGATGGCCACTGAGCCATTTGGTCAGTCAAGTTCCCTTGAACAAACTTGGTTCAGCTCTTACCCTAGATCATATTTCATGAGTTCTGAATCGAACGGTTTTGGAGAAGAGGATTTTTAAAGACATTTCTAAAAGTTGGCAAAAATCCAAAATGGCCACTGGCCAAATTGGCTGATTGGGTTCGTTTGAACAAACCTGAAACTCTATGCACTACCGATGCTTCATGGTAAATATAATTCAAATCGGTAAAGTAGTTCTCAAGAAGAAGACATTTTATATTTCTAAATTGCTTTAGTATGGGAGTTTTTGGCGGGAAAATGATCCAAGATGGCCACCAAACCATTTACCCGACACTTTCGAAAATTGCAAATTTGACATCAGAATACCAAAAAACCTATATAAAATGAATTTCGGCCTCAAAATCTATCAAATAAAAAAATCCAATATGGCCGCCAAACATGCTATATTTTGATTGGCCTATGGCGGCCATGTTTTTTGACGAATCAACTTCTTTCGAACAAACTTTACTGGCCCTTAGTCCCTAATCATATCTGCCACATTTCGGCCTGATCACTTCAGCGGTTCTGGAGAAGTCGTTTTCGCTAAAACTAGGTCAACCAAGATGGCCGCCAAACCATTTGATCAATCAAGTTCTCTTGAACAAACTTGGTTGAGCTCTTTCCCTAGATCATAAGGTTTCCTTCAATGCCTCAAGCGGTTTCGGAGAAGATTTTTAAAGACGTTTTGAAAATTTGGCCAAAATTCAAGATGGCCGCCGGCCAAATTGGCCGATCGGCTTCCTTTGAACAAACTTCGATCCCTATGCCCTAAGGATGCTTTCTGCAAAATATAATTTTAATCGGCCCAGTGGTTCTTGAGAAGACCTCGTTTAAAGGAAAAGTTCACTGATGGATGGATGACGGACACATAACGGACGGTCACCACGACATAAGCTCACTTGAACTTTCAGGCAACGTGAGCTAAAAATTCTACATTATTTCTGAGCGGTAGTGTAGCCATCTTAGTCTGGTGACACTCAGAACAGGATTCAAATTTGGCATATTTTAACTCTTTAATTGTCAAGATTGAACATGAAACTATACTTTATTTTGCGAAGTGAATGTCCATTTGCAGGACAAGACATTTCTTAAATTTACCACTAGCTCAGTTATCGAACCTGTCAATTATATAGGTCAAAGGCTATGTTTGTCAGCTTGATCATTAAAAGGTTAATACGAACACTGATTATTTTAACCCTGTCATGGTGAATCCTGCCAAACTGACCTCTGCTCTGGTTTCGAAGAATGTCAATTTGCAGGCCAAGAGAATGCTATTTCTAAAAATTGACTACTGGAATGAATGGCTCGATGTTCGAGCCAGTCATTCCAGTAGTCAATTTTCAAAAAAAGCCTTCTCTTGATCTGCAAATGGACATCCAATGAGTGAATATCTTTATATTCTTGACCAAATTTAGTCATTAAACAGTTAACAAGTTTTCACACATATGGACATAGATTTACTATTATCTACTCACTCCCATAAATATTGAAGCATATGAAGCCAGTGCAGCATGCATGGAGGGAAATGCCAATCTGAAAAAAACAAAACTTATGGTGTATATCATTCCGCAACAGACAGGCGCTTGGATGGTTTGGAGAATAGAGCTGTGGGTTCATCATCGATGAGCATGCTTGGCGCATTATACACACATGCTTAACCTTTTAACACTTAAATTTGTTCAAGAAAATTCAAATTTTCTCTTAGAAAATATCCATTTGCAGAACACGAGGACTGTTTTTGAAAATTTACCCCTGGAATGACTGGCTCGGTTATTGAGCCAGTCATTCCAGTGATAAATTTTCGAAAATAGTCTTCTCTTGGTCTGCAAATGGACATTTCTTAAGACCGCTGCAGAAGCCGTTTTTTGATATGAGTGTTAAAAGGTTAACAAGAGTCCATGATCAGGTGGCTGTGTCAGTCACCTGTAAGATCAGTACTTGATCCTGAATCATAAAAATATGAAGTTTAGCTAGAAATAAAAACATTTTTATATCAAGCAAAGAAATCAGTTTTAAATATGAAGATTTTGATAAGACACATGAACATTTAGGTCAGAAAGGACAGAATTTCTGGTCGAAAATGCTAAAAATTGGGTTGGAAAACCACAGAATTTGAGCACTGCCTGAAGATCGAAGTGTCAAATTTGTCTATGAAATGGGACCTAAAACCTATATGACACTATTTTGGTTGTCCAAATCCATTGACTAACAAAAGCTCACTTCTGATTGGCCCATGGTAGCCATAATTTTTTGTGTTTCAATTTGCCATGAACAAAGTTGAATATCCAAGTTCGATAAAGGTGGCGGCTTGGTCCAGTGGCTACCACATAGGACTACTCAACCAAAGAACTCAGATTGCGCCTGAGCTGTGCACCGTCTTTGGAAACATGGGAAATCTCCTTCGCTTCATGCCTCTCAACACCCAGGAGTATAAATGGGTACCAGTGGAAAAACTGGGGAAGTGGACCTGGAATCAGGGACTTCATAGACGCCAATTAAACCAATAGTTTCAAATCCAAATATGCGTCCAGTATGATTAACGAAAGATAATTACTGCTAAGTTGAGCTAAATGGGACATGTTCATGTTGAAAAAATAGGTTTTTACCAAGGTCACAGTGAGCTTGCTCTTTGATCTTTTGACCCCTAGGTCATTGGGTGATCCGAGTCATTATAAGGAAGCATGCCTCTATGTTTGGATCCAGTACGACTAACCAAAGATGAGATATGACCTGCTAAGCTGAGCTAAACGGAGAATGTTAATGTTTAAAAAATAGTTTTTATCAAGTTCCCAATGACCTTTCCCTTTAACCTTTTGACCCCAATGTCATAGTGTGATGCCCGGTCATTATCAGGAAGCCTGTGTCCAAATTAGGGTATAGCATAATTAACCAAACATGAGATATGGATGGCAATGGCGACGACGACAATGGGTCATGCACAGGGTATCAGAATAGCTTGTTTTACTTTGTAAATGGGAGCTAAAAGCAGTCTTCTGTGGCCTGTAAATGAACGTTCACTGATTGACTGACAAAATAGATCCATGACTTACCTTAACCATTTAGCTGCCACAGACCAGAAATTACAAATTCTTTTTGGTATAAGGGATATTCTGTTGAACATTTAGAAACTAATTTGACTGAGAGCTGCTAATAGTAGCAACAGGTTCCAGTCGAATTAGTTTCAAAATATTCAACAGCTTTCCTGAAATTGAGACGCTGTCATTTCAAGGGATAAGCTTTAACTAATAGCAAATATTTCATCAATTAACCCTTTGACCCTCATATCAGCTAAAAACGGCTTCTGCAGTGGTCTTAAGAAATGTCCATCTGCAGACCAAGAGAAGACTATTTTTGAAAATTTACCACTGGAATGACTGGCTCGATAACTGAGCCAGTCATTTCAGTGATAAATTTTCAAAAATAGTCTTCCCTTGGTCTGCAAATGGACATTTTCTATGAGAGGGTTAATGAACATACACTAGCATAATTATATACCTTGCCTGCCTAAGCTTCCACTTGTCTGTTGCAAGACACATACTGGCATCTGCCTGGAAACTGTTGTCACGACACAGGGTAACATTCAGGTCGCATACTCCGAGGAAATCTGGCCGGAGACGGCCAGTCATAAATTTTATTACATCAATAAATAACAGCAGGGCAAAGCCGCCGAATAGAAAAACACCTGAAAAATATATAACTCATACATTTAAAGGAAATATTATAGATGACAGTTATTCAGGAATAGGCGATGAGTGACATGATGCCAAATGACAGGAGGATTACACCGTCATGTTGTTTGGCGGAGTCCCAAAAACTCTCTTCACACATAGGAGAGTCATTGTCACTTTTGTTGATATTTTGCATACATTACGGAGAAATTACATGTATGTTACTTTTCAGATCGTACAGTACAGATTAAAAATAACATGATGGATAATTTCCAAAAAATCCAAGATGGCTATCAAAGAAATCAAATTGAGCAATCAAATTTCTCATTAGAACTAGTTTAGGCCAGTATTATATAGGGATTCGAGACTCAGTATATGATATGCTCGAAAATTCTGTTAAGCATATTATTCTATTCGCGGTCAGTGATCGTACATGTGCTTGCGGACTGGATGATGTTTGCTTAACATATTTCGCACTGGAATATGCATATGATATAGGCCAAACTAATTGAGTATGCACTTGTTAGCAAAGAAACAGAAAGACCGCTGATTATTCTGAGAAAGATTTGACAAAGTTGTTGCTGTCTTAGTCAGCAATGACTGTCAATAACGTTGCTCAAAATATTTTCAGCAAGTCTTGCAACATTGACTGCCCTGCTGATTATTTTGCGAACAGTTTGTTTGGAAGTAGTTTGTGAACGATTTTCGGCCAAAGTGTTATCAAATCCTTACCTAGTGACAATTGTATTATTTGCGAATTATTTTGACAACAATTTTACGGAAAGCTCTTGCTGCCATCGGCACTGCCATGTAAACTTGTTAAGTTGTTATATATATTTGTTTTCAATTGCACCATAGGAAATATACAACTAGTATTGAACTACACTATGCACTTAATATGCCGTCACCATGGAAGCCAACAGAAGCATGACTAGCATTAGCATTACGAGAATGGTTTTATACCAACAATTGCGCACCGGCGAAGATAATAGAATCTAAAATAATGGCGCCAGCAGATATCTATCTAAAATGGTGGCTACTACTACTAGTTAGTTAGTGTCCATAAAGTAACAAATAGTTCTAAATTTAGTTGGATACGTATCTTTTATCCATATATGAGAACTTTAGGGAATGTCCATTGCCAGGTCTCATTATTTTTTAAGATTTACCACAGGGATGACTGGCGCGATAACTTTTAAGTCAATTATTCCAGTGATAAATTTAAAAAATAGTCTTATCTTTGTCTGCAAATAGCTATCTTTTATGAGAAAATCAAAATTTTCTTGAATTAATTTGAAGGTTAAAGGGATAAAGGGCTAATAGGGTAACTTTAACAACTCGATGTCTGCATGTGACTACAACAAAAACACAACAATAACAATATTTCATAAGCATAGTATATGACAAATCAATTGATTACCAGTAAAGCGAATGACTCGTCTTACGACCTGTGGTAGGATAAAATGCTTGCACAGTGCTGGAATCATTTTCTGCGGCTGATGTGTGAACGCCCAAACACTTATTTCACCGATAAGAATCTAGAATAAAAAATAAAGAAGTACTCCAGATGATCTTGTACAGACAGTATATTTGTTAATCATTTAAGACTCAAACTGGCCAAAACAGCTTCTGCAGTGCTCTTAGAAAATGTCCATTTGCAGAAAAAGAGAAGACTATGTTTGAAAATTTACCAATGGAATGATTGGCTCGGTAACCGAGGCAGTCATTCCAGTGGTAAATTTTCGAAAATAGACTCTGCTTGGCCTGCAAATGGCAATTTACTAAGCAAAAATTTTAATTTTCTTGATAAATCTTGAACATTAAAGGGCCAATAACACAAGCTTTCAGAGAATTCTGCAGATGGACAATGTCTTTGAGAAATTTCAAATTTTCTTGAACAAATTTGAGGGTTAAATGGTTAAACTCATTAACCCTTTAATGGTCAAGCCATCCAAAGCCAGCATCTGTGCAGCTCTCCTGAGGAATATCCATTTTGGTGCTGCAAGAAAACTTTTTTTGAAAATTTACTACAGTACTGGAGTTACTAGCTAAATAATAAAGCCGCTCATTACAGTGGTAAATTTTCAAAAATAGGCTCCTCTTGGCCTGCGAATTGACACTCACTAAGCAAACATTTTAATTCTTGATAAATCTTGGCCATTAAAGCGATAATAAAAAAAGCTTTCAGAGAATTAAGTCTCAAACACCCACCCATCACTGCCCTTTGACCTTTCTGACTGCTTGACCTTTGACCCCAAAATCAATATGGTTCATTGGGACCCGGGAAAGGTGGCATTAATCGTTATCCAGGTTTGCTGAAGCCTCATCCAGTAGAAGTTGTTATCACACCAGGCAGGCAGGCAGACAGACAGACAGACAGACAGACAGACAGACAGACAGACAGGCAGGCAGGCAGGCAGGCAGGCAGGCAGGCAGGCAGGCAGGCCAGGCAGGCAGGCCGGGCAACTGACCAACTGACCAGACAGACAGATATGTCATTGTAATAGTCTCATGACACTTCATGGAAAGACTATTAAGATAATTTGGGACTGACCAAGGGGGTACCGGGAATAAAGACTGAGCTATCAAAATTGTTAATATTTTGAAATAAAGCTTTTGAAATGTGCAATTTGAGAAGTGTATACAAATTATAGTGGGGCAGTGCATGCCTTGTCGGCCAACAGTCTGTATCACATCACCAGACCCGGTGGTTGTTGGGGTTTCTGGCTGTACTTCTAGTACTGTTTTACATGGGTTAGAGCGTATATTTTGAATGCAGTTGCCTTCAATGCTTCATTCGATGACTTTGCCGATCCTGAATACCACAGTGCCAGAGTTGTCAGACTGGGTGGGTGAGGAGGCAGACATTACCGTATTGGGGGTGGGGAGGTGCAATGGTGGCATGGCCAGAGGGAGGGAGGTGGTTCTACTCATGGAGATTCAACAATGCAGATGTTGGTTCATGCTCCAGTAGACCTAGCTCTATCCTGACCGATTAGGTTAGTGGTTAATAGACAGCCGTAACAGTAGCGCTCCTACGCACACACTCACATGGTCACTCGCTGCACACATGATCACACATTGCGCACAAGACCAAGAAAGAATAATTAACACATACATTGTAGACTGGCCATGCACTCGAGTGGGTTAATGTACCCCTGGGTGGCGAGTCTTTGTGCTTTTATTGCAAACATAGCAACATTAACAACGCAATGACGACAATATGGATGAAACAAGAGGCACAAGGGACCTGTATCACTCACCTGGAATTATTGGCCACTGGCAAAACCGAAGAAAAATTTACCAATCAAATTTTTGTGAAGAAAGTTTAGCAGGCCTGTGCTGTTATGGTAACCTGTTGAAAATGTTCTCCATGACGTTGCCTAATTTATTTTAGGGGACCTGAAATGGGTTGCCTTAATCTGTTGATTCTAGTATGGACATCAATGAGCTTTATAAGGTTTAGGTTACCATATGTCTATTATGGGTTACCATTGGATATATTACAGCACAGGCCTGTTTAGCCAAGTTTTATTAAAATTGGCCCAGTGGTTAATAAGTGGTCTTTTCACGATTTTCTCAGAAATTTTCAGAAAATACAAGATGTCAGCTAAATGTTGATTCATTCATGCGGACGTTTTTTGACATATCAACTTTCCATGGACAAATTTAATGGCGTTTCAGCCATAATCATAACTGGCAAATTTCGCCATGATCTGTTCAGCTGTTTTTTTCACGAAAACTAGGTCGTCCAAGATGGCCACCGAACTATTGGCCAAACAAGTTCCATTGAACAAACTTGGTTCAGCACCATTTCACCCACCCCCCCCCCAACTCTACCACCCCCCCCCACACCCCCAACCCCCTCCCCCAGATCCTATTTCCTAAGTTTTGAATCGATGCCCCAAGCGGTTTCTGAGAAGACTTTTCAAGATATTTTTTAAATGCGACCAAAATCCAAGATGGCTGCCGGCCAAGTTCCTTTTAACAAACTCGAATCGCTAGGCCCTAAAGATTGTTCCTGCGAAATATAATTGAAATCGGCCTCATGGTTCTTGAGAAGACATTTTAAATTTCCCATTGCTTTAGTATGTGAGTTTTTGGCAGGAAAAAGATCCAAGATGGCCGCCAAACCATTTACCCGACAGTTTCGAAAATGGCAAATATGAAATCAGAATACACAAAAACATATATAAGACTAATTTCGGCCTCAAAATCCATCAAATAAAAAAAAGAAATGGGTTACCTCTTTCCCTAGATGATGTTTCATGAGTTTTGGATTGATTTCCCAAGTGGCTTCGGAGAAGATTTTTAGACATTTCCTAAAATCGGCCCAAATCGAAGATGGCCGCTGGCCAAATTGGCCGATCGGCTTCATCTGAACAAACTTGGAGCCCTATACCCTAAGGATGCTTCCTGCCAAATGTAATTGAAATCAGCCTAGTGGTTCTTGAGAAAGTCGTTTAAAGGAAAAGTTGACGGACAGGCACTGGACGACGGATGCAGGATGGTCGCCACGGCATAAGCTCACTTGGCCATTTTGGCCAGGTTAGCTAATAATGAACAATACTATGCAATAATTAACTATAGAGAGTAAAATCATGCAATGGTTAATTTTCCATAGTAATTTCACAATAATTTTGGTACAATGACAAGAAAAATGTGTTAGCCGCTATGCAGTCGCTGTGTTGCCATCAGTGGGATCTTCGCATCAACAAGAAGCAGTGAACACATCTCTCGCTCGATCGTGTTTTCATGGTAGCCACATGTAGCATAGCATGTACCTTCCCTGTAGTGGCTCAAATGCTGTAGTATTTGGGCCACCATCTTCCACCCCATGTATTGTCTGCGGTTTTATCCGTACGTGTGCTGACTGTCGAGTCGTCCTCTCATCTTCACTGGCAAATTATAATGCACAATTTACAATAGCATTTTGATAGTATGTTCGTATTCACGGACATAGTTCTGGCTCACTGGCTCACTGGCTCCATTGCTGTTATCACTACCTTTTCGCAGTATTTCTGCATTTCAGTTTATCTTGTGTGCAATGCAGTCCATTTATTTCTTCATATATAAGACTGGTCTTCCAGTCTCTTCCACCTTTTCCCACCAGGAGCTTGTCCCTTTTATACTGACCATGGAGACTAAGCCATGCCCTGCCCTATCATAGCACCTGTTTTGGTCAGCCCAGCTGCTGGCGCTAGTGTCCAGCAAGCCTGAGGTGCTGAACTCACACGCTTGATGGTGAGGTGGCTAGAATAAAATTGTCTGTGATTCTCTGGGTGTAGCCCAACTCATGTTGACTTAATTTTCAAAACTGCTTCGTGGATGGCTTCCTGGATTTAAGACTCCACGAAGACATAAAAAATCAAGCAAACGGTGGCTAGGTTTAGAAGTTAGGCCTTTTACCTTCTCTCCTTGTTCAGGCCCTGTGCTAAAACCATGCCTTGACCATTAGAGACCCTGGCGCACACATGTGTGGTAGTGCGTCTTGTGGACTCTAACCTTTGCTCTTGCATGCCCTTGGGTCCATTATCAACCCTCTCTTGAACATAACTTGTCTACAGACCGAGGGCAGAGTATTAACCCAGTTGTAGCCATAGGCCAACCACAGCATTGTTAGGAACACGCTGTCTATGCATTCTTATTACATTATGAACACACATTACAAATCTTGCAACACACATTCAAACACATAAGTATATGCATGAATGCATGCATGTAGACAAAACATTGTCCATTACGACAAGATATAATGATACTAATCCAGCCTCGTGCAAATGTAATCTTTTGATGCCTACTGACAAAATACCACAAAATCTGATCAAAATAAGCAGTGTTGAAAGGGTTTAATGGTCAAATTTGGTCGAGAAAATAAATAAATGTGCTTACTTAATGTCCATTTGCTGGCCAATATAGGAATATTTTGAAAAATTTAACACTGGAATGACTGGCTCGGTTATTGAGCCAGTCATTCCAGTGGTAAATTTTTTTAAATAAATCTTTGTTTGGCTTGAATGGACATTCCTCAAGACCACTAGAGAGGCTGCTTTTGGACGGCTTGACCCTTACAGGGTTAACAAAGAAATGCCATGTACTAAACGTCAGTGCAATGAATTCTTGCTTTTTTCAATAATGACGCATTCATGAATAATCCATGCCTCTCCAAAAACAAACATACACACTCTTACGCACACACTTGCGTGTTCACTCAATATTGGGTTTTCCCCACCAACTAACACACACACACACCCGCGATATTTTTCCTCAGATCAAGGTTTTACAAAGATAATTATGTATTTATATAATCAACGGAATGTTTTTGAACTCTCATTGTTTATTTAATTAAAGTTTTCTGAAGAGGAAACAATGGATTTTCAAAATGGATACTGAAGTTCTGGAGGTTACTTCTTCTTCTTCTTTTCGATCGCTGGTATCACACTTGGAGAGCCGTTCTCAATATGAAATCTGTTTCGGTTGACCAGTAGCTCTCCATCCTCGTCCCCTTGCTCCACAAGACGAGTTGATGGGACCTCCAGTAGCCGAGCGTGGGCTCCTTCAAGGCGTGGAGCCTGGCGCTGCACCTGCCTTGCGGATCCTCACAGGGCGAGCACCATTTCGGTTGATTCGATCTCCAATAGTCATTTCATTAGCGTTGTGCATAATGCTCTGGTTAGCCCCTCCAAATGTCTGGATTGACACCCAGTGGGTTACACCCCTGCACCACGTTGAGGCCGAGCGTATAGTCTTAAACAGGGGTGGAGGTTACTTATAACTTCAAAACCCACTTCACTTTCCCTAGTCGGCACATTTTGCTTAAAAACTCTTGTGACCCTTTCACCGATGAATTCTCTAAATCCCGTTTTCAACTCAATGATATAGGAAAACTGTTGAATATTTTGAAATTAATTTGACTGGAAGACATTGCTGCTTGAAGCAGCAACAACTTCCAGTCAAATTAATTTCAAAATATTCAACAGAATATGTTTTATACCGAAAGGAATATACTTTTTCCAGGATTTGTCAGTGAAAATGTTAATCATTGAAATACCAGTATCCACAATTTCAAGACAACAATACAAGGCAGCTGTTGAATATTTTGAAACTAAATTGACTGAAATTCATTGTTGCCACTGACAGAAATTCACAGTCATATTAGTTTCAAAATATTCACCAGAATATTATTTACATCATAAAGAATTTGGCGTATCTCATCAAATAAAATGCTCATTTGTTGACTAAAAGATTATTTTAGAAAATTTCCCACTGGAATGACTGGCTTGATAACCGAACCAGTCATTCCATTGATAAATTTTCAAAGGTAATCTCTTACTAAACAAATGGACATTTCGTAAGACCACTGTAGAAGCCGTTTTGGGGCCGACTTGAGTGTCAAAGAGTTAAATGGTAATAAATTGATTTTAGGCAATAATAATTGACATATTAATAAACGTATAATGATCGTATAATGAGCATGCAGAGTACGCATTTCGCATTCTCATCTCAATTAAAGCATTGCGCGAAAAGAATAGAATTTCAAATTGAAATTGTCAGACCTTTGACAGCCCCCAAGGAAATTTGTTTCGAAACATTCCAACAACTTAACTTTATCATTACCTTCTGGGATTTCAGGTTTCAAGGCTTCCAATTGATTTTCACATGCATAGAGTGGGCGGAGCTTATTTAAAAATTGGCTCGCTTATTAAGTCAGTCAATACAGTGTTAAATCTTCAAAAATAGTTTTCATTCTTCACCTGCAAATAGACATTCCTCAAGACCGCTCAGCATAGGCCAGTTTAGTGCCGCTTGATCTTTAAATGGTTAATAAACGAAATCACGGATTTCTTTTTTCACGAGAGAGTTGATACTTACCTCCCTAATACTCTTTGATATTGCTAAATATCGGCTTTCACTCAATTAACACTCAGATTAAAAAAGTTAGATGCCCCTACTGGGCAGGTAGTCAGATGACAGTCTGACGGATGCTAGCCCCACCACCGCGCATGCGCAGACTAGTACTTCCTCTGACTAATTTATTGGCTGACACTATGCAACTTTACAAGAGCCTGAAGACCGAGCCTCTGTGGGGCGGAGAGGCCGGGTCCGTATTAGGGAGGTAAGTATCAACTCTCTCGTGAAAAAAGAAATCCGTTATTTCATTTATTTCACTTCAAGAGTATACTTACCTCTCTAATACTCTTTGATATTGCCAGAACTCGACAGGGAATTCGGCGGGAGGGAGGCGAGGTCAAAAGACCAGCTCTTCCCTATGCGCTTTCTGCGTTTAAGGCACTAAAATTTCTGAAATTGTGTGGAAACACAATCAGGAATAGATTTGAACATCGGCTAACACAACTGATGGCTGAGAGATGACCATATGTCATATGCGCTTCCCCCCCCCCCCTCTTCTTGGGAGGAAGATTGAATGACCTCAATGTTCCATACGCTCGCTACATACAAGTGCCATGTACTATAGGACATTAAACGAAAAGGCTTCATTTTCGTATACTCTCAATAATGAACCACAAAAAAGACGTACCATCACCATATTCATAATAACAAATGGTCACGTGACATTACAATTAACCATGGACAACACATACACAAGACTGACCTTGTGGAAGATGGTTGCTGTCATCATCTCCCCATTGGTGGAGAATGATGCAGACCAAAAAAGTGGATGTTTCCATTGATTAAATGTGAAATATATAAAAAATGAGGATACCTCATCAAAATATGTACACCTAGATTAGCTTTTCAAAATCGATAAGGCAAGAGGATTCGAGGTGTCACGGACATAATGGTTGGTAAAACATGACTCACAGTGCCACTGAGCTACTGACATGTCGTCGTCCACAGGAACCCCATTAAATAGGGCAGTGGAAGCCACTACGCCCCGGACACTGTGAGCCTTGGCCATGTCAACTTGTTCACCTGTGGCGGATTTATGGCAAAATTGAATACACTCTACAATCCACCTGGAAATGGTGTCCTTTGACGCCCTGCCATGGGGTTCAATATAAGACAACCATAACGCTGTAGGGTCTGTCCGCCATTCCTGAGTACATTGTTTGTACCGGTTTAATGCTCGGACTGGACACCATGCTTTTGAATTAGGATCATATCTAGTCAAAGCTGGTAAAATTATAGGTTGACCTGGATATTTCAAAGACTGGTTTTTAGCCATGAAATTTATCCTAGGTAGAATCCTACAGCCTTCCCCTGTAACCACAAAATGGTCTGCCTCGGCTGATAAGGCATGAATCTCACTTCTACGCCTAGCCGAGGCCGCAGCAATTAAAAATACAGTTCTAAGTGTCAACATTTTCATAGAAATGGAACTTAGTGGTTCAAACGGGCTATCAGCTAGTACCTGAAGTACTAGTGATAAACTTCAAGACAGAATCACTGGGGGATTCCTTGGTCTTAGATTGACCATGCCTTTGATTGAAGTATTTAATGTATTTACTTCATCACTTCCCCTATTAGCCAAGCAAGGGATAACTGCCATTAAAGCTGACTTATAGCAAGCAACAGAGTTAGGCAGGAGGCTATAGGCATCATACAGGTGACAGAGGAAATCGGCTACTACCTGAATAGATGAATCCATTGGATTAACACATCTTTTTGAGCACTATTCTGCAAATCTGTTGATTTTATAATTATATGCTCTGGAGGTTGACCCCCCTCCTGGCTTTTGCCATGAACATGGCTGCTTGCTCAGAAAAGCCCTCCTTAATTCTAGATTCCTTGACAACATCCACGCAGTCAATTGGAACATTGATGGATTGTTGTGAAGGGCCTTGCCCTGGAAGATAATATTGTCCATCAGAGGCAGAGGAACCGGATTGCAGACCAGAAGGTCCAGCAGACCCATATACCATGATCGGCTTGGCCAATTTGGGGCGATCAGAAGCACTTGGCATTCCTCCTGTCTGATTTTCTGAAGAATTTTTGGAATCAGGATTGCTGGAGGGAATGCGTATGCATACATTCCCACCCAGCTGATAGCTAACGCATCTGTTGCGATAGCGCTCGGATCTGGAATCGGAGAGACGTACGTCGTCATCTTTGCATTCTTCTTCGTTGCAAATAAATCTATGTTGCGTTTCCCCCAGTGGTTGAACAGACAATCCGCCACACATTGATTTAGTTGCCATTCCGTAGGTAAAACACTCATCCTTCGGCTCAATGAGTCTGCTAGCAGATTTAACCTTCCCGGAATATGAACTACTTTCAAGGAAATCCTGTGATTCAGGCACCAGCAAAACAGTTTCCATGTCATCATACAGAGACTGGGCGACTTCGTTCCGCCCTGGCGGTTTATGTAAGTCACTACTGTTGAGGTGTCTGATCGTATTAGAACACTCTTGCCCTGAACTTTCTGTAAGAAATGTTCCAGGCCCAGGACTACTGCTCGTAATTCCAGTAGATTTATATGTTCTTTTGACTGTTCCAGATTCCAAAGCCCTGATATCGTGGATTCTTCCAGGCAAGCTCCCCACCCCTCCATCGATGCATCTGTATACATCGTTAACTGAGGGTGAGGAGGGGTTAGCATCACCCCTGCCAGGAGATTCTCTGTTTTCAACCACCATTGCAGGTGGTGAATTAAAGGCTCCAGCACTGACACGTTTGAGTCCAGTGAACCTGTACTCTGGGTCCATTACATCATGAGAAATAACTGGATCAGCCGCCTGCGTAAGGCCGCCTGAGGAATGACTGGTTCCAGAGAAACCATCAACCCCAGCATTCTCAGGTAAACCCCTGCCAAGACATGACGACTGTTGCACACTGACTGTATTACTGAGATGAGTACTTGTACCCTCTCCTGAGTAGGATAAACATATCCTATCTCCAGATCGAAGAACATTCCCAGGTAAACAAACCTCTGGGATGGAGTCAGCTCTGATTTTTGAAAGTTGATTATCCAGCCCAAGTCTGTGAGAGTTTTCAAAACTATCTTCAGATTCACTGATAAACTTTCCTGATTGTGTGCTTTTAACAGCCAGTCATCTATGTACGTGTGGACTGCTATGCTTCTCCTGCAGAGGTATGTTGTAATCGCAAGAACCACCCTGGTGAAGACCCAAGGAGCCGTAGAAATTCCGAAGGGTAACACCCTGAATTCCCACTGTTTGCCCTGGAATGCAAATCTCAGGAAGCGACGGAAACTCCTCGATATTGGAATGTGGAAATAAGCATCCTTCAAATCTATTGAAGCTGTCCACATCACCTTCTCCAACCCTGCCAACACCGATTTCAGTCTCCATTTTGAAACTGGGTGTGTTTATGAACTTGTTCAATGGCTTGAGGTTGAGAAGTGGTCTCCACTATTCAGTGCTTTTCGTCACTAGGAAAACGGTTGAATAGAAGCCCGGGCAACTTTGTGCCACTTGAATTGCTCCTTTGAGTATGAGGGAATTTATTTCCTCCTCTATACACACCCGCTGTTCTGGATCTCTTGGAATTTGAGTCCAGCCTGGCACCAGAGACAGTCGTGATGGCGGGCCTGTTATCCAGTCGGGATGATACACGACTGAAAGCAATCGCAAGACTAAAGGGTCCTGAGTCAACCGTTCCCACTCTTGCATTTGGTTGGCCAATCGGCCTCCCACTGGTCCATCTAGGGAGAGAGGTGGACATAAGGAGAGCAAGAGTGGCACTGTCTCTTGGTGCAGATGCACTGGAGTAGCTCTTACTGTGGTAATCACCCCATCAGGTACAATTACTACGTGGGCGGCTGCCTGGCTGGCTGCGCCGGAGGAGCCTGCACCCCCCAGCCCCCTCGCTGCTGGCCGAAGCATGCACGGCCGTGGCCGGGGCTGCGCTGGTGGCTGGCCTCTGACCTGGCCACCGCCACCTCGAGCCTGCAGGGGATGATACGCAGGGGGAGCTGCGCCAACGCGCTCTCTGCAGAGCACTTCAAATTGCTCACGCAATGCCCTCTGGTTATTAACCAGGGTAACCGTCTCCTGGAGGTGCCTACATCCCTCACCCCCAAAAGGACCAGGACCTGTCATAGGTGTACGCAGCAGCCTATTATACAAATCCTGGGATGGGCACACGTTATCAAGAGCAAACGTGCGCCTGGCCCAGACACTCCTGGTTACAGACCGGGTTAAACAGTCCAAAGCCATGTTAATTCCATCTTGGATGGCTCTCTGGACAGTCACCGGAACCTGGCCGCGTATCTTTGCCTAGCGCAGTGCGATCATCAGTGCTTGGCTTCGGCACTACACAGTATAACTGATATTGATCAGCTACAATACGGCATCACTTTGCCACCTCGCGAGGGGCCTTCGCTAGACATCCATGCGCCCTAATGGACGTCTCTGCCGCAGTGAACATATCAACAATATGATCAGCTAACGGCAGAGATGGTATAGCGGTAACAGTCGGTTTCCCTGCCAGCCACGGGCGCTGGTTCCGTTGACTGGCCGACTGATCCACAGCAAGACCTGGCCTGACGTTTATTAGCCACTGACAAGCGTCAGACCAGTCTTCCTCTGTGGCCACCTGCGAATGCTCTACAAGACGAGGGCCTTCGTCATCCCCCTGAGCAATCGCAGGTGTATGTATGGCTGGAGGAATCGATACGCCTGGCAAGCCAGAGAAAGCATGCGGGCCTGAAAGAACAGGCATGCCAAACTGACTGGCTTGACCAGGAGCAGGCGCTGTGGTATTGCGTGGGGAAATATCTGCCACACCACAGCCCTGGCCAGCACCAGCTACACCATCGGCAAGCCGAGGTATGCGGAAAAACTGGCCATCAGAACCAGCCCGGGCTACCTTTTGCGCTGTGAACGCTACTCCTGCGTGAGTAGTCCCATGGACAATGTCGCCCGTATTCCCCGCGAGGGGTGCATGAACGTCAATGTCCACGAACAACCGGCATGGCAAGCCTGCTGCCAGTGTCCTCATAGTGGATTTTGCCCTCTAATAGGGCCACCTCTGAATCATGGACGAAAACTAGGTCCCTAGGAAGCACCGATTCAGAGGTGGGGATTATCTGCTCCAGAGCAGATGAAGAGGACAATAAAAGATTTGACCCAGGAAGCATGCCACGAAGCAACTCTGGGACCAAATCCTTAATTGTCCTCATCATCTCTCCAATCATCTCAATACGGAAGGCCTCCATGTCCATAGAGGACGAGGCCTTCCTCTTACCTTTCTTACCAGAACCCGCCTTCTTAACTTTCCTCTCCTCCTCCACATGATGGATGGCCAGACCTCTGAGACAAGCCAGAGGACGAAGACAATGTGTAATGAGTAATTCAGTTATTGAACTAGAAAACTCAAAACCAAATATAAACAAGGAGGCTTGGGGCCATAAAGACCCAAGCTAATAATAAAACAGCGTTGGACAAAACTTTTAAATGATAGTAAGGCGCAAGGCTGATTATGACATCATAACTTCAAAAATAAGAAGTTAAATAGATCCAAAAACAAACATTCAGGTGTAAGGACGAATTGTATTCATATCCAGAACATCCTAACTGGAAAGGATAGTATATACAGATTATACAGACATCAGATAAACAATGATAAAATGGCAGCAGATTTCATAAATATTTTCAAATATAATTGAAGTGCCTCATATCATAACTAGAATACCTGAGACTTTAGCATAGACAAACCATCCGATCTGATGCACTGGAAACTCCACCAACACTATGACCTCTTAACTCTCTCCACCTGTAAGGGGAAGGAAGTGGACCAAGAGGGCAAAGTGAGAAGACCTTCATCCGAGGCCTCCAACTCAATGGGCATAGAATTTTTTGGTTAGAGAACCTAACAATATTAGTAGGAAATGGAACCTCGGTGGAGAGAAAAACAAACCCTGTGACGATGTGCTTTCCTGATCAATCATAGATAGATACATGTGGACATAAACACAAAGAGAGATTAGTATTTCGTAGCGCCATATAGAAATAAACCAGTTTTTTAGGCACTTTTCATGTCTAATCGCGAGTCCCGGAAACACAATACGAGACTAAAAAGCTGAATTAGACAAACATGTAGTTGAGTTCACCTGATGGTTAGGTCCTGGGCCCTCCTCTGGAGATTTGGTGCGCTCTGCCATAATCTTTAGGTGAAAACACTCTACTTTTTAACGAATGAATAGTTATAAAACAGCAGCAACTTTTGAGCAAAAATAGCATGTGAACTCTCTGCCAATAAATTAGCAAAGAGGAAGTACTAGTCTGCGCATGCACGGTGGTGGAGCTAGCATCCGCCAGACTGTCATCTGACTACCTGCCCACTTTTTTATTCTGAGTGTTTATTGAGTGAAAGCCGATATTTAGCAATATCAAAGAGTATTAGGGAGGTAAGTATACTCTTGAAGTGAAAATACATGTACCCGAGTTTGTGATAACTTACCATAAATGGAGGAACGCAGAAGCACAAAGCGTAGATCATCTCCACGGGAACCTGCATGTTGTAAGCAAATTGATCAAGTCCTCCATTGTGACTTCCCTGGCTGATCTCGTCGTCAAAACAGGAAAATGTTCGGATATAGACTGGGAAAATATCTGTCCATCTGAAACACCAGTACACATAGTCCTAAATACAGCAAAAGCTATCATAGTAATTACAATTAGTCTAAAATTAAGTTGGCAATGGAGGGATTCAATCTGTCACTCAACAATCTGGTGTCGCATGTTAGCTGACATCGCAATCAAACTGATGTATCTCTGCCATGAATATCAAAAAGTCTGTTAAGAAATTGTACAACTTGTATATTTTTGATTAACTTACATTTTAATAAACATTCTGTTGAATATTTTGAAAATAATTTTACTGGGCGCTCCAAGTAAAATTTGTTTCAAAATATACCTTTATAGCTGCCTTGAAATTAAGAACCTGGGTTTCAAAGTTCAAAACGATTCTAACAGGAATACAGAATTGGCTGGAGCATAGCTAGAAATGGGAAGGGTATACTTGTAGCTAACAATGGATTCCTCTCTATAATGAAGATTCAAAATAATTCATGGCGCAAGGTCAGGCTTGCTTAATAATCTAATGAACTACAAGTACATTAAACCTTTAATCATTTAACCCTTAAAAAATCTAATTTTTCTCATAGAAAATGTCCATTTGCAGACCAAGAAGACTATTTTTGAAAATTTACCACTGGAATGACTGGCTCGATAACAGAGCCAGCCATTAGTGGTAAATTTTCAAAAATAGTTTTCTTTTAGTCTGCAATTGGACATCTCTCAAAGCCACTGCAGAATCCATTTTTGGCTGATACGAGTCTTTCAAGAAAATTTCTGCTTAGTGAATATCCATTTGCAGGTTAAGAGGCTATTTTTGACAATTTGCCACAGAAATGACTGTCTTGGTTATCAAGCCAATCATTCCGCGAGTAAATCTTTTTTAAAAATTACCTTCTCTTAGCCTGAAAATGGATATATTCGTCAGGACCAAAGCAAAGGCTGTTTTTAGGTCAGCTTAGCATTTAAACAAATGTTCAAATAATATTTTCATCCTGTCTGCACTCCTCCACATACCATGTTCAATTGATGTTTAATCAAATTCTCAAAGCTTACTGATCATAAGAAATATTAATTACATGAAAAGCTATTTTGAAGATGAAAAAAGAAACATGTTATTTAGTACAATTTTGAACACGATGTAAGAAATGTTCTGTTTAATATTTCTGCTGCCTTAGGCAGCAATGTCTTCCAATCCAATTATGTTCATAATATCAACAGTCCATTTTATTTTGTCTTGGAAACATGATAAGTTCCACTGCAACATATTTTAAGATATTGACAATAGGATTCACACACATTTTGAAAGAGATCTTCGACAAAACACAGCCAAGGAATTTCCAGTCTGGATCTACATGCAGTCACACTCATTGTGAGTATAATTTCAGTGCAAAATTTGTTCAAAATGGTCACGTGTCAACCATATTGGATTTCGCATTTAGTCAAATTTAACGCTAACGCACAATGTTTAATTTGGCGCAAATCCGAAAAGAATAAAATCATTAGCGTTTCTCAAATTTTCTCATAAACCGCAGTTAATAGAAAAGGCCATAACACTGTATTGCCGTAGCATATTATCATGATTTATTCTTACCAACCAGATAGTGTCTTAATATTACAATATTTTTTTCTAAGATTAGAATAAATTCATTGACTATAATAAGGTCAGCTGATAATATGTTAGTTCAGGGCTACAAAAGAATACAGTTAGGTAAGTAAGCATTAACTGTCTGAGTGGTGCAACCCTGGCGCAACCCTTCCGGCAATAATCTCAATTTGCAATAAATCTGCACATGATGAATATTTTGAAAACACTTTGACTGAAAGTTGTTGGTGGCTAAGCTGGTCAAATAGTTTTGAAAATATTCAGCATGTCCAGAGGTAAGCCCATGGAAAATGTAGTCTGCAGAAATTGAGCGGGCAAACAATTAACGGAGGAATATGAAGAAGGACAATAATGGAGGGGAGTGATCCATCATTCAATCAATCAAATATATCACGTGCAAGCTGATGTCGCCATCATAATGGTCGAAAAAGTCTATCACTAAAGTTTTTGAATCGCGTGTTTTTGCTGAATTTACAATTTAATAAACATTCTGTTGAATATTTTGAAACTAATTTAAATGGGAGCTATAGGCAGCAACAGCTCCAAGTCAAATTAGTTTCAAAATCTTCAAGTTTACCTTCAGAATTGCAATGGAATTGAGATTCTGGGATTGCAGCTATAAAAGTGTTAAAAATCAATTTTAGCTATGTCCCGCCAACCTTTACATAAGCTCCAACCACGCTTCGCCATGTTGGGATAGATCAATCCCTAGACTGCCTGACTATCAATTTCCAGACAAATATACAGGTAGCTATTGAATATTTTGAAACTAATTTGACTGGGTGCGCAACAACAATGGCCAGTTAAATTAGTTTCAAAATATTCAACAGCATCTTTATTAAATAGTAAACACATACAATTTGCACAACAACGCTTAGTCAATCATCAATTAAGCGTTCATGACGAACTTAAATCTACATCATTCATGACATCATTCACTATGATGTCATTGGTCTACATGTCAAATAGTTAATCATGATGTCATATAATTGATGGATAAATTGGAAAGGTCCACTCCAACACACATGCAAAATATGTGGAGCATAGCTAGCAATGGGTGGGACGTAACTAGAAATGGATCCCTGTATTAATCCGCTACCTGATAAAATACTCCAGAACCACGACCGCAACCAGAATACAGAACTCCAAGACAAACGTCACACCAATGTAAACATTCGGACGCAGACTCTTGCTACTCAGATCTGATACTTGGTCAATGTCTGCATAACCACGGAAACGCTCATCCATTTCTTTGGTTAAATCCAGGTATTCCAAGGTATCACCATAGAAACGATTGTTGTAGACAGCCATACCTCAAATGGCTTGCGACTCTGAAATAGAATTGTGTTAATTACAAATTAGATTAGAATATTAGAATTGTATTTATTTATTTTATTGTGCTGATTAGCCGTAATGGCATAAAAAAGCAATAAAGTATGTATTCAACAATACCACTAACGGCCAATTGATGACTTTGAAGTGAACCATATTGTGAACAAAATTTAACCTGGATTCACCGATAGACAATAGTAACCCTTTAACACTCATATCAGCCAAAAACGACCTCTGCAGTGGTCTAGATAAATGTCCATTTGCAGAGCAAGAGGCTATTTTTTAAAATTTACCACTGGAATGACTGGCTCGATAGCCGAGCCAGTCATTCCAGTGGCAAATTTTCAAAAATAGTCTTCTCTTGGTCTGCAAATGGACATTTTCTATGAGAAATTTGAAATTTTCTTGAAGAAATTCGAGGGTTAAGAGTTTAAGACTATCAAAATGCAAGACAGGTAATTGCGCAATATTTCCTTTAATGTACATGCTCAAAGTGACGCAACAATTATCAATTTAAACAGCCACCAGACCTTTAAATTACCTTATATAAACAATCAGTTCAAATTCAGCTATTATTTATTCCAAGCACAAGTCCACAAGAGAATGTACAAATTTAAATTATCTATCATACTTTACAACACTAGTACCGGTACTTCTATTGCTAAGCCACCAACAACATTCAGTCAAATTGTTGTCAAAATATTCAGCAGGTCCAGAGTTATTGTCCATTGAAATTATTGTCTGGTGGCTTGCAGCAGTCTGACGGATAAAATAGTATTCAAATTAACATCCATGTTTGTCTTTTTAAATTTTACAAACCTCCGACATTCAGCGACGTTTGACTGCGATGCTTGTTTGAGACGCGACCCTGTATGATCTAATTACATGCGCAGCATATTTGATTGACAGATCAGATCCATGGGAACATGCTAATCAATTAACGATTTAATGATCAACTTTGGCATTTCTTTATTCTTATAGAAAACATCCAATTTCAGAACAAGAAGATTATCTTTGAAAATATATCCCTGGAATGACTGATTCGGTTATCGAGCCATGCAGTCATTCCAATGATAAATGTTTTAAAACAGTCTTCACTTGGTTTGAAAATAGACATGAGTCACGACTACTACAGAAACCGGGTTTGACAATTAAAGAGTTAAAAATAGGTTTGAGAATAGATGCTTCACAAAACTGCTTTCTCAAAAACATCCTAAATACTCTATCTTCTTAATACAATAAACGTGCATGTTTCACTAAGAACTTGCTCATTTTTGTGTAGATAAATGACAAAACGCATTATATATAAATGTTCAGTAAGCATAGATAGACATTTAAAATTTGCGCATAAACCCAAAATTCCTTACTGGCATATTATCAAGAACTACACATTCCCTAGCTCTGTCCAGCATTCCTCCTTAACCTTACGGTATGTATACTCCAGTAGGCTGCCAAATACCTTTGTCACTGTTGATCCACATAGCCTTGTCAAAATTGGTCAAGAAAAAATACAAACTTTCTCAGAAATGCTGATTTGCAGGTCGCAGAAAGAATACCTTTGGAAATTTACTACTGACTGACTCGTTATCAGATAACAAACTAGACATTCTAGCGGTATTAAAACATCTAAAATATTCATCTCATGGCCTGCAATTTTTTTAGAGACGTTTAACTCTCAAGGTCAGAAGCGCTTTATGAAGTTACCATAGGTTAATCATTTAACCCTTTAATGGTCAAATTTGGTTTTTAAAATAAAAACCAACATTTACTAATTGTGTGTCCATTTGCTGGCCAAGAGAAGGGTATTCCTAAAAAACGGGTACAAACGGGTACATTTGGTGTAGCCAAAGGGTATAAAAGGAGCGTGCAAACAGCACATCGGCATCCAGACTCAACTGACACTTCAGTTCGCGTCAGGACAAACCAGAAGCAACGCATCAAGCTTTTAGAAAAATCTTCTTAAAGATTTACTACTGGAATGACTCAGGCTCGCTTATCGAGCCCGTCGCTTATCGAGCCTGTCGCTTATCGAGCCTGTCGCTTATCGAGCCAGTCATTCCAGCGGTAAATGTTCAAAAATAGTCTTCTCTTGACCTGCAAATCGACATTCCTTAAGAACACAACAGAGGTGGGTTTTGGCACTCTGCAACATTAAAGGTTAAACTACTGACCGGCCAAAAACAACTTCAGCAATGGCCTTGAACATTTACAGGAAAAGAGAATACTAGTTTTAAATTACTGGCTCGATAACCAAGCCAGTCATTACAGCGGTAAATTTGGATTACAGTAAGTTTCTTGGAATTACGCCATGTCAAATATCAATCATCAGGTAAATGAATAATGGAATTTTTTGTGGTCAACAAGGTCTTAGGGCGATTGCTTCCCATTTCCGGTCAAAGATCAAATTGTCGGATAAATGAATAAAGGCAATTTTGTGGTCAACAAGGTCTTAGGTGATTGTCCCCTTTCGAAAAAAATTTGACTGTTTTTTGGGGTTTTTGTCTTTTTAAGGTATCGAAATTACTGTTAAATATTCTCTGGTTTAAGGTATTGTAATTATGGCTGGGAAGGATCTATGGACCTGTACAGCCCTTTGGTGTCTTTTTCGGCCTTTTTTGGGAGCTAGCCTGGCACTTTCCCAGATGGCATCTGTATGGCTGTGGGAACTTTCAGCGCCATCGTTGCTGATTCCTAAAAAGAGAAAAATCACCTCTTTGCATGCAAATGGACATTTGCTCACTAATAAGAAATTTTAACATTTGTGAAGAAATATACAGCATTAAATGGTTAATATATGTAACTATACCCCTAGATACTGTGTATGCTTTTAGCTTTAAAAATAAGATTAAATTTGGATAAAATCTCTAAAAGAAGTATGATAAAGCATATATGTAAATTATGTTTTCATATCGATATTTCGAAATAAAGTTGTCTTTAAGCCCTTTAACACTCGAATTTCAAAATTATGGCTTCTGAAGTAGTCATGAGAAATGACCATTTGCAGACCATTGAGAAGACTATTTTTGAAAAGTTAATAATTGAATTACTGGCTCGATAAGCGAGCCAGTCATTCCAATGGTAAATTTTCAAAATTAGTCTTCTCTTGGTCTGCAAATGAACATTTTCTCTGAGAAAATTAAAATTTTCTTGAAGAAATTTTAGTGTTAAAGGGATAAGTGTATATAAGCTAACCATTATCAAATCTCTACAATTGATGAATCCAGTATCTCAGTCAATCATGACGTCATAATCAACTTTCTCACGTGCAGGCTGATGTCATAATCAATTATGTCATGAATGATGAATATAGTCCGTCATAAATGCTTAAATACATGAAATAAGTCCGTCAAGTTGTACGAATTGTACGTCTTTACTATTTAATAAACTTTCTGTTGAATATTTTAAAACTAATTTGACTGGGTCAAATTAGTTTCAAAATATTCAACAGATTATCTGTATAGTTTTCTGGAAATTGAGATTCAGGGAGTGCAGGGATTGATCGATCCCCATACGGACAAAACATGGGTGGATCTTAGCTAGAAATGGGCGGGCATAGCTAAAACTGGAATCATTCATTACTAAGTTTGTCCATAATAATAATAATAATAATAATAATAATAATAATAATAATAATAATAATAATAATAATAATAATGTGTACAATAATGGTTTAGAATAACTTCATAAAAACTGATTACGATTGATCAAATTCATATGGCTTTAAAATTGAAAACTCTTACACCGTATAAACTTTAAATAACAACACTATGAACAGAGCATGAAGGACAAGGTCTCTCAGACTCCATTGAGTGACTGCATGTTATTTACTGAAGCAGCAAAGATGCATATTTACACACAATATTTACAAAAGCAACAACGACGTCAACGTACATGCAGACGTAAACAAAGTCTGAACGCTTCAATCGGGAATGAAAAGCAATAGCGTCTACTTATACCGTACTCACTGCAAAATTTAAAAAGTTAAGAAAGGCTTTTTGACCCTGTCAAAAAAATGAATTCTGATATTTACTAGACTCTTCCATGAGAAAAAATATTCTAACCCCTTACAACTTTTTAACACTCAAACATGTTGGACAAAATTTAAATTTTCTCATAGAAAATGTTCATTTGCAGATCAAGAGATTATTTTTGAAAATTTACCACTGGGATGACTGGTTCGGTTATCGAGCCAGTCATTCCAGTGATAAATTTTCAACAATTTTCTTCTCTTCCTATGCAAATGGGCATCTTCCAAGACCACTGCAGAAGCTGTTTTTGGCCGACGAGTGTTAAAGGGTTAATGATCAACCTCCCCAAAACTGACCTTTGCAAATGGCTTGAGTAACGTCCATTTGTAGGTCAAAAGAAGAGTATTTAAAAAAATGTTATCACTGGAATGACTGGCTTGGTGACTGAGTCAGTCATTGCGGTGGTAAATTAAAAAACATACTCTCTTCTTGGCATTCAACTAAGCACAAATGTCTATTTTCTTGACAAATCAAGACCATTTGGAAATGGTTACTCTAATCCTTTTCAAGATTAAAATTTCAGTATCTCTATTTCATAACCATCATACAGGAAAGCTGTTAAATATTTTGAAAATACCAAGATATTTCTTAAAATGATAAATAATTTGTTGTATCAGACGAGTAAATGTTGAAGACATTAAAGCTGATCTGCCATGTTAAAAACACAAGTATTTTATGCCTATCAGTAACATAGTACTATTAATACATTTCTGGTTTCTGTAAACACACCTTTCCCGCATTGGCGTCATTACGCCGGGATTCCCCTAAATCAACGCTCAGAGCAAAACTGCTGGCTGGTACCGCCGCCAACAAGCCGCTGACCCCACTTTGAGTTACTTTTGCACTAAAATACACCGCAATCTAAACAGTTCCTATGATAAACTAAAATCATTATATTATTTAAATCATATATCATTGGAAAGCACATTCAATTGCCGAAACATTAATGCATTATTTTATATATTTTTGTAACGCTTTCACTGAGTTATTTCCATATATAAAATACACCATTCGACTTAGATTCATTAAATCAACTGGACAATAGGGGATATGTTAAAATTGCAATGAACTGTATTAAATTTTACAAAACTATAAAAACTAATGCATAAATGTATAGAAAATTGGCTTAGCTTTCCAATGATGTATGACTTCAATAATATTATGAACCTAGTTTTTCATATGCACTGCTTAAAGTGCACTGTATCTGATTCCCATAGTAAAGTAATGCTGTTTGCGCGTTGGCTATCGTGGTTACCAGCCTGAAGTTATATGCGCGATGCGTTCCGGGAAGGTATTTCCCCAAAATACCTTAATGTGGGAAAGGTTACTATTGATTGTGAGTTCTCCTGTGTGTTACTACCAGCTGACTAGGGTTGGGTGATATTGCTCAAGGTATGACGATATCGGTATCTCATTAAAATACCGCGGTATCACGCTATATCGTCATTTGGGTGAGGTGTGGAGTTAGGGTGTAAACATAGAATAACATGTATTTCAAATTGGTGGTGTCTGCAAGTTATTTTCATTAAATTTGTTGCATTGAAACCGTAAATTAAGATCGCCATGATTACCATTTCCTCATATTTAATACACGAAATTCCACACTTTGACACCCTTCAATATACAGTTTAAAGCAACGAATGTAATGCAACTAACCCATCACAAATAAGAAAAATAAAGGATTTTCTTCTGTTCTTGTGTTGTATTTTATGTTATCTTTACCTCACGCTTTACCTCACGACAACTGTCAAAAGATTGAGCAAGGAATACGCTTAACTTCATTGCGCAGAAAGGAATTCTGCAGAACGAAATCTGATTGGCCGCCGTATCATACTTGAGCCAATCAGAATTCACACTGCAGAATTCCGACAGCTGTTATCACGGCCGCTGCTAGCATAGACCATGCAAATTAATAAAATAACACTGCATGATTTTGAACGAGAACGAGCGTGAAGACTGGAAACAATTATATCAGATTTTATTTGGTCTGTAATATTAAATACTAATTTTCCGCATTGTAGACCTATTCAAATTCGCTCACTACTTAGCGGGTTTATCCATTGATCTCAAGGCGTAGCCGGGATGTGTGAAATTAACCCAGTTAACTCTGCAGCCAAGACTGCCACAACTGATAGAAAACCGGAAATAATTAGGCCTAAATTCTTTATTTTAAGGACGTTTCTCACTTAGAATAAATCTGTAATGTTATATGTGGAATGAATTTTGATCTGTTTCGTTTAAAAATGCTAAATATATTGTATAAAGTAACATAAAAACGCATAACGGTAAAGCAAGAGATTAACTGCCCCCTCACCCACCGTTCCAAGCTGTGGTATTGATAAGGGATTAAGTGTGTGTGGTTTCCTATCGACCTCAAAAGTTTTAAAGTTTAAATCTTTCACGGTCAGAAGAATGTTTAACCATGCAGATCAATGACTAATGGATAAATAGCTTGACCTGTAGTAATGACGTCATCAGAATGAAATGTGGGTAGTGCAAATGGTATTCCCCACTGACTAATACTCAGAATGAGGCAAGAAAAAACATGGCGGCGTCTATTTATGCAATTATGAAAAGTGAACAACAAAGGATTATTTTGTACTTTAAATCATTTTATTAGGCAAACAAACCATGAATTAAATGAACACAGATTATTTTGGAGTTTATTAAGTTTTTATTACCTTAGACAAAGATTAGATTATTACTTAAAGACTATTACTGGACCGAATAGAGGTAAGAGTATGACATTTCTAACTTAGTTATTTTATATTATGCTCACAGTTAAAAGTGCAATATCGTCCTGTCGGTATTGACGATATTTACGATTTTTCGTAATTATGACGATTTCGGTATCGGTATTCGGTATAACGCGATATTGACGATAATATCGAAAAATCGCCCAACCCTACAGCTGACGCTGATCTCTCTGTACTCAGCAAATCATTTTACAATGCGTGGGGAATGTTAGGTAGGTCCTGGTTAACCATTTAATGGTCAAACCTTCTCAAGAAAATCTTAATATTTGCTCATTCAATGTCCATTTGCAGGACTTTGCATTTACTGTCGATTATGAGTCCGGGTATTATTACTTACAGGTCAACGACCACTGCTTGAGGAATATCAATTTGCAGGACAAGAGAAGACCATTTTTGGAAATTTTCACTGGAATGACTGACTCGATAACCGAGCCAGTCATTCCAGTGGTAAATTTTCAAAAATAGTCTTCTCTTTTCTTGAACAAATTTGAGGGTTAAAGCGTTAAGCTAGAAATGGGTGAGGAACAGTTAGAAATGGATGGGTCTATTGCTAAGCTAGAGCATGTAAGAGAAGGATCCATTTCTAGCTATGCTCCGCCCATATCAAGCTAAGCTCCGCCTACATTGTATGAACGTTAGAATCGATGTATAATATACTTTACTGAACACTGACCTCCCAGCATCCCATTTTCAAGATACATGTAAGCTGTTAAATATTTGGAAACTAATTTGACTGGGTACTGTTGCTGCCTATGGCTGCTACACCACCTAGACAAATTAGTTTCAAAATATTCAACAGAATGTTGGTTAATTTATCATAGAGAAATCACAAATTTGTACACTTGACGAACTATTCAATGTTCATGACGGAGATAGATATGTCATTCATTCTGCATTTTGATTGTGACATCAGCCTATATGTGGTATAATGTGACGTAATTGATTATGTCGTCATATACTTAAGTGACAGATTGGATGCATCCATTACATTTATCGGTTAGTGGTGAATATTTAAAATGACAGTTCAGCTTTAATTCCTGTGGCTAAAGCATTGCTGCTGCACAGTAAAGAGAAATAGAGTCTATTTACACAGTATTTTAACTCTTTAACACTCAAATCAGCCAAATATGGCTTCTGCAGTGGTCTTGAGAACTGTCCATTTGGAGACAAAGAGAAGACTATTTTTGAAAATTTACCGATAACCGAGCCAGTCATTCCAGTGGTAAATTTTCAAAAATAGTCTTCTCGTGGTCTGCAAATGGACATTTTCTATGAGAAAATTGAAGTTTTTAAAACAAATTTAAGGGTTAAAGGGTAACTAAATATTGACTTGATCTTGTTCTCTGTTTAAAGAGTAGAATGAATCTTGATGCGAAAATATGACATTGAGTGTCACTGTCGAAACCGGCTTTGAAACCGGCTGGTCAACACTGAGATCCAACTGCCTCTGCCTAAGCAATTAAATAGGTACAAATGTTTGAATATTTTCAAACTAATTTGACTGGAAGCTGCTGCTACTAGTATCCATTTCTTACATTCAATGAGATGACACGCCATGTTCAATATGCGTCTGCCATCTTGTTTAAATTATTTATTTATCCGTTCAAAGGTCAAGCCGGCCAAACCCAGTTTCTGCAGCAGTGATGAGGAATGTCAATTTGCGGGTCAAGAGAAGACTATTTTTTTTAATTCATCACTGGGATGTCTGGCTTGATAACCAAGCCAGGCATTCCATTGGTAAATTTTCAAAAATTGTGTTTTGTTGGTTTGCAAATGGACATTTTCTATGAGAAAATAGAAATTCCCTTGAACAAAATGAGGTCTAAAGTACACAAATGCACATTTGAGGAGGAGGAGGAGGAGGAGCAGGACGAGGACAAGTAGGAGATGAACGAGGAGGATGAAGATGGGCGGGGGGAGGGGGGGGGGAGGAAGAGCCTTAAAACGCCTGCAGAGGTTCTGGGCCAAACATAGATGATTTTTGGTGTTGGTGGATCACTAGAGGATGATGTTGTATACATATCTCGACTAAGCTCGGCCATTTTGAATGTATGCTGTTATGAAAATTCGTACAATGAATAGCAAATAAGCCTTGTTGGCACACAAAGTATTCACATAAATTACACCAATATATCTGTCTTAAAATTAAGCTTTAGATATTCAACAAACATCTCCTGTATTAATTGGATGACTTGAAGTAGTCACCTTTTAATCTATGATAACGTGTAACAAAAAACATAAAACAGATGCCATTAACGAAGTAGTTGAACCTGTAAGACCTAATTTTCTGATAATTTGTATGCTAAGCCAGGTGTAAGCCATGAAATCCCCAGATAATTCTATATACTTAACCGTATAACACTCATATCAGCCAAAAATGGCTTCACCAGTGGTCCTGAGGAATGTCCATTTGCAGACCAAGAAGACTATTTATGAAAAATTTATCACTGGAATGACTGGCTCGATAGCCGAGCCAGTCATTCCAGTGGTAAATTTAAAAAAAATAGTCTTCTCTTGGTCTGCAAATGGACTTTTCCTATGAGAAAATTGAAATTTTCTTGAACAAATTCAAGGGTTAAAGGGCTAACCCTTTAATTCTCAAGATTGGTCAAGAAAATTAGATGTTTTGTTTCGTCAATGTCCATTTGCAAGCCAAGCAAAGACTATGTTTGAAAACTTATCACTGGAATTACTGCCTCATAAATTTTCAAAAATTGTCTTCTCGTGACTCGCAAATTATGGAGATTTTCGAAGACTACTGTAGAGGCCAGTCTTGGCCATAACCCTCTAACACTCAATTCGGCCAAAAATTGCTTCTACAGTAGACTTGGGAAATGTCCATTTGCAAGCCAAGAAGACTATTTTTATTAATTTACCAGTACAATGACTTGCTCAAAAACCGAGCTAGTCATTAGAGGTAAATTTAAAAAAATAATTTTCTCTCAGTCATTTCTATGAGAAAATTGAAATTTTGTTAACATATTTGAGTGTTAAATGGTTAATAATAGTTCCCATATTTGCCAACAATTAACACTTTCCATAGTATAATTTGAAGATTATGTTTAAGAAATACATTCATAGACAACGGCAGAGTTAAAATTTGCCTAAGATATTGTAACCAATTTAATTGAAAGCTGATTACAGAAACAGCTTTCAGCCACGTTGTAATCAAAATATTGATCCCGTTTCATACCAGCATATAGCTTAGCTAATCTGAAATTTAATTTAATTTAAAACTTATGTAGTTTCAGAACTTTAAATTTTAAGCTATATTTTTTATAAATTGTGGGTGCATGCATGCGTGTGTGCGTGAGTGCGCAAGTGCTTCAGTGATGTGATACCTCAACACATACTCGCATATAAATTTCATTTCAACTCTAAACTCCTTAATCCTTTAAATCCATGTGATTCCATTAAAAGGGCATCAGCCAAGTTTGATTAAATTCAATGCTTAGTAGTGATCAACAAGTCACAGTCAACTTTAATATTCACACAATTTCTAATGGAAATATTTGCAAAAATATCAATAAGAAGTCTCTTTTAAAAATTGTATATCGCCTAACTATTTGCTGCAACATCTCCCTGTCAAATTAGTTTCAGAATAATCAACAGACAGTTCATTCAATGGACCTTTCCAGTTTATCCATCTATCATATGATGACATAATCACGTGACGTGTAGGATGACATAATCAATGACATCATGAATGGCATAGATAAGTATGTTATGAACACATAATTGGTGACAGACTAAGTGTTGTTGTTGTACGAATTGTATGTCTTTGTTATTTAATAAACATTCTGTCAAATTTTTTAAAACTAATTTGACTGGCCGCCGTTGCTGCCACAGGCAACAACAGCGCCCAGTCAAATTAGTTTCAAAATATTCAACAGCTTAGCTGAGTGTATAGATTTCTCGAAATTGATAGTCAGGGCATTCGGGGATCGATCGATACTAACATGAGCGAGGTATGGGTGGAGCTTAACTATGGATGGGCGGGGCATAGCTAAAACTGGAAAGGTCCATTATAATTAATTCATCAAAGACATACAATTCATACACTTAACCCTTTAACCCTCAAATTCTTTCAAGAAAATTTAAATTTTCTCATAGAAAATGCCCTTTTGCAGACCAAGCGGACTATTTTTTAAATTTCACCCCTGGAATGACTGGCTCAGTTATCAAGCCAGTCATTCCAGTGGTAAATTGTCAAAAATAGTCTTCTCTTGGTCTGCAAATGGGCATTTCTCAAGACCACTGTAGAAGCCATTTTTGGCCGATGTGAGTGTTAAAGGGTTAATTGACAGACTTTTCTACTTTAATGATGGAGCTACTGTACGTCGTTGCATACTGTAAAGACAGGTGTGTCACTATAGCAGTTGGTGCCCTCTGTTTTCCCTTTACCTGTCCGATATCCGCGAGTCGGAGAAGATATAATCACCAGATTTAGCGTATCCATTCATAATGGAGATGGCTAGATAAAATATGAGTTTGAGGTCAAACGGTCAAAGATCTATGTCATGACTGGGTCACACTTAGAGTGCATCCGGAAATACACATTTTTAGCCATATATTAGGAACACAAGTACCTGCAGGTAGAATCATAAATTTGTCATCTCCATTCACATTATAAGTGCGTAGCAGTTCCATGAGTTTCAGGAAAGAGTGTTAAATATCTAGGTCACAGGGTCAACAAGTGTATAATGGAATACACATTTTCTTACCATAACTCTAGCGTGCAAGAACGCTGAATAACCAGATTTAGCACATACCTTCGTATTACACTTTATGAATTGCTTTGAGGGTGTGGTCAAATGATCAGCTATCTAGGTTACAGGGGTCACGAAGTGCATTGCTAAGACAGAGTGTAAAGCCAAAGGTATGAGTCAGCATCCTCCTCGAGTGCATACTAGTTATTCACGCCGCCCAAGTCTTATGAGTTTTAAGACAAAGAATCAAATATCTAGGCTACAGGGTCAGTGCATACACTGGAACACATTTCCGGCCATAACTCTGGAATCCAAGAAGGTAGAATCACCATATTTAGCACAAACATTCATATTACGACACTTTATAATTGTTTTGAGGTTGAGGTCAACTATCTAGGCAATGGCGTCGCTAAGCGCATTATCAAGACAGCCTGTAAAAGCCTGAGTCAACATCTCCCACAAATGCATATGCAGGAACAAATTAAAAGTATAGCAGCTCCTATGAACAGTACTTAACTGATTTACAGTCAACTAACTACTCAGAGATAAATTCTATGACATTTTATGGCCATTCAGAGATCTTATGGTGCTATTAAATCTAAAATGGCTCAAAATACATCTCACAGATATCAAAAGTCTCTGGTTTCTAGGGGTATTCACAGATTGATCAAGGGCCTGATAGGTGGTGAGCCCAAATAGGATAAATCTATAGACGAGGGATAACTAGTATAGATTGAATATATAATCATGTTTGTATTAAACGGTTCAGAGATTCGGAATTAAAATGTTTAATACAGCAGTGAAGCAATAATCTTTTAATTTTCCAATATATCACCCTGCCCATTGTGTTTTGATTACCTCTATTTACCTGAGTAATTGAATGCCCTGGAAGTTTCAATAACAGAGGGCAGCCGCAGGTCTATTGGAAAATTTGGTATCTAAGTGTGGGGTTCATTAAGTTTGATAGATCATATGACAGTGAGAACTCTGGTTAAATCCTGGAAAAAAGTATATTCTTTACGATATAAAACTTATTCTACTGAATAGTTTGAAATTAATTTGATTGAAAGATGTTGCTACCTAAGGCAGCAACAGTTCCCAGGCAAATTAATTTCAAAATATTCAATATGCAGAATAAGTTTTATATCTTAAAGAATACACTTTTCCCATGATTTGCCGATAAAAGGGTCGAGGTATCAACAGCTTCCAGCCAAATTAATTTCAAAATATTCAACAGTTTTCCTGTATAAGTTGCCTAAAATGTAGCTTGAAAATTAATTTTTACATGTGCCAAATTTGGTGCTTCGATCTGCCTTTTTCCCCTTTCCAGGTTATGGCCATGACCGATCATGTGACCTAGATATTTGACCTTTTGACCTGCAACTTCAATTCTCTCTAGATAGCCCCAATATGGTTGTATGTGCCAATTTTGGTGATTCTACCTTGTTATATTCCACAGTCATAGCCAAAAGTTGTATTTAGGTATGAAGCTAGTGACCGTGACGCAGATTTTTGATGGGGGTTTTACTATTGTAACTTCAACTCTCTCTAGCCAGATCCAATATAAGTGTATATTGACACAATAGAGGAATCCTGTTTATCAATCAATCGTATGACAGCATAATCAACATCATATAATTATTGTAGGCTGACATCATAATCAATTACGTCATAAATGACACAATTTAGTCCATCATAAATGTTCAATAGTCTATCAAGTTCTACGAATTGTATAGCATACCTGTATGGTTTTCTGGAAATTGAGATTCAGTGAGTGCATGGATCAATCGATCCACAGCAAAGCGTGCTTGGAGCTTAGCTAGAAATGAGCATAGCATAGCTAAACCTGAAATTCCTCCATTGGTCATTCTACCTTTTTGTTTCCAGGAGATACCCGGTATGCTCCGGACAGACAAACAAAAGGACTGACAAATGGCACCTGAACCGAAACACTTATTCTAGCTTTCGACGTGAATAATTATTTATCATAGCCCTACTACTACAGAATACAAATTGCAAGATGTCATATGCTGTGTTTATCATGCCATCTAAATTTAGGGGGGGGGGGGGGGGCCCAGGGAATCTAAACCCTCAAATCTTGGGTCCCAAGCTGAAATCTAGGGGTTCCAAAGTGGAACCTGGGGTTTCTACATGTATGTAGTTTTTCTTCATCCATGCTAAAATAGAGCTTTCCAGAGTATCCATCGATGAGTTGATGTTATATGACATCATAATCAGCTAAGCGATGTGTAGAATGATGTCATAATCATTACGACATAAATGATTCTATTAGGCCCATCTTTAACTCTTAATAGTCCGACATGTTGTACAAATTGTATGTCTCTACTATTTACTAAACATGCTGTTGATATTTTGAAACTAATTTGACTGGGTGCCACAGTTATTGCCATAGGCAGCAACAGCACCCAGTCAAATTAGTTTCAAAATATTCAACAGTTTACCTGTATAGTTTTCTGGAAATTGATAGTCAGAGATCGATCGATCCCAACACGATCGCAGTGTGGGTGCAGCTTAGCTAGAGATGGGTGGGGCATAGCTAAAATTGTAAAGGTCCATTAGAAGGTACCATGGAGTCAAAGCCATGAATCATGGGGTTCCATGCGAGATTGTGAGGGTATTTTAGTGCAAAAAACTATAAAACTAATTAATATTTAACAAACATGATTTTTAGGGGTCCCATGGGCCCAACTGCCACTACTTTTGGGGGTCCCAAGTTGCATTTTGAGGGTACAAACTATGAACTGTTAGTGAAACACTGATTTTTTTAAAGACTGCTGTTGCGGTAAACTAAACAGCAACAGTATTCTGCAACAAAATTTTCACATGCCCAAAATAAAAACAATGTGCATAAAAACAAACAGAATGAAAATGAGCGATCAACTGTAAGGAGCCATTACAATATAATTTATTCACTCACCTACAGGGATGAAAAATCACCGCAGAAATGATAACATCTGCTTCTGTGACAGTCACAAGCTGTGGTCTGTATCCAACCGACATCATGGATCTTGAAGGCCTATATATAATATGCAGCGCTTGCCAAATCTAATCACCTAAATTATCTTTATATAGCAATTCATGTCAGGCATAAATTATGTCACCTTCCTCAGAGCCTCTCAATAATGCATACATCTGCTACGCATATGCATGCCGTAACCAAGGTACACACAAGTTCATCCATATTAGAGATCCTAAATATGGCTAGGTTTCAATATCCATAATTATGAGGTCATTATCCTTGGTGGCAGCCTGGCTTGGATCTGTAATTACATAGTAATAAAATCATTATACAGCGACTGGCTGCTCTAAATAGCGTCGCCGAAATATATATCCCATCAAGATCCATTATTGATCCATGACACTATGACAACGATGGCGGCCAAGAATTGATTGATTTTATTTATTGATTACTCAAGGTAACATGAACCGTTTCTTCTGTATGTGCACGGTCAACAATGTTTACTAAGTTAATCATCTAACTGTCAAGCTTTTGCGGACGATATATTTCTTGAACGGGTAAATATTTTGAAAATAATTTGACTGAAAGTTGTTGGTGGCTTAGCCACCACCAACTTTCAGTCAAATTGTTTTCAAAATATTCAGCAAGTCAAGAGTTTTTGCTCATTGAAATTATTGTCTGCTGGCGTGTAGCAGCGAAACGGCCAATTAATTGATTTATAACCTATTTCATCCTGTGTGTAAGAGCTGTATCTAATACTCAAACTACTCACACTTTAACATCCTGGTGGTTATTTTGAAATTAATTAGACTGAAAGTCATTACTGCCTCAATGACTTACAGCCTAATTATTTTTAGAATAATTACAATGAGACGTGTATATACATGTAAAGACCACCCATGGGACCATACCCAGGTGGACCTTACAAACAGGTTGTGTTTCAATAGAGAGAGAAATAAATGAATTGTTGTCTTGATGTGGGGATTCATTGACTCTCTCTAATGGTTTAATTTAATCAAGTGAATCTAAATATTTGCATATTGAATGTCAATTTGCAGGAAAAGAAAAGGCTATTTTTTTAACATCTTAACCCATTGAATGACTGACTCGGATATCAAAACCAGGCATTTCAATGTTAAATTTTCAAAAATAGTCTCGACTTGGACTGCAAATAGACATTATCAATGACCACTGCATTGCTGGCTTGGCCACTAAAGGGATAATGTGGTCTTTATATAAAGATGGCCTTTATACAGGTGGTCCTTAACACTTTAACCATCAATTTTTTTGTTCAATAGATTTTCTCATAGAAAATGTTCATTTACTAACCAAGTGACGATTATTTTTGAAAATTTAGCACATGAATGACTGGCTCAGTTATCATGGTAGTCATTCCAGGGGTACTTTTCAAAAATAGTCTTCTCCAAGACCACTTCAGATGCCCATTTTTGGCTGATTTGAGTGTTAAAGGGTTTAGAAATCAGGTTTGATTTACCAGGTATGGTTAAGATCCATCAAAGATAAGGTTTTAACTTTTAGCTCACACGGCTATGATAAACGATACATTTTAATGCTGAAAGCTGTCACTGCCTTAGATAGAAACATCTTACTATAACATTGGCTCAACAAGAGGCTCAAGAGTCTTCAGTATCACTCATCTGGCATGTTAAAGCATTTCAACTAATCAATCAGATAACGGTACTGTCATTCAGTCTAAAGCGCAACATAATGCCAGACACCAGTGCACAAAATGCACAGCTAGTTTTGCCCAAAGAACTGGAATTTGCAGACACTACCGCATCATACATCTACGATGCGGATTTGAAGAACTGCAACAAGAACAAGGACGTGTTCTAGCAAATTTGATTAAAATCGGTCCAGTGGTTCTCGCGAAGATATTGTAAATTTCCCATTGCTTTACTATGGGAGTTTTTGGCAGAGAAGAATCAAAGGTGACCTGAAATACATTTATCCGACAGTTTCCAAAGTGAAACATTTGAAGTCAACTTACACAAAAAGCTATATATGAAAACAATTTGAGCTTCAAAATCAAGAGAAAACAAATATGGCCACACTATAACACTGAATTCCGATTGGTCGATGGCAGCCATGTTTTTTAAAGTACTAATTTTCCTTGAACAAACTTGAATTAGCCTTAGTCCCTAACCCCTCTCCAAAATTTCGGTCAGATCCATTCAGCGGTTTTGGAAAAGAAGTTGTTTTCGCGAAAACAAAGTCATCCAAGATCAGCATATACAAAAACCTAATAAAACCAATTTCGGCTTCAAAATCAATTAAATAAAAAATCCAATATGGCCGCAACACACGCTACATTTTGATTGGTCCACAGCCATTAAGTTTTTATGTATCAAATTCACTTCAACAATCTTTAATGGTCCTTAGTCCCTAATCATATCTCCCAAATTTCGGCCTGATCAGATCAGCGGTTCTGGAGATGTAATTTTCATGAAAACTAAGTCATACAAGTTGGCCGTTGAAGAATTTGGCCAATCCGGCTCCCTAGAACTTGGTTCAGCTGTTGCCCTAGATGATGTTTCATGAGTTGTGAATTGATTCCCAAGCAGTTTCAGAAGATTTTCAAAGCAGTTTCTAAACATAGGCCAAAATCCAAGATGGCCACCGGCCAAATTGGCCCACCGGCTTCGTTTGAACAAACTTGGATCATCTCTATTCCTTAATGATGCTTTCTGCCAAATATAATCTAAATTGGCTTATAGTGGTTCTTGAGAAGTCGTTTAAAGAAAAAGCTGACATATAGACAATGGGCGGACACGCGCCTAAATTTACTTGCCATTTCAGGCCAGATGAGCTAAAAATGAACACCAGTTTCATGCATGAAAGAAATAGAAGATAGGAATCAGAAATTAAATAATTTACACAGACTATAATGGTTAATGTTTGAATTCAAAATAAGCATGTTTAATTAGCTTATACATGTACAAGCAGTCACATACCATTCATTGTTGGCATTGTTGTCCAGTGGGCAAGAAACTGTCAGCATTTATCAATCAGCATCACGCTATTCAGAGCTAACACATGAAATGCCAATGTTAATTTCAAGACAGGAAAACTGTTGAACCTTTTATAAACTAATTCAACTGGAACCTGTTGTATCAGCAACAGCACCCAGTCAAATTAATCACAAAAGATTCAACAAGATACTCCTTAAATAAAAATGAATTTGTTATTTCTGCTCTGTAAGGGCTAGAGTTAACACACTAAGTGTCTGCTTGCTGAATTTATGAAGACTACATTTTCCATGGGGTATAACTCTGTACCTGTTGGATATTTTGAAAACAATTTGGCTAAGCCACCAACAACTTTCAGACAAATTGTTTTCAAAATATTTCAGCAGATCCAGAGTAATTGCACATTGAAATTATTGCCTGGTGGCTTGCAGCAGTCAGACAGTTAATGGTCAAATTTGGTCACGAAAATCAAAAGATTTGCTTATTGAATGTCCATTTGCAGGCCAAGAAAGAAATAATTTTTGAAAATTTACCACTGGAATGACTGGCTCAATGACCAAGTCAGTCAGTCCAGTGGTAAATTTTCAAGAATTATTCCTCTCTTGGCCTGCAAATGTACATTCTTCAAGACCACTGTCGAGGCCGGTTTTGGCTGGCTTGACCATTTAAGGGTTAAACCCATTAATAAATCATTATAAAAGTGTTAGTGTCAATTCACTGAATATTATCAGATACTAAGCACTAGCTTGGCACACTCACTGACCACAGACAATACATTATTTATCTGGCAATCAAGTTCTTGTTTAGCCCTTTAATGGTCAAATTTGGTCAAGAAAATCTAAATATTTCTCCTTTGAATGGCCATTTGCAGGGTAAGATAAGACTATTTTTTGAAAATTTACCACTGGAATGACTGGCTCGGTTACCGAGCCAGTGATTCCAGTGGTAAGTTTTCAAAAATAGTCTTCTCTTGCCTTGCAAATATCCATTCAGCAAGACCACCTCAGCAGCCGGTTTTGGCTGGCATGACCAGTAAAGTGCTAACACTCGAATTTGTTCAAGAAAATTTCAATCTTCTCATAGAAAATGTCCATTTGCAAGCCAAGAGATTATTTAAAAAAATTTAGCACTGGAATGACTGGCTCGGTTATCGAGCCAGTCATTCCAGTGGTAAATTTTCAAAAATTGTATTCTTTTGGCCTGTAAATGGACATTCCCCAAGACCATAACAGAGGCCGGTATGACCGTTAAATGGTTAATAGTCAAGATTGGCTAAGAAACTCCAGAAGTTTGCCTCGGTAAATATCCATTTGCGGGCCAAGAGGACAGTATTTTATTTAATTTATCACTGGAATGACTGGCATGACTAACCCAACATGAAATACTGTTGTAGTATCAGGCAAATGGAAATCATAGCCAACTTACTTGTCATCCAGGAGACCCATTTCAAACAGAGGTTTTAATGTCAGGAATAGGCTGTTGAATATTTTGGTGTTTCTTTGACTGGAAATGGCAGCAACAGAAATATCGTAACAGCTTACCTGGTTGATTGTCTTTAAACTTGAGATTATGCGACATTTTTATTCAATGTATTAAATTATGTGTCTGTATTTATGACCTTGTAATTAAGGGGAGACAATTCCTACATGCTATTTAATTGAACTACATTATTATCCCCCCTTGCTATTATCAGTTGGCAGAAGACCACATATACTGCTGATTACTTCAGACATATTAGGGGGAATAACTGTATATTTATCACATACTGAAACTACTGAATTACTTCCTTTGATCGTTGACTAAAGAATAAGATCATGTGTATAAATATCAGTGAGCTTTCCCCCAACATGAGTCTTAGAGAAATGGCATTAATTTATAAGAAATAACGTGAAGAGCTGTTTCATTTAACCCTTTAATAGTAAAATTTGGTCAAGAAAATCAAAACATTTGCGTATTGAATGTCCATTTGCAGGCCAAGAAGTGACAATTTTTGAAAACTTACCACTGGAATGACTGGCTCAGTTACCGAGCTAGGCATTCCACTGGTAAATTTGCAAAAATATTTTTCTCTTGGCCTGCAAACAGGAATTCCTCAAAGACCACTGCAGATGGGTGGATTTGGCTATTTTTGAAAATTTTTGAAGACTATTTTTGAAAATTTACCACTGGAATGGCTGGCTCAATAACCGAGCCAGTCATTCCAGTGGTAAATTTTCAAAAAAGTCTTCTCTTGGTCTGCAAATGGACATTTCTATGAGAAAATTTAAATTTTCTTGAATAAATTTGAGGGTTAAATATGTGGAGCACGCTAAGCTTAAACAATTTATAAACCACTAAGTTGAGCTTAAAGCAAAATGCTATTGTTAAAAAGGTTTAGTCATCATGACCCTGACCGTGACCATTGACCTTTTTATGCCAAGATCATTGTGTCATGCCAGCTCATTTCAGGAAGGACTTGGCCCGCATTTGGGCACTGGATAATTAACCCTTACCACTCTGGTGTCAAAATTTTTAATCTTCAAATTAAATTAAAAGATGAACTGGTTTTCATTTTTCAACAAATTTGGTGGGAGATGGTGCTGTCGTAGACAGCAAGATCTTCCATCAAAAATATTGAAAAATGCACAGCAGTCTCTTTGATATTGCCACAGTAAAAGATAAAATATTGACATCAGAGTGGTAAGGGTTAATTACATATAAATTATCAATTACTCCGGCCTTCCTAAATATGGCTACTGTCGATTTACAATAGCTTGCAAGAATTTGAGCATGGCAGGCCCAAATAGTTTACCTCCTTATCTACGGTGTGTGTGTGTGTGTGTGTGCGTGCGTGCGTGTGTGTGCGTGCGTGCGTGCGTGCACATGCTCACGTGCGTGTATACATTTCATGACAAGAGTTCAATGTTCACAACTGAAAGATAAAAAGAGATTTAAGTTTGAAATGCGGCCACTATTTGCATGATATTATGTAGATGGCGATATCTCGGGAACCGCTGCATGGATCTGGTTGATAGTTATACCTGCATCAAACAGGATAGGATAGTGAGCATTGTCTGATCCACCCAGGAGTGTAGAAGATACAGCATATGGAAACACTTTAAGACAAATAATTTACAAATATTCTTGATATCTCTGCCAGTTCTGAACCAATTTCAGTTCTGTAAAATGTTTTGGATTCCTCATTCAATTTACGTATTAATTCAAACCAAGAAAAGTGAGAATGGTCATGTATTAAGGAATTATAATAATACAAGCAAAGTATGTACTTAAGATGACATTCTCCACACGCTATAGCGCATATGTATCTCCCGTGGCTGTGCATGCGCAACGGGCAATCTCACAGATTCTGCTATTCTGAGCCTCTACTATATAGCTATATGCACTTGTCTGTGCTACCTAAGGGGGTGAGCTTGCAGCATCCCAGATTGGGCCATTCCGTACATAGACAGACTGTGTCGGTTTGTACACGACAGGGCGATCCGCGCTACACAAGGTTCTATAATTCACCAAAAGTTGAAAAGAAGAACAGAGATTATAATTACCAAAATCTTTTTTTAAATGCTGTAGTAGTGCCGTGGTGAAACAATTCTGCCACAGCATATTTGTGCAAAATTATCTGAATTTCAAGGACTGCATATAATGATATGAAAGGATTTCAAACCTATACCGTCGATCAATTACGAAAACCAGTTACAAAATAAATATTAGATTTCTAGCGACACGTAAGTTTAAAGATCAGACTAATATATTACGACTCAATGTAATTAGATCTTCGGTTGGTGTACGAAACAACACAAAAAGAAAACCTTAAAATTGTCAATTTTACGTGAAGAGTGGAAAATATGAAACTGAAACTCGTCCCGGCGTATTGCCAGATTGTGAAATTGCTGGCGATTCATTTGATCATCATCATCGCCATTATCATCATAGGACTTAAGCCTTATAGGCTTTTGTTAGTGCAGGCAGGTACTGATAAACAAATAATCTGCATGATGCTTGAAGAGGGATGAAGTGCGTCCGAGACATTTCGCAACACTGGCTGGCAATCCATCACAGGCTGCATCCGAGCAGATTCCATCTCCAGAAGTAATTGAAGATCCCATGACATCTACTGAAAATGATGCTGCTGTAGCTTCAACAGTCATTTGCGCGAACACAGATAGCAGTCATACATCAACTAACACAAATCTAAGCATGGGAATTAACGGCTCAACAAATAATTCAGGCAGATCAGACATAAAGCTCAGAGACAGCTTTGAAACAGCCAAAATGCAGTTGCGCAGAAGAGGACAACATATATATGATATGATGGTTCGACTGTAAGGGCTGGAAGCACTCCACCTGTGCATCCTTACCCAATTATATGCTTGCAGTTTTTACATCTTCTAATCGAAAATATACATGCTTTGAGTGAACAGTCATCTCTGACCACATGACAGAGTTTCAGGCTTGGCACATAAATAAACATGATGTTGTATACGACGCAATTGCATCAACACCACAATAGCAACAGACAAGCATACCAGATTGTAAAAAGGCCATGGAACTAACCAACAACCTGACGCAGGGGCTTGATGGAACAACACCACCAGAGACACAGGTTAATATCAGTACTGAAAACATAGCACATGAACCCCATATATACAGTACTCAAGGACGCCATTACAGAACCTGCCGTCGAGACTACCCTCACCTTAGGCCATGCAGCTGAAGAAACTGAAGACATTGACAGCCTAGCAAGGACCAACAATGAAAGCGAACTAAGTGGCACTGTCATGGAAAAACCTATAGATCCGGATACACGTGCATCTAATGACATTCTTGTAGAAGTTCTCCAGGAGATACAAGAAATGAGGAAAAATTTCAATGTTCTCGAAACACAGGTACATGACCTACATGTTAACCGAGAGTAAAACCCCTAACAAACAGAGAAAGACTTCAGAAGGCCCAACGACTCATGGTACCCCAATGATCACCACAAATAACGAAAACAAGTGCAACAGCAAACAAAACCAAACAACTACTGAACGAAAATTCACAGCATACAAACATGAACAGAGAGCCTCAATGACACAGAAACAAAAAACTAACAACAGCAAAAATAGAACCACTGAAACATATACATACATGAATTCAACTCGCAAACAATTGGACAGCAGTCTACCAAAGTCACCACCAAGGAGCAGTGCTCACCATAACAGTCAGCAGACAACACATCACACACCCACACACCCACACACCCACCCACCCACCCACGCACGCATGCACGCACGCACGCACACATGCACGCACACACACCTGTTTATTAGCAGCTTAACCTTCAAAAGGATTAGCAGGTGCTCTATGTTCACAGTAGACATGAACATAATAGTACGATCCTTCAGTGGGGCTAGGATAGCAGAAATCCATGACAAGCTCGAGCTTCTACTTAAAGCGGAACAGTTTGATCCTATAGTAGTCTATGTTGGAACTAATGATATTGGCAGACGTAAATTAAAAGGTATGAGCAGAGACTATGACGAATTGATTGAACTCATACAAACAACTGCACGGCTACCAAACTCTTTGTTTCATCGCTCCTACCACAACCAAACAACAGGAGTGATAACAACTTGGTAGATGTCTTCAACGGAACACAAGGCCAACTTCACCAACAATACAGAGTTATTCAGCGACATCAATGGTGAACCACACTACAGCCTATTTTAGGATGCCATCCACCCTAATCATGAAGGCCTCTGCCTCCTGTCAGACACCATCAGTTACCATCTTCACTCTGCGATGAACACCACGTCAAAATCACAGGATTCTTATTATGCCCAAGCCACACCGTGGAGAAGATGAACCCGGCTATAAACCAGTTCAAGCATCACACAATGCCAACACATCTCTCAAACCGATACTCAGTACTAAGTGAAGTAACTGTAGACATACCCAACAATGAGGCACCCAAATACACTATGAGTTGCAATGAAAACATAATAAGTGACACAACCTTGGACAAGGGAAGACATAAAAAAACAAAACACAAACACGTAAGGGTTAAAAAAAAAAAAAAAAAAAAAAAACCCAGGTGAAACACTAATTGGTGAGAAGACAGACACCAACACAGCACAGATACCAACACATATTCATATAAACAATGATATAAATTCTAAAACAGTAACCAATACATGTATATATACAAATGCAGATGGTCTAATTAATAAGAGTGTAGTTCGGATCGACCGGACCGGTACCGGCCGTACCAGCCAAGCTGGGTACGTGCCGCCCGTCCTGGATTCGCTCCCTGAACACACACCCCTGGGTAGAGCCATAAGCGTATATGGGCCTATGCGAGAGATCGCGTTGTAAAAATGACTACGGTCGTTAAAGCGCATAGTGTGCAGGCGCATGCTTAGATGCTATTTTTGGCAGAGCGCGTAGTTTACGACCAAGATGGGATGACGCTTTTAGTGTAACGAGACGGTACAATGTAATCCTTTTTAATCACCTGTTCCCGCCGAGTTTGGCATTAATCAAGACCAGAATTCGACGGGCTTTCCAAATCTGTAAACTATTTCAAAATCGGTTAAGAAATGGCTGAGTTATCCACGGAAAACCCCTTTTGATTATCTTGAAAATATTGCCGTGACGTCATAACCACGTGTACGCAGTACTTCTAGAATGTTCTAGAACATTCGACTGTGTTATTTCTAGCTACGCACTGATTGGCTGTTGCTCGACTAATGATTGGTTGGAGCCTGCGCCTGTGACGTCACGAGTAGTGTAAAAGGAGACGAGATCCAGAGCTCGAGAGCATCCTCAGCCATGGGCCGAATAGGTTGGACCTGTGTCAGCTACGATCAGCACGACATTACGCAGATCACTTCGCTTTCTGTCGGTTTCTCTCCCATAGCCAGCAGTACTCCAGCCCACCGCATTAAAGCAATTTTATAACTCCCGTTCCTTGCGGGAGAAATTTTGGAACTTTGTAGATATTGTCACGAATATATCAAGAACTAATTCGGAACACAAACTTGCGGTGAGGCCTTTCCCGGCCTGAATATGTGATTCTACAGATGTAGAGGCAGAGATGTTCTTTGGTGGATGACTCGCCGGATCTGCCAGCCATGGCAAAAAGTGATTATTTAACCGTCCCCGCACTGATGTCGGGCAGGTTCATCTAAACTTTTTGACCTCAGCAAGTGAACTTTGCCTGGTACGTCTTCAGAGCTGGTTGACGTACCCCACACTGTTAAGCTTAATTATGTATCTTCATCTGCATTAAACAACACAAACCTCTTGCAAGGATTCAGCGACGACGGTCCACGCGAGGATAATACTCCTCACCCAAACTAGCACAAGGAGTAGTGCCCGCGTGAGGCACATGATTTTCCATCACTACACACATAATTTTCTTTCCTTTCAGCTTAGAGGTATAATAGCTTATATTAAGTTAATTAGTTAAGTCTCATGTATGGGAGCCTCCCTTGCGGGGATACCTCTGTGGACCTACGAGTATGTGTGGTATCTCCGGGAGCCCAACGTTTAAAAGTTCATCAGGCTGTCTCTATGTCTTGTATTTTCGTATGCTCCTCATTTTTATCTAGCATATTTGACGATCTGTTTAGGTAAAACTATTTAATAGGCAGAGTTTAATTAAGTCACCAATCAAATCTTCTAAGCCCATACAGGTTGCTCTGCTTTGCACTGCGGTGCGGGAGGTTTGTTCAGCAAATAAAATAATAATTAATATCTTTTGGCAGTGCTTTTCTACATTGGCAAAAGTGCTAACTACTAAGTATCCGAAGATACAAGGAAAATGTATGTGACAACACACCCTGGCCATCACCGCTCGGAAACCCCACTAGTTTCCCAGAGTCGGATCAGCCCATGGTGCGGATAGGGACATCCAAACAATTAAGAGGCCACAAGGCTGAGTGGAGCATGAAGAGAGACAAAATCTTAGAGTTATGAGTCTTACCGGAGTGCGGGGCTAGATTATCGCACAGCCGGGAGAGAAGAATATACTACAGATTTCTTAACGAAGAAAGTGTCTCTAATCATTTTGAACCTATCCTATCGAGCTGAATAGAAAAGGTTTAGTCGGTAGCATGCCAGGCTAAACAGAGTTATAGCATGGACAGCGACCTCAGTGAAAAATTGTTGGTGGTGGGAGAAGGTGCTGCATTCATAAGTGTTGCTGTATAGTGTTTCCTACGTGCACTGCAGTCCTATATTTTCTATAACTAAGCAAAACATATGAACTGATGGACACTGGCCATATGCACACAGAATCTAACCAGAACAATCAATACGGTATTAAATGATCAAAGTTATATATCTTAGTACAGGTTAACGAACCTACTATAGTGCGGTTAGCTACACATTGCAGAAAATGAGAATAACTATAAACAAATACAGAAATTATAACTGGCGGTCCTAAGGCCGTACAGTACCTTTTAGTCATCGGGACCGTTCTTACGGATACAATATAATTAAAGAAGTACATATAGAGAAATAATTAAACTGTGAAGTATAGTTACTTGAATACTCGGTAGTCATTCTTAAGTTAGGCTACCGTGTTACTGAAATTGATACGTCATTCCGTAGTTGACGTGTGTTGATGCATTCCCAGGAAGCAGGAAAGATCCCGCAGGTTGGTTCCCGCAAGCTGTTTTCCGCAAACAAGATTTCCGCAAGAACACTCATGGTGGGAGGACATCGCTCAGCACCATAAGCCTAATAGGATGTCTAACGAGCAGTCAGCAAAAGATACGATAGTACTACTGTGGTGAAGAAGGTTCCCATACATCGATGGCATGGATGGAAGTTGTCAAGAACCCGATCACAAGCGGGGGTTGTCAGATGTGAATGAAGATACAAAACAAAGCTTAACGGTGCTGGGTACATCAGCCAGCTCTGAAGACGCACCAGGCAGAGGTTGCTTGCTGCGGTTGAAAGTTAGAAGAACCTACACGATATTAGTGTGGTAACGGTTGAAATACCACTTTTAGGCGTGGCCGTCAGATCCGGCGAGTCATCCATCAAAGAACATCCTGCCTCTACATCCTACACATATTCAGGCCATAAAGGCCTCACCGCAAATTCGTGTTCCGAAGTAGATATTGATATTCGTGAACAATAATCAGAAAGTTCCAAATTACTCCAGTAAGTAGGGAGTTACAAAATTATTTTAGTGCGGTGGGTTGGGCAACTGCCAGCTACGGGAGAAAAACCTGACACATAGCGAAGTAATACGCGTATTGTCTGTTGCTCTGATAGTAGCTGGTACAGATCCAACCTGTTCGGCCCTTGGCCGAGGATGCTCTCGATCTCTGGATCGCGTCTCCTTTTATACTCCTCGTGACTTCACAGGCGCAGGCTCCAACCAATCATCATTCGAGCATCAGCCAATCAGCGCGTAGCTAATAATAGCGCAGTCGAAAGTTCTAGAACATTCTAGAAGTTCTGTGTCCACGTGGTTATGACGTCACAGCAATATTTTGAAGATAATCAAGAAGGGTTTTCCATGGATAACTCAGCCATTTCTTAACCGATTTTGAAATGGTTTACAGATTTAAAAGGTTCATTGAATTCTGGTCTTGATTAATGCCAGACTCAACAGGAACAGTCAATCAATAAAGATTACAGGGTACCATCTCGGTACACTAAAAGCGCCATCCTATCTTGGTCATAAATTACGTGCTTCATCAAAAATAGTATCTAAGCACGCGCATGTGGGCAAGCGGGGGTTGTTAGATGCAGATGAAGATACAAAACAAAGCTTAACGGTGCTGGGTACGTCAACCAGCTCTAAAGATGCACCGGGCAAAGTTTACTTGCTGCGGTCGAAAGTTAGAACCTGCACGACATCAGTGCAGGGACAGTTGAAATACCACTTTTTGGCGTGGCCGGCAGATCCGGCGAGTCATCCACCAAAGAACATCGCTGTCTCTACATCTGTAGAATCACATATTCAGGCCATAAAGGCTTCACCGCAAGTTCGTGTTCCGAAGTAGATCTTGATATTCGCGAACAATAATTAGAAAGTTCCAAATTGCTCCCGCAGGTAAGGGGAGTTACAAAATTGCTTTAGTGCGGTGGGTTGGATACTGCTAGCTACGGGAGAGAAACCGACAGAAGGCGAAGTGGTCTGTGTAATGTCGCACTGATCGTAGCTGAAACAGGTCTAACCTATTCGGCCCCTGGCCGAGGATGCTCTCGATCTCTGGATCACGTCTCCTTTTATACTACTTGTGACGTCACAGGTGCAAGCTCCAACCAATCATCGACCGAGCAGCAGCCAATCAGCGCGTGGCTAATAATAGTGCAGTCGAATGATCTAGAACATTCTAAAAGTTCTGCATCCATGTGGTTATGACGTCACGGCAATACTTTGAAGATAATCAAGAAGGGTTTTCTGTGGATAACTCAGCCATTTCTTAACCGATTTTGAAATGGTGTACAGATTTAAAAAGCCCATTAAATTCTGATCTTGATCCCAGATTCGGCGCGAACAAGTAATTAAGAAAGAGTACATGGTACCATCTCGGTACACTAAAAGCGTCATCCCATCTTGGTCGTAAACTACGTGCTCCATCAAAAATAGCATCTAAGCGTGCGCATGCGCACTATGCGCTTTAACGAACTTAGTCGTTTTTACAACGCGATCTTTCTCATAGGCTATATACGCTTATGGCTCTACCCAGGGGTGTGTGTTCAGGGAACGAATCAGGATGGGCGGCACGTACCCAGCTTGGCTGGTATGGCCGGTACCCACCCGGTCAATCCGAACTACAACAGCATCTGCATTGCCAGACTAACATTGACAAACTCAAAGCAGTTTAGAGAAAATCAGCCTGCTTCATCAAGAATGACTACAGCCCATAAGCTACAGTGGCGTCACTGCAATGCTCCAGGAGCTAGAATCCCAACTCGTGAAGAGCACCACTGTTATGTGCTCCCTATTTGTACATGGATTTAACCCTTTAAAATACAACATACGCATGTAAATGTTTTCATACTACTAAATGTATTATATCTAATTATAAGCTAAGCATGTTGGCTACTTGACTATTCAATGGCTTTACTGGAACTGGCCTATAATAGCTACACCAGGCTAGCTGCGTCAGCATCAGGCATGTGTAATATGATAGTATGGCATACATGGTGATTCATATTTATTACTTAGTACTGAGTGACTCGAATATATATTTGCTACATATGACATCCCTCCCTATTCAGATTTTAAAATACATATTTAAGTCTAAGACTATTGCAATAATAATAATTATAGCTAAATTCGCAGTCACTCAAACCTAGACTGAACGTTTAAACAGATCTCAATATGTATGCCACATACCCTTACATCAATACAGCATATCATGTGTTAAGGTCTCGCAATATCCTGGACAAACACTGAGTTATTTTAAACATAATCTTTCAAGTGTTTGTGTAAACTCTTTTCACGTGAATGCCTAGCTTCTACTTGTTTGTTACTGTTTGTGGGTGTGACACTGTTTGTAGCTGTGCTCTGTTGTTGTATGACTGATTGATCAGCAACTGAACTCGGAACAATCATATATGGAGTAGGTTCTGGGTCTATTTCATTGTTGTCATCTACAGGTTCAACACCTTGATTTGGAACATCTGGTTGCACATATTCTCAGCGTGTGATAAACTACATTTATATTGTACACCATTTTGCGATTCAATAACATCGCACTTTCCGGTTCTAGTCGCGTTCGCATATCTTATCACGTTCACATTTCAATTCACGTATTTCTTCCTCTGTTTTACTAGAATTGAACACCTTACATTCCAGTATTTCGGTACATATCTTCCTGCCAAATAACAATTCTGCTGGACTTATCCTTGTCATCGAATGGTTTGTACTCCTGTACACTAATAAATGTGTGTTTAATTCTCTCCTCCAGTCCCAACCTTCGACTTGTGACACTTTTATTGCTTTCAACAATGGTCTATTTGCATGTTTAGCTTCTCCATTAAGGCCATAATGGAGTTACTCTTCTGTGCCGAATACCGTTAACATGAAGAAAATCCTCAAATTCTGCTGATACCAAATTAGATCCATTATCACTTATTAACGAAATTGATAATCCACGAACAGCGAATATGTTCTCCACGCTAGCGATTATCTTATCTGAACTGGTTGTTCTAAGCACTGCTACTTCTGGATATCTACTATAATAATCTGTCACAACAAATACTTGTTCTCCACTTGGAAATGGTCCCATAAGATCAATAGCAAGATCTTGCCATGGTTCATCTAGCATTTCTGTACTAGCTATAGGTTCAGGTTTCGATGGTTGAGACACAACTTGACAAGCATGACACGATCTACATGCTCGTTCTACATCACTGTCAATACCTAGCCACCAGACTTTGCCTTGTAAACGACATTTGCTCTTAATGGATAACCAACATCATCTCTTGATAGGTATTCAGGTGATCTAATATGCATGCCACTCATAAACTATGCAGGTAATTTTAAGCTTTTTATCCTGCCGCTAAAGAAAGATATTCAGGATTTAGTAGCTAAATGTTGGTACATTTCTACACACTATGATGGCTGTCATGATTTACTTTTCAACCAATCAGAATAAAACAACTGTGTCTGCCTCGGTATATACGATCATTCATAGAGGTGCCATCTGTAGTTTGACAATGTGGTGTAAAAGCAACCATATCTGTAAGCTGTTGAATATGTTAGAACTAATTTGACTGGAAATGGTTGCTACTTCTGGCAGCAGCAACTTCCAGTCAAATTAGTTCTAAAGTATTCAACAAGATGAGTATTACATAATAAAGAATGTAATGCATTGGCACTTACATGACATCACACACTATCGCTTGAGGAGACGAAATGGCGACGATCACTGTTCAACATTTACTTGATATTATAAAGCAGATAAGTGTGATACAGATAAGGGGATGTGACAGGATATGAATGATATGCTATCTACGTACCATAATCTATCGATGAAATACAACATTTGAGATGATATTAGCATCCCTTTAACAATATCCATATGTCCATCATGCGTGAGCTGTACTACACGTTTTCTCTGAGAAACTGGTATGACAATACATGTATGTCTTAACACCACCTTACCAATAAATGTCAACTCATCTTTGACTCCTTTGCAGGCTTGAGGACAATCAATTGGATTTGCACTTCTCAGAAAGTGACGAACTGATTTTAGTTCTATTGTAGATGCACGGCACAGTTTCTGTGCCCCATTAACTTGTGTTAGTCTTGATAACACGTCAGCAATGTTCAGGTGTCATTGGCTTGTGCTTAACCATAAACTTATATGGTTGTAGTCACATTAGCCATCTCTCAATTCGAACGGGAGGACATGATTTAGCTGAGTATATTACTAACAGTGGTATATGGTCCATAAGTAGTTAAAACCCTCTGGCGTATAGGTACACGTGGACCCGTTCGCATGCCCATACTAATGATAGCGCCTTTCGTTCTGTGTGTGAGAACATGTACATCAGTAAGTGTCCTGCTGGCAAAATGTATAGAACGAAATTCACCATTTTGCTTTTGGACAAGCAGTGCACCAGCTCCTACTGGTGATGCATCTGTAATTATTCGAGTCACCACTTTTTCACTTTTGTTAAAATAAGCTAGAGTAGCAGCATTTGCTAAGCTTGTTTTAAGGCTATCAAATGCCTTCTGTTGCTCATTGTTCCATTCAAATCTCACATTTTTCTTAGTAAGCCGACGCAGGGGTTCACATACTGTAATGGTAACGGTAATGAACTTTGAGCAGTGCGTAACTAATCCCATGAATGATCGAACACCTGATGAATTTTCTGGCTGCTTTGCATTCATAATCGCTTCTATTTTCAAAATGTCTGGTACGATCCCATGCTTCGAAAGTACATGTCCCATGTTTCAAAAGAATCGCAAATAAACTGTAAGAGGAGCTGCGCTGACAAGCAATGATTGCCGGTGATGAACAAGCAGACATACGGATGGAAATTCTGGACAGGTAGGCAGACATACAGGCATCTGGAAAGCACATTCACATCTTCAGGTGCATTCTAAGACTAGAGGCGTGGCTTCTACGAGAATACACCTCTAATGTATTGACCGGCCATCTTATTACGTCATCACAACGACTAGCCTGTTACACAGACTCCAAATCGGAGACCAGACATATCGGCACCCATTCTATCTCTGTCGCTGACAGTAAAAGCAACAAGGTGGATCGTTTTGATTTTGGTACCATCTTTACCTCCGTATCACTAGCTTGATACGGACATTAAAATCGACTCGATCCATCCAGTGGTTCGTGTGATATCAACATCCACGCGACGTCAGCAAATTCTTGACCTCATTTTGTGTGCGATAGATTTGAATTTTATGACGAATTCAGAGGGACTATTTTTCTGTTAACTACTTGTCATACAGACTACTATAGGCTTTATATCATCGCGATTTATGTGAATTAATAGTGTCTGATATGAAGAGAGTAGCGTGTGTCGTTTTAAGTTTCAATTCTCTCTACCACCATATTCTGGCGGAAAACACTATGCCAATGGCTACTCAATACATACGAGATACTTTTCTAGATCTCATATCGAAGGATATCTCGCGAGATACGAATGCCTCAGGTGGTAATGATTAGCTTTACCACGTTAAAAAAGTTGTAACTAAAGTGGAGATCGCTATATCCCTTATTCCCACCCACCCCACCACAATCTTGCATGGGGGGGGGGATGTGTCGGGATAGGGGTGGTGGTGGGGTGGGGTGGGGTTAAAAAGGATCTAAGCCCAATCCACAAACCATAGACCAGTTTCGCTCACAAGTTAAGTTGTTAAATTTCTTGAGATGATAATCCTGAGGAGGTTGATTTTGTGACGATTACCAAATCATCCCCTGTCACAAACATGTATTCCAATCTGGTTGTTCATGCCTTACACAGCTCTTAGAGTTCGTAAATGATTGGACTCGATCATATGGCTATTTGAACCTTAAGACATCTGTTCTGCTGTTTAAAAGCTTTGTGCGTCCACATCTAGAATATGGCAACGTTCTGTTGTCACCACTGTACAAAAAAGGATGTCCAACTGCTGGAAATAGTTCAATGCCACGCAACCCAATGGTGTCAGGCCTAAAGAACAAGTCCTACGAGGAAAGGTTACAAGCACTCAAGCTGCCAAGTCTGGTGTTCCACCATCTAGGATGTGACCTAATCAAGGTTCACAAGTACACACACGATATGCAAACACTGAATTGTGAACCAGGGATAACACCAATAAACTGCAGAAACAATGCTTCCATACAAATATACGAAAACAGTTTACCATGATACCAGTTGCGAACCACTTGAACAGCCTTCCAGATGTCATCATAATAGCTCAACAATGAATACTTTCAAAGGAAGATTGGACAGACATTACTTAGAGAGATAGTACACGACTAACTTCACAATCATGCCTGTCTGCACCCAGTATAATGTCAAACAGGTACAAGATGTCCAAGACGACAATAAAGACATGCTACAGACTGTCTAGCCCAGCAAGCAGAAGAAGACTGTGTAACTATGTAACTGTAATGGAATCTGTGAGCATGATGCAGTTATTAGTGGTGTAAACCTTTTTATTGACAGGTTGCACACAATTTTTCTAAGAGTAGCGACAGATATATCTTGTGGACATTATGTATGGCGCTGTATGATATGAGGAAGCCAGGATATGTCTCAGCTTGCATGGTGCACATAGCACATCCTATGTTCTCAGTGTTTGAGTGTGTGCAGCTCTGTGTACTTGTAGTATTGTGTTCTAGTAAGCAGCTGCACCGATGAAGCTCATGGATGGACGCTAGATCATACAGCGCACTTGCCTGACATCGCTGAACCAACTCCTTATTTCAATGCCTTTCATCAGCCTTTGCCTGCTAAAGATCTTGTGCAAGATACTGTTCCCAGTTGCACATATGTTTCTCAGGAAGTTTAGTGTTTGAAGTTTGGCCTTCGCCTCTATAGGCGCTATGCCTAGTATATATTATTATTCCAACCTGTGCTGACATGAAGAGAGTAGCGCGTGTCGTTTTAAGTTTCAATTCTCTCTACCACCATATTCTGGCGGAAAACACTATGCCAATGGCTACTCAATACATACGAGATACTTTTCTAGATCTCATATCTAATATAATATAATGCTGGTTGGGCAACTCTCTCTCTCTCTCTCTCTCTCTCTCTCTCTCTCGTTTGAGAACTTTCTAGTAGAAGTCTTTCAATCTGCTGTCACACCGAGTTACAAGTAAAGATTCTCTTCCATGAGATTTCTGGGAGTATGTATTCTTCAATAAACTGCAGCGAGGCCCGGTGGTGCAAACCGTTCACACTGTGTAGTCCAACTCTGAGTAGCACATACATTGCTTTTAGCTTTCTTTATGTTTTCTAGTATTGTGAGTGTTCCATCTGTTAACTTTCTGTGTTTAGGCTACAGAGGTTAAGCAAGCGGCTGATTTGTGGAACTACACATTCATTTATCAAATGTATTCTTGTTTGTGGAAAGGATTGCACTCGTTGTTGGTTGTAGCACTTAGCATTGTTCATTACTATAATGTGCAGCAGTATTCAGTAGACTCTGTAGATTCTCTTCTGTGTTAGTAATCATAGCTACATCCTACATCGTCAGCACAGGTTGGAGATGCACATACTTTGTTAACGATTACAGAGTCGAGTTTAGATTGTGTTCAGCACTTGGCAGATCATTTACCTTGTACAGATCAGCTGACAGGGCACCTCCTTGGTGGGCGCCCTGTTGTATCAGCATAGGATCAGATAACCGATTCTTCCCTCTAATGTGTGTGAGTGCTCTACTTCAAATGTCTGTGATAACGAGCCATAGGGATTCATCCATTCCCATGACGGCCTTTTTGAATAGGATTTCATGGGCCACTCTCGAATGCAGCTTTTGCATCTAACAGAGCAACATATGTGTAGATGTTAGATTTTGAATCCTACAGCCACCTCCTGTAGGATAAAGGGACTTCATACTGCAAATATCTTCTCAGTTAACCAAAATTGTAGGGGGTGCTGCATTTGAGTAATTGTTGAGTGAATATGCGTTCAGCGTATCTGTTCTAGTTCGGTTATTACTGGTGTTCCTCTGATTACTATGTAACTTTATACTTGTAAGCAATCGCCTTTCTTTTTGTATATTGGAGTGAGAATCCCTTTTACCTAGATTCTGCTAAGGGTTTCAGTAGAAGTATGCCGGTTATCGAGAAACCTCAGGATCTGTCTCATCTGCCTAGCTCAATTATCAGTCATCGAAACCAAAATCTTCCTCTTGCCACTCCACGTATAGGAGGATGGATACCATCTGTCACCATCCAAACTAGCCTTGCAAGTCCTTTTATCAATGCAGCCATGGGCAGTTAAATTGCTCGTCTATGCCAAGAACTATGGCTCTGCTCCAAATGAAACTGGAACCATTAATAAGGCCCCATCTTAGTGAATCCAGGATGATTCAACAACAGCATAGACTGATTGGATCATTCCTTACTAATCTATCCAGTACAAATACAGAAGTAAAGAAGGCCAAATCGATATCTCAATGGGAACTACCAACCCGAAAGAAAAGATAAAACAACATAGACACTCAATAATTCACCACACTGTGATTCCATCAAATGGCATTGTCTCATTGAAGGACTGGAAGCTGGACACCAGAGATACATTAACTATCATCATCGCTTACCACAGGTCTGTATGACTATGCGACCAGAACAGCGACCCCAACCTCAGACACCCTCCATTCAGTTGTACAGAGTTACCAGCACGCCACTCAAAACAAATGACATTGCAGGTTTTTCCCTTCGGTTGGTTGATCTATATTACATTCAGAAGATTATTGTAGTGGAGATTACTAATGACACACTCTTGGGCGTGGAAGCTTTGCAGAATTGCGAAGCAGTGGTCCATTGCAAAAGTCAGGAATTTCATATCAATAGTCACTGCATCCCCTTAGGAAAGTGCTCGGAACTCTACCGTATAGTGACACAGCCTCTCCACGCACAGCCACTCTCCACCCATCTCCATGACTTATATGCACGTTTTACGGAAGGATTAATCCCAGAACAACAAATACATGTTTATCGTTTGCTATGGGATCGCCAGAATACATTCCCTGCCAGTGGCCTAGACCTTGGAGTAACTTGCATTAATAAAACATACTATTGGTACAGGAATTAGCAACCCCTCCCAATGCCTCCTGTGCCATGAAAGTGCTAAAGGGCTTTAAATTTACAAAGCTCACAGGCAGATCACCGATCTGTTGCAGACCCAAATCATCGAGCACTCCATATCTCCATGGGCTGGTTCCATCATTCTGGCAACTATGAGACAGCTCAGTCTGTTCTTGCATTAACTACTGCTGCCTAAGTAATCTTAACCTCAGGGATACCTATCCACTTTCGCGCATTAAACTGGCCCTGGATTCTCTATCCAGAGCTGCATGATGCTGTACACTTGTTATAGCCAGTGGATATTGGGAAGCTGGTAGAGGAAAAAAAGGGGGAAATGGCATTCGCCTGTAGCGATGAACTATTCCAGCTCCGCAAAATACCCTTCAGATTATGCAATTCACCTGCCACATCTGACCGGCTCATAGAGCAAGTCTTGTGTAAGCTGCTGTTGAAAAGACGTCTCTGTTATCTGGATGATGTTATTGTCTTTGGATCCACATTCAAGAACTACTTTCAGAATCTGCAGAAGATAATTGACAGGGCAGCGGTCGCAATTAAAGATGAAACAAAGAAATGCCACTTATTCCACGAATAGGTAGAATTCCTCCACCATGTCATCTCCGTATGAGTTTACATCCAACCACATAAGATTACTGTCATGGCCAATTTGAAAACATCTTCTATAACGAAGACTCGTTTCCTCGGACTCTGCCACTATTACCACAATTATGTAAATACTTTAGTGATATCGCTTGTCCATTATATATCATCGATGAAATGAAATGTCCAACTGACTGGGACTGCTTAGGATGAAGCCTTCCAAACCCTTAATGACTAATGACAGTCCAACCCACCCCTCCCACACCAACACAACCATACCAGCCATCCTCGCTCAGCTGAATCCATTTCTCCAGTTCATGTTGGATACGGATGCTTCCACGCTGAGAATTAAAGCAATGCTTTCTCAGATTGTCAAAGATGGCCAGGAACAGGACCAACTCCCAGGCTATGGCTCCGGCACACACAGTAAGATGGAGTGAAGATATGCAGTAACTAAGTGTGAGTTATTGGCCGTGGTAGTTTACCAAACATTACAAGGGATGGGTGGATGGGTATTCGTGCTTGGACTGATCAAGACGTACTTTGCTGGCCCCAGAATCTACGGAACACTGACGACAAATCGTGAGGTGTCACGATGCACTACAGAGCTTCCACTTCACCATCATCCATAAACACAGAAAGGTGCATGCCAATCAATGCTCTTAGACATCAATACCTCGATAAGGAGGCTAACCACATGCTACAGCTGGTACCTGACCCAAATGCTGCCATGGCAGCTGTCCATAAATCAGCACCGACCTTCCCTCCTCTAGACGTGTGGGATTGGACTATCACAAATCTATGGCAAGCATCAGATAGTAAATATTACAACAAGCGATTATGAGAATGATAACTAGTGGATGGCGTCTTCTATCTCAGGAATCGTCTGATCATTCCGCAGTGCTATAGAAAACAACAATAACAATAAGTAGAACTCTAATGAGTTGAGCAGACTTGCAACAAGAAAACAGAGGCCATTTTTCTTTATGTATCAACTTCTCTTGAACATACTTTAATGGCCCTTAGTCATCAAAATCATCTCCCAAATTTTGGGCTGATCACTTCAGACTTTCTGGAGAAGTAATTTTCTCGAAAACTAGGTTATCCAAGATGGCCGCCAAATGATTCGGCCAATCAAGTGAACAAATTTGGTTCAGCGCCTGCCCTAGATGATATTTCATGAGTTCTCAATCGATCCCTCAAACGGTTTCGGAGATTTTTTTAATTTCTAAAAATCGGCCGAAATCCAAGATGGCCGATGGCTCAATTGGCCGATGGGCTCCGTTTGAACAAACTTGAATCTCTATGCTGTAAGGATACTTCCTGCCAAATATAATTGAAATTTGTCCAGTAGTTCTCGGGAAGAAGACGTTTGAAGTTCCCCATTGCTTTAGTATGGGAGCGTATGGCGGGAAAATGATCCAAGATGGCCGCCAAACCATTTATCCGACCCTTTACAAAATTACAAATTTGATATCAAAATACCCTAAAATACATATAAAACCAATTTCGGCCTCAAAATCCATCAAATAAAAAAATCCAATATGGCCGCCAAACACGCTATATTTTGATTGGCCCATGTCGGCCATGTTTATTGATGGTTCAACTTCCCTTGAACAAACTTTAATGGCTCTTAGTCCCTAATCATATCTGCCAACTTTCGACCTGACCCGTTCAGCCGTTCTGGAGAAGTTGTTTTCGCTAAAACTAGGTCAACTAACATGGCCGCCGAACCATTTGACCAATCAAGTTCCCGTGACCAACTTGGTTCAGCACTAGTCCTAGATCAAATTTTATGAGTTTTGCATCAATTCCCCCCACAACGGTTTCAGATTTTTAGATGTTTCCTAAAATCGGACGAAATCTAAGATGGCCGGCGGCCAAATTGGCCGATCGGCTTCGTTTCAACAAACTTGGATTCCTATGCACTAAGGATGCTTCCTGCCAAAATATAATTGAAATCGGCCCAGTGGTTCTTGAGAAGTCGTTTAAAGAAAAAGTTGACAGACGGACAGACGGACACCGGACAGACGACTGGCCAGGTGAGCTAATAATGCAGGTCATCTAGCTCTGCAAAAAAATCAAATTGTAGTTCCACTGGACAAATCTCTCCGCAAGTGTACGTGCATGGATAACTAAATGTATAGCATGCCAGCGGAGAGAGCTCTTCATTCCCATACTCACACAGCCACACAAACAACTAAGATTATCGGAGTTACCGTTGATTGAGTAGCTTTTGACATATGCCAGCCACTCACCACCTCCAACAACAGAAACAATTATATCTTCGTTCTGCAAGATTAGTTCATTTAGTCGGAGGCGGCGTTCAGTTTCCCAAACCAGAAAGCTGCAATGATTGCAGATGTGTTAGATTATAACATTTACTGCCACATTAGCATTCCACATGAACTTCATTCCGACCAAGGGACCAACTTCGAGAACAAACTCTTCACAGAGATGTGCCGCCCGCTCCGCATAGTTAAAACTAGAACCATTCCTGCAATGACAGGATGGCAGATAGATTTAACCAAACGTTGGTCATTATACAAACGAGGGAGACTCAAGTAAATTGTCACAATTGGGGGCATTGCTTGCACTACGCTATGATGGCTTACATCACCACTCTACTCAATTACGGGTTTAACCCTCCACCCCCCACCCACCCTCACCCTATAATAGGACACAAGGTATCTACTCCTAGACATTGTATTACCAAGGATCGCCGACGAGCCTATCAGCCATTCACTATACATTGAACTTCTGCATCAATGCCTCAAGGAGGCCTGTGAGTGTAAGACTTCATTTCCTCATGGTTTACAATTGGCAGGAAAGTTGGCATGACTGCAAGATTCATGGAGACCGCTACTCTACAAACAATAGTGTGGGTCAACTATCTATAAAACACTGAGACGCTTCAGCTAAGCTAAACATTTTGGAATGTAAATCAGACATGACCTACCGCTGTACCCAGCTATTGTGCTGCTGACCCTGTGAGATCAGGGTGGTGTATTGCTGATATTGCAGCCTCTTGGTATGAGCAAACATGTACCCAAGTTGTGTTCCAATAGGGTTAAAAAAAACCTGAGATAGGAGCCGAGATTTGCTAAATGTAAAGAACATTGCTACCGCCGTGGGAAAAGTGACGCATGTCTCGCATTATACTTCGCAGACGAAACAAAAATAGAGCAAAATCTTTTCAGGCCAGGTGAGCATTAATAAAACCAGCTTTCACCGACATCATGTTAAGCTTTTGCAATGACCAATTGTGTCAATAATGTAGACCTATAAAACTAGATTGCTCGGTCGATGACGCATCATCGCAAATCCCCACATCCACCACTTTTAACACCACCTTCCCCCACAAACCGCCCTTGGGGGCAGAGACAAATAAGTGTAAATGTCCTCTTGCACTCCGCAATCATATGGGTCACTCACATGCCAAATTTGGTTGAATTTCGTACAACAGCATCAGAGGAGTTGCATTACAATCAATTTCATGACCTTTAGACCCCATCCTCCAAACCCCTGGGGGAGGGGGAAAATGTAAATCTGCTCATCCACTTCACATAGATATGGATAACGCACATAACAAGTCTGCTTGAATTCCGTTCAGTTGTTTCGGAAGAGTAGCATTACAATCAATTTCTTGACATTTTGACCCCCATCTCCCACTCACCTCTGGTGGTGGGGCCAAATGGAAACGTGCTCATCCACTCCACATTGATATGGGTAATTCACATACCAAATTTGGTTGAATTTCGTACAATGGTTTCGGAGGAGTTGCCTTACAATCAATTTCTTGACCTTTTGACACCCACCCCACCCCAAAGGGCCACCACCAAATTTAAATGTGCTCATGCACCATTGACATGAGTAACTCACATACCAAATTTAGTTGAATTCCATCCAACGGTTTCTGAGTTCTTACAATCAATTTCTTGACCTTTTGACCCCATCCCCACCCACCCCTAGGAGCGGGGTCAAATGTAAATGTGTTCATGCACTCCACAACTCACATACCAAATTTGGTTGAATTCTGTCCAATGGTTTTGGAGGAGATGCATTACAATCAATTTCAGCACGTTAAAATCTGACCTTTTGACCCCCCCCTCCTCCGCCCACTGGGGGTAGAGGCAAATGTAAATGGCGTTTTACACTCCATGATCATATGGGTAACTTACATATCAAATTTAGATGGAATCTGAGTTCAGTTACAATCAATTTCCGCACGTTAAAATTTGACTTTTTGAGCCTTAACCACTCCCCCCCTCCAGGCCTTTTTTAAAAATGTGGCGATAATAAACAACAACAGATTAAACTCTATGAACTATTATTTATTGGTAAGAGTTATGCCACATCAAATGCGTCTATTATTCGTGTAACAAAACAGCAGCGCATCCATACTTTCTAATACAATTGCACAGAATGTATTGGAAGAACAGTGATAACAAGACACTTTCGGGATTGATTCTCACCTAACAAAACATTTGCAGACAGATTTCAGTTCTACACTTACATGTGCATTTGCTGATATTAATTATTAAATAGAACAAATTCAGTTTGAGCTATACTATCAGGAAACTGACTAACATTGAAATATTGTTATCAGACTTCATATCACGTCCAAGGCCTTTATGAACACAAAAGTATGACTACAGTAAGGTGTTAACCATTTAAACCTTGAATTTGTTTTTAAAAATTCAATTTTCTCATAGTAAATGTCTATTTGCAGACCAAGAGAAGACTATTTTTGAAAATTTATCACCGTAATGACTGGCTTGGTTATCGAGCCTGTCAGTCCAGTGATACATTTTCAAAAATCGTCTTCTCTTGGTCTGCAAATAGACATTTCTCAAGACCATTGAAGAAACTTTTTTTGGCTTATATGAGTGTTAAATGGTTAAACTGGATCAAAAAATAAGATTAGTTGTAACACATATCAAAAATTGGGAAAATAATTTGACTGGATATTATCTCCTCATGAGCATCAAACTTTTTCATACATTTTTTTTTTTTTAAATAATCATAATCATTTCTGCAATCAGTATGTGTTCCATAAAACTAATATACATGTATTAGGAATGTAGGATTGAGAGAGTTAATAACAACGGTCAACTACAGTTAAGTTAAAACTAGGAAATACATTAAATTCTACTGAACCATAAAAACTAGGTAAGGGACCAATATCAACAAAGTAAGAAAAGTACGGCCACTGCGAGGCCTCTGTTATATTTGCAACAGCTTAGGCCATAAATTGTTTGTACCTGTTTATATTTTCAAATTAAATTGAAAGATGAACTGGTGTACATTTATCAACAAATTTGGTGGAAGATGGTGCTGTCGATGACAGCAACATCGTTCACCAAAATTGTTGAAAATGTACACCAGATTCTTTACTATTGACATGGTAAAAGATAGAATACTGACACCAGAGTGGTAATGGTTAATGCTCAAATATATTCAAGAAAATGTCACTTTTCTGAATTAAAAATGTCTACTTGCCATGCTTGCAAGCCAAGGGAATATTTTTGAAAATTTATCACTGGAATGACTGATTCGTTCATTCCGGTGGAAAATTTTCAAAAATAATCCTTTCTTGGCCTGCAAATGGACATTTTTCAAGCCTACTTCAGAATGAAGGAAATTTCAATTTCCCTTTCTCAGAGATCTAACAATACTCACCATTCTATTACTTCTGATACAAGCTATCCCGGATAGCTGGCACTAGGAATATAGACTTAGTAAGCTTTACCGGCTCCTGGAACTGGGTACTCGGCTCCCATCTGCCGAGTACCTGTTTGCCATGAAGCTCATATTGTTTACATAGCCACCAAACAAGAGATACCCATGGCTTGCCTCCGTGGGGCTGGGAGGCTGGGTCCGTAATAGAATGGTGAGTATTGTTAGATCTCGGAGAATGCAGGAAATGTCAATTTCCCTTTCTCCGAGATCTAACAATACTCACCATTCTGTTACTTCTGATATACATTGACAGCGGCTCTAGGATTATAGACTTAGAAAGCTTTACCGACTCCTGGGAACCGGGTACTCGGCTCCCAACTGCCGAGTACCCGTTTACCATAGAGCTCATATTGTTTGCATAGCCACCAAACAAGAGAAAACTATGGCTTGCCTCCGTGGGGCTGGGAGGCTGGGTCCGTAACAGAATGGTGAGTATTGTTAGATCTCGGAGAAAGGGAAATTGACATTTCCTGCATTCTCCTTCGATCAATACTCACCATTCTGTTACTTCTGATATACACCAGATTTGATCAGTAACCTGGTGGGAAGGGGCAAGCCATACATGCTAATTTTGCCCCTTGGAGAAAGATTTTAGACTTCAAACTTGACTAACGGAGACCTAAAAGGACCGTCAAGTTCACGGAACCGAATCACATTCGCGTCACAGCCCCGCCCCCTTTTTCCTCCTAAGAAAAGGGAGAGAACTAACGAACATGTATCTCGCCTGAAAACACCAATATGCCAAGAGGGTTAACTACTCCCTGCATATCGCTTGTATTAGCCTGGGAATGAGCATGAATATATAAGATGAATGAACATGATACATATACATAATACAAAAAACTCTCACTTGTTGAATTACCTTATGATAACAGGACTTCAGACGTACCGCCTCCAACCAATCACCGGTTCGGCCATCAGTGACACAATCTGGTTGACATCCTCTCGCCTGACCATGCCTGCTTTAGGTTCTTTTCTTACCGAAGTGAGAAAAGGGTGAAAAGCAGTGTGGTCACTAACTATCGTTTCAAAACAGCTAAAGCGAGTGGATTGACTGAGTCTGACACATCCCTCATATAGTAATCCGTGAATGAGGACTCACAGTGCCATTGTGCAATGGCCATGATGTCCTATAACGGAACACCATTGTAAAGGGCGGTCGAGGCGGCTATTCCTCTGACATTGTCTGCCCTTACGCCTTGCACCTGGTGCCCAGTCGCCATCTCGTGAGTAGTCTGAATGCATTCGACCACCCAACGAGAGATAGTATCCATGGATGCGGCGCCATAAGACTTATTATGGCAGATCCACAGATGTCTATCATTCGACCGTAAGGAGTCAGTCCGTTTCTTGTACTTAGTCAAAGCACGGACCGGGCACCAGACACTGGCATCACGATCAAACCTAGTTAACTTCGGTATAATGATCGGTTTGCCGGGATATCTCAAAGATTGGTTCTTTGACATAACCTCTGCTCTTGGCAGAAGACGCAGACCTTCTCCAGAAACAATAAATCGGTTCCTCTCTGCCGAAAGCGCATGGATCTCACTGCGCCTTCTAGCTGAGGAAGCTGCCAATAGAAAGACCGCTTTTAGAGTCAAATGCTTTAGACTAGCCGAACGCAACGGTTCGAAAGGGTGCTTGGCCAGTACATTAAGCACTAAAGATAGACTCCAGGTTCGAAAGAGTGCTTGGCCAGTACATTAAGCACTAAAGATAAACTCTAGCCTGGAATGACTACCGGTTGTCTCAGTCGGAGATTGCTCATTCCCTTCACCATCACATTCAACTGGGCCACCTCTGGACTATCCCTGTTGGCTAGACAAGGGATAACTGATGTCAAAGCTGACTTGTATCCAGCAATTGTGACAGGAGCTAGTCCTGAAAAGAACAGCTCACAGAGAAAGTCTGCTATTTGCTGAATAGTGAATTGAAAGGTATCAATACCCTTTCCTTCATACCAGTCTGCAAATCTGTTAACCTTGTTGTTATATGACTTGAAAGTTAACCTCCCTCTCGCAGCTGCGATGAAATTCGCAGCTAGTTGATAAAAAAATTCTGATGTGGAACGTCGTTTGATAACATCCACGCAGTCAATTTGAACATTTCGGGACGCTCATGTAGGAAGCGTCCCTTGGCCTGGGAGATTATGTTCAGAATCTCGGGTAACTGCACTGGATTGTCCACCAGCAGATCTAGAAGATCCGTGAATCACGTCCTGCTGGGCTAAAATGGTGCTATTAGCAGGACTAGGCACGGTTCCTCCCTGATCTTCACCAATATCTTCGGCGGAAAAATGGTCGGTGGGTACGCGTAAGCGTGCATCCCTCTCCAGCTTATCGCCAGAGCGTCTGTATTGACAGCATTTGGATCTGGAATCGGCGAGACATAAGTCATGATTTGAGCATTTTCCTTTGTGGCGAACAAGTCCACGTTGGGATTTCCCCAATGCTCGAAGATCCTGTGAAGAACTGGAGGGTTGAGAGACCATTCTGTTGGCAGAATTCTCTGTCTCCGAGACAAAGCATCCGCCAGAATGTTTAATCACCCAGGAATGTGAGCTGCTTTCAAAACAACCGAGTAATTCCTGCACCATTGAATCAAGTGCCACACTTTCATACATAGTGTGGGTGACTTGGTTCCGCCTTGGCGATTTATGTATGATACTACTGTCGAGTTGTCCGACCGTATCAATATCGCCTTGCCCATGACTTTTCGAAGAAACTTTTCCAATGCCAGTTCCCCTGCCCTCATTTCCAATAGATTGATATGCAGCTGGCTCTCTTGGAGAGTCCATGTGATCGAGACCTGGTGTTCTCCCAGGCAAGCCCCCATCCCTCCAGCGATGCATCCATGTACAGACAGCTGGGGATGGGGTAGGTGCAGCGACACCCCAACTAGGAGATTCGGATGTTTTTTCCACCATACAAGATGCGACATTATTGGCTACAAAACTGGCACCAGCTTTGACAGGGTTTCTGTTCTCTGTTTCCACAGAGACATCAGATACAACTGGATAGATCTTCAAATCAGAGCAGTGTACGGGATTACCTGCTCCATGGAGACCATCATGCCCAGTATCTGAAGAAACTGCCTCACCTGAATGTCGTTTCCCAATCAAAAACTCTTGAGGATGGCTAACAGAGACACCACTCTGGGCTCTCACAGGTAAACCCTGCCCTCCTCGAGATCAAATCGCATCCCTAAATAAACGAACTGTTGAGTGGGTGTCAACTCGGATTTCTCCTTGTTGACTATCCAGCCTAGATCTGAATGTAACTTCAGAGTCAGAACAGTATCCACCTCTAACCTGGCTGACGTGTCTGCTTTGATCAGCCAATCGTCTATGTAGGTGTGAAGCGCCACGTTCTTTTTTCTGAGAAACGCTGTCACCGCAAGGACCACTCTGATGAAAACCTGTGGAGCTGTCGACAGCCCAAATGGGAGGACTACAAACTCCCACACTTGATTCTGAAACGCAAATCTCAGAAACCTGTGACAACTCCTGTTCATGGGAATGTGGAAATATGCATCTTTCAGATCGATCGATACGCACCACATTCCCTTCCTCAATCCTGCCATTACCGACCTCGGAGTTTCCATCTGAAACCGAGGCGTATGGATAAACCAATTTAATGGCCTGAGATTGCGTACGGGTCTCCATCCCCCTGTGCTCTTGGGGACAAGGAACATGTTTGAATAGAAGCCTGTAGTGTTCCGGTTTGCTGGTTTTATTGCTCCCTTCAGAAGCAAACCTGACACTTCATTTTGAATGGCTTCTAACTTGTCTGGTTCCCTTGGAACAGGTGTCCAGACAGATTTTGTGGTGGAAAATCCCACCACTCCGGCATGTACCCCTGGGATAACCATCCCAGGACGAGATTGTCTGACGTCACACCTAGCCAAGCCGCGACGAAACGCATGAGCCTTCCACCCACTATAGACGCATCGACGCCTAATGCGGGTGTCTGGCTCTTGACGAGAGAGAGTGAGAACCATTTTGGTCTTGGCTTGGCCGGTCTAACTGGCACCGCTGTTCCTGTTGCACAGGTGTGGTCCAGGCAGATACGAAGGAAGTCCTCATACCCTCAGGTACGATCCGCTCCCTTCTTTCCGCCCTTAGGACTTACCCGTCTCCTTGCCCTTCCTGCCTCTCGGGCGATCAGGAGCAACGTTGGGAGGGTAGGGGCCTCCACAACCTTCTTGGCCTTCAGGCGGCTGAGAAGACCCAGTAGAAGCAAAAGCAGCACTAGGCTTAGTTTTCACCTTGCTTTTGTGCTTTTTCTGCTTCTTAGAAGGTTGCCCGGTTAGCGGCTTGGCTACAGCCCCTAGTGCGTGCGCCTGACGCACTAACTCTAGCTGTAGATTAACCGCCAACCGATTCTGCGCGATGTTGGCAATGTCTTCTAAGATGGCCCACGCTTGGCCACCAAAGATGCTAGGGCCAGTAAGGAGCATCCCAAGAAGACGCTCCCTAACGGTAGTAGCTGGACGCATATGGTCAAGGACCATCTGCCTCCTAGACTTCGTCACTAGCGCTTGCACCCTTGCCAATGTGTCCATAGACAGTACAAGGCCGTCATTGACACATGAAAGCACCACAGGTGGCACAGGGTGGCCTGCCCCGCTTCAGCCCACACCGACTGAAGAAGGCGATAAGAATGATTGACAGCACTCATTGCTGCCTTCACCCCCTCATTGCATAGGGACAGGACTTCGTCACGGTGTACCTGAGACTTGTCCACGAGCGTCGGGGCGGGGCCACCCACTCCAGCACTCTGGACACCCAGCAGTCATCCTCGGTGACCATTGGGACAACACCATATCTGTCATATTCCCCCGTAGGATACGACACCTCACCCGCACCTCCCTGGTCAGGAGTTGTTTGCTATAAATAGCATCCAATAACTCCATAAACCTTGGATCCAGTCCAATAGACTGGATCCGGGCTGCGGGCAAGATCCCCGTCCTAACCTATGCCACCGATGGACGGGGTGCATCCTCCTCGGCCGTGGTCGAAACCACAGACGGGTCTATCCTGGCTAGCCAAGCCAGAGCCTCTGACCAGTCTGTCTCCGCCACCACCCCATGAAAAACACCAGTCCATGGAGTAGGTCTGCACAGAAAACTGTGCGGACCCATACCGGTTGAGGAACCATGGCCAAACACGGGCGCCAACAGCACCCCATGCCTGACCACCGGACCAGGCGAGATAGGTGAGTACCACACCTGGCCAGCCACACCCGTCACCGTGTCGGTTGGCAGCAAACCAACCATCACGGGACCGGTGCCCGGTACTGGAGTGGCCTCAACCATGTGCGGAGCCACTGCCCTGGCTTGCGCCAAGCCAGACAGATGGAGGACGGTTCCGTCCAGGACTGAATCGACCTCCATGCTCTCCACCCGCGGCATCTCAGGCCGCAGCAATCTCTCCTCCTCGGCCTCCTCGTCTTCAGACCCCGAAGAGTCGTCACTAGACGAGGAAACCATGGAGCCCATGCCTGACGGACCGGCCACCGCTACGCTACTGGACCACCCAGAATTGGCCGCAGAGACAGAACCCATCAGGCCGGAGCCCGACGGGACTGCCAGGGAGCCGTACGAGACGGCTCCCTCGGTGGCCAGTCCAGAACCCTGTCCAAGGTCCGAACCAAGCACGGGCAGAGCCCTACAACTTTTGGGAGCAGGGATGACACCAGCATAGGCAGAACGCTATGCAAGAAGCCTTGCATAGCAGGACCAAACCATGCCGGCGGTGCCGTCTCCGCAACCTTTGGTTGCAGACGTGGAATGCCCCCAAGGGCAGAAACAGACGCTCCACGATTTGCTTTCGGACCGCCTGACCCCGCATCAGATCCTGCCAAGTCCTTCTGGGCAAGGAACTTGACCATCATGTCGGACGACCACACTGCACAAATGTTACACCTACTATCAAGATTACATTTTGTACAACGAAAACAGACATGGTCCTTGAACAGAACCCTCACGAATACATGGCACTCGTCACATGTTGGCGGGGCTGGCTTGGTCTATAAATAAGCACAAACCTATAATAAGCAAGCGGAACGAACCAGGAATGGAAGGCAGACAATTAATTTTCAAATAAGATCATAAATTAAATGTTAACCCTCCCGCAATGTTACAGCAAAGACTGCATTGATTATGACGACAAGAACGAAGCGGGCAAAATACACCCATAAACTGATCCTCAAGGATGTATAACGGAACCAGGAACCATATCGCACAGCATTCTGGGTATATTTATTAATCAATATAAATTATACTCCTAATGAAGGCCAAAACGATATGTGAAGAAACAACAAAATGCAAACAAACTGCTGTAGCACACGGTAAACCCGCAGACCACACATCTAAATCAAGAATTTTGAAACCACCGATCATTGCAAACAGATCGTGATAACACGCAAAACTTGAAAATTCCAAAGTTTACGCAGCACCCAGAATCAAATGCGCGAATTAATGAAACATTTTCTTCACATAACAATCTGAGACAACACGGGTGTGATGTCACCTGCTTGGAACTTACGGAGAACGACGTCAGCCGATTTTTGTGTTTAAACACCGTAAAGCCAACACCTTATTTCATATCTGCCGATCGCCTGTTGGGGTTAAAGGAAGGCGATCAACCTGGCATATTTCATTGTTAACACACGTCCCATATTTGGGGTCAGAAATTGGAACATGCGACACAGACGAAATTTCGAAGACCTAAGTCTTTTAACTATAGAATAACATGGAAACATACGACCTGATTATCATCGGCTCCTTCCATGGTAATCCAATATAATCCTTAGAGAGCGCACAAAGCTATCACAATTCACAGAAAAAGACTTAGAAAACTTAAGACTCCAACTGCACAAAAAGCATGTAGCTCTTGTTGCTATGCAAAGAATGAGCTTCATGGCAAACAGGTACTTAGCAGTTGGGAGCCGAGTACCCGGTTCCAGGAGCCGGTAAAGCTTACTAAGTCTAGTCCTAGGGCCAGCTATCCGGGATAGCTTGTATCAGAAGAAATAGAATGGTGAGTATTGATCGAAGGAGAAGCTGTTTTTGCCTGGCTTGGGTGTTAAAGGGTTAATAAATATGCCAACAGAGCTGTTGTACAGACACATTAATAAACAAATTGTCAGTAGGATAAGTTTTGAACACCCTCTCTCCTACCGTCAGTGAGTTTGTCTGCTACGGGACAAGGCGACTGAAATGGCAAAGCTACATACTTATTTAAAGTTCTCATCTATTGAAAAAAGATGCATTTCCTTGCTAAATATAGGACTATTTGTTACTTTATGGACACATTAACTAACTAGAGCTGTCGCCGCCATTTTAGATATATATATATTTGCTGCCGGCATTATTTCAAACTCTATTGTCTTCGCCGCTGCACAATTGTTGTTATAAAACCATTCTCGTAATTCTAATAAGTCATTCTTCTGCTGGCTTCCACAATAAGCGCATAGTAAGTCCCTATAAGCATAGTTCAATACTAGTTGTATGTTTGCTATGGCGCAAATGACAACAAATATAATTATAACAAGTCTACTTAAAACTGTTGCTTCCTATAGCAACAACAGCTTTCCGTCAATTAGCTATCAAAATAATAAGCTGATAATACAATTGTCGTTAGGTAATGATCTGATAACAAATTGGCTGAAAATTGTTGACAAACCTGCTGATTACTCCAAGAAAAATTTTACAAAGCGTTTGCTGCCTAGTCAGAAATGACTGTCAATATAGTTGTTTGAAACATCTTCAGCAAGTCTTGCAACATTAACAGCCCTGCTCATTATTTGGAGAACAATTTGATTGAAAATTGTTGCGTCAATGATTTTCAGCCAAATTTTTATCAAATCATTACCTAGTGACAATTGTATTATCAGCTGATTATTTTGACAACAATGTGACGGAAAGCTGTTGTTGCAATAGGCAGCAACAGTTTAGTATACCTTTTTATAAATATATTTGTTGTCACTTGCACAATAGCAAAAATACTGGTATTGAACTATGCTAGGCACTTACTATGCGCTCACCTTGGAAGCCAGCATAAGAATGACTAGCATTAGGATTACGAGAATGGTTTTGTACCAACAATTGCGCTGTTGAGGAGAATAGTTTGAAATTATGGCACCAGCAATTATCTATTTAAAATGGTAACAGCTCTAGTTAGTTTGTGCCCATAAAGTAACAAATAGTCCTAAACTTGGCTTGAGAACTTGAACTCAGTAATCACCGAATTTGGTCAAGAAAATCTAAATATTTGCCTATTGAATAATCATTTATGGGCCAACAAGAGCATATTTTTTAATTTACCACTGGAATGACTGCTGCGGTTATCAAGCCAAGCATTCACCGTAAATATTCGAAAGCATGGCCTGCTCATGGACATTGACTAAGACCACTGATATGCCTGAAGAATTCATCAACTTGAGCATCAACGGGTTAAAGTGGCTGTGATGTATACCAATACATTTGTACATGTGGTAATACTTAACACTTTTAAGCCAGTACATGTAGTAATAGACACAACATTAGAAGTATCAAGTACATATTCAAATTACTTTTACTGGAGCCCCATTGCTGACTAGATATTTATTTTCAGATTATTGACCAGCTTTCATGTAAATGCCTGGTACAGGTAATCCGGAGAGATTTCAGGATTGCAATAGAGAAAAAGTTAAAAATTAAACCAGTCATGCTAGTAAAAAACTCTTCACACCAGATATTTGTCATGTAGATTTCATGGAACCTGTGACAGACTTCCCCTTTCATGACTGATATACTTCATTTTGATTGCGATGACAGGCAATGTGTGACATACAATGTACATATCTTGATTATGATGTCAGATATCTGAATGACCAATCGGATCCCTCCATTGCACAATCGACACGGCATGGTTTCAGAAGCCATAGTTCAATAGATTAAACCAGTATGGCATCCACAGATGTTCTGAGTTAGTGAAATTACATGTTTACATAACAAACAAATACCAACATGACTAAACATTGAAGGCAAACAACACAGTATCTAAGCAGACAAGAACTTTAATTATCAGGCCGGACAAAAATGGTTCATGTCATGGACTTGAGAAATGTCCATTTGCAGGCCGAGATTATTTTTGGATAGTCATGTTATTTTCAAGCTATTCAATATTACAATGGACCTTTCCAGAGTAAGGATGTCATATGATGTCATAATCAACTAAGCGGCGTGTAGGATGATGTCATAATCATTACGTCATAAATGATTCTATACGGCCCATCTTTAACGCTTAATAGTCTGACACGTTGTACAAATTGAATGGCTTTACTATTTAATAAACATTCTGTTGAATATTTTGAAACTAATTTAACTGGGTGCTGTCGCTGCTATAAGTGGGTGGAGCTTAGCTAGAGATTGGTGGGGCATAGCTAAAACCAGACTCCTTCATTACCCTAGCGTCATAAGGTGAAGAGGGTACTGCATTTGTGTGTGTGTGCGTACATGCGTGTGTGCATACATTGCACATGTGGGTATCTGGAGCTATATATCTCAAAATCTGATCCGATTTGACTAAAAGGCAGTTACTGTAAACTATTACAAAGACTTCCGGGATTCGGCCGTGATCCAGATAAATAAAACCTGGGTCTGAACTGGATCAACTTCTGGCTCTCTGGATATCTCAGATGATCTGGCTACAGAAGAAAAGGGGGTAATCCTTCCAATGTGACGTAAACTTGAGAATAAGAAGGGTCTGTAATCTGTAACAGCTTATGCTAGTTTTGTAATCATTACAAATCGATGCACACATCTTGATCTTGATTATCTATGGCGACACATCCACGACATTTTTTTCACAGCATATTAATCCTTTAACACTCATATCGGCCAAAAACGGCTTCTGCAGTGGTCTTGAGAAATCCATTTGCAGGCCAAGAGGACTATTTTTGAAAATTGATTGCTGGAATGACTGGCTCGGATAAACGAGCCAGTCATTTCAGTGGTAAATTTTGAAAAATAGTTTTCTGTTGGTCTGCAAATGGACATTTTCTATGAGAAAATTGATATTTTCTTGAACAAATTCAAGGGTTGCGGGGTTAAAGTTACACTGGAGACAGGGAAGAAAATACACTGACCAATCCCTGCACTAGTGAGGAACACAAATATTAAATAAACTCGCCAGGCACCATTACAGTGTGCATTACCTAACACCAACCTAAAGCTATTGAAATTAAGGCGCATAACGAAATTTCGTTACATAGCATTGCATAATTACTCTTTTGTTAAATACTAAATCATATTAAATAATACAATAATTTCGGCAAACAAACCATAGCAAACAGGCCTCGCAATATATACAGACTCGAGTGGTATAACAAACATACCAATAATAAATGTACAACATCTATATAATTATATAGAATTAGTATCTGTACTTTATATTTACTATACTTTTATAACGTAGCATTATAATTATTATAAATACATGTATGCATAAATTTACAGATGACTAACAACTATGGGACAGTTTAACCCTTGAACTGTTTGCCTACTGAATTTCCGCAGATCACATTTTCCACAGGGATTAACTCTGGATATGAGGAATAATTTGAAAATAATTTGACTTAAAGTTGTTGGTGGCTAAGCCACCAACAACTTTTAGTCAAATTGTTTTCAAAATATTCAGCAGATCCAGTGATTGCCCATTGAAACGGCAGACAGGCAGTTAATGGTCACGATTGGTTAAGAAAATCTAAAATTTTGCTCAGTGAATGTTCATTTGCAGGCCATTGAGGCTAAGAGATGACTATTTTTTTTAATTTACCACTGGAATGACTGACTCTGCAAATGGACATTCCCCAAGCATGCCAAAACCAATGTAGAGACCGGTTTTGGTCAGTTTACTAACAAAACAGTTAAATGTGTTGACTAATTTGACTGAATGACAATGGCAGCGAGAGATTCGACTCATTAATCAAGTTAAATTATTTTCAAAATATTCAACACAATATTCTTTTCTTTGTCGATAATGCTAAAAATTGTACTAGTTAACTAACATGTTTCTGTTTTTGCTTTGTAAACATGTTAACTTATTTATGAGCTGTACTATGAAGATAATAAAGTTTGTCTGGAAACTTTTAGAATAAGTCTGGAAAAGTTAGAATGTAGTATGGAATTTCATTACAATGAGGGCCTAGCCTATGAATGCTGAACCTGTAATCATGACAAACATCTCAGATAATATTTATATATTGGTCTTAACCATGTTAACTCTCTCACCAACAAATCCATGAAAACATAAATTCTTTACGACATAAAATTTATTCCGTTGAATATTTTGAAATTAATTTGACTGGAAGACGTTGCTACCTTAAAACAGTATTATCGAGCCAGTCATTCCCAGTAGTAAATTTTCAAAAATACTTATCTTTTGGTCTGCAAATGGACACTTTATGTGAGAAATGTAAATATTTTTTTTACCAAATCCGACCATTAGAGGGTTAAAAGATCAACGGTTAAGAACAATCTATTAAACATTTTATTATTAACCCCTTAACCATCAAATTTGTTCAAGAAAATTTAAATTTTCTCATAGTAAATGTCCATTTGCAGACCAAGAGATTATTTTTGAAAATTTAGCACTGGAATGACTGGCTTCCTTATCAAGCAAACTTACCGAGCCAGTCATTCCAGTGGTAAAATTTCAAAAATAGTCTTCTCTTGGTCTGCAAATGGATGTTTCTCAAGACCACCGTAGATGCTGTTTTTGGCTGATATGAGTGTTAAAGGGTTAATCCAGCCAAAACCAGCCTAATTACAGTAAGCTTGGAAAATGTCTGACAATCCAGGTGAGCTTAAAAGAATCTGTGATTTTACAAAGATTATGAAAATACTAGAAATGAATTTGTGAAAAATCATCGGGAATTTCCTGAAAAAGCAGGAGCGATAAAGTATTATACATTTGTAAATAGTGTAAGAAACATGTGTCTATATTTTCAATTGTTGAATTTAATGCTTTGAAACTAATTTCAAATTCTTTTTTCAAAAATTTTTCAAAGAAGTTCTTGCTTTTGCAAGAGATAGCTTTCAACTCAGTCATATTATAATCAAAATATTCAAGTTTACTGGCATGCTAGCTTTTAACTATCTGACTGCTGCAAGCCATCAGACAATACTTTCAATGGGCAGTAACTCTGGACATGCAGAATATTTTGGAAAAAAATAGACTTAAGGTTTGTTGGTGGCTTAGCGAACCACAACTTTCAGTCAAATTGTTTTCAAAATATTCAGCATATCCAGAGTTAAATTCCATGGAAAATGTAGTCTGCAGAAATTCAGCAGGAAGACTATTAACACGGTTAAAGTAGTCTGTAGATGAGAGGAAGTGTTGAGGGATGAAGCCTATGTTAACCCTCATATCTGCCAAAAATGGCTTCTGCAGTCATTTTGGGAAATGTCCATTTGCAGACCAAGATTATTTTAGAAAATTTATGACTGGAATGACTGGCTCGATAACCGAGCCAGTTATTCCAGTGGTAAATTTTCTAAAATAGTCTTCTCTTGGTCTGAAAATAGACATTTTCTGAGAAAATTTTCTCAAATCCAGGTGTTAAAGGGTTAATTACTCGTGTCAGAACTCGCAACACTTGCCGTTTCCATGGGCAGAGTTACATATAGAACTGGAGACGCAGGTAACTGACGAGGCATTTGTTGCACGTGATCTGGCAGGGCTAACAATGGTGGCGAAGCAATGGAAACGGCTCCACCCATAGCGGCACCACCAACAGGGGGAGGGTTCATATTGATATTCATCGGACCTTGGGTAGGTTGGGAAGGTGCCACGGATACTATAGCGTGAACGCTCGGCTGTGTAATGACAGATGATGTCACCATGGGGATTGGCACAACTCCTTGAAGTGTGACAGCTGAGGACGTTGGAGTTGAAGGATCTGCGACAACTGTCATGAGACTCGAGGATAACGTCGCCGGATCAACAGGGCATTCAAAATGCACAACATGAAACACTTCATTGGCTGTGTTATGAGTTCCAACAATCTTAATAAATGTAACAGGACGAGCTGGAAATCGAATAACCTGCCAGGATTTACAACGTTCATTGCGCTTATCAGCAACCATCAGCCACTTGCTGTTATCAACAGAAACCTCTACATAGTAACTGTAGCGACGATCATCGCAATCCCAAAGCAGTAGGCGTACAGAGTCAACTAAGTATGGTTGAGACAATTGTACAACAATCGCGCCACTTCCTAGCTGATGGCATGTGTATCCCGAGTCCCAGTCATAATGCTTGATATCGCCATTGATCAATGCATTCCGACTGCGACTCACGCCTTCTGTTACGCAGGCACTATTTTGCGCACTAGCAATATTTTCAGATGGTACAATCAGGCCATCTATCAGCTTAAATGTCTTAGTCGTATGGAAGCATTCCAAGGAAACAACATGAAAAACACGGTTGACAGTATTGTGCGTTCCAACAATGCGTATATAGCGCACAACCCGTGGCAGAAAATGCAGAACCTGTAAGGAGCGACAAAGGTACTGTGAGTGATCAATGATCCTCACATAGTCGTTGTCATTCATAGATACCTCAACATAGTAGGAATACGAGCGTTCATCACGATCCCATAATAAGATCTTCATTGAGTTAACAATATATGGCTGGCCAAGTTTTATTACAATACCCTGACCATTATTATCATCTACTGGATGCCGAGTAAAGCCACGATCCAAATCATATGTATGAATATCTCCATCTAACAATGCTGCTTTCATCTCACCATGAACCACCTGTGCATTGAAACGCGAAGTTGCAACATTTTCTTCAGGGATCAGGAAGCCACGATAGCGCAAGTCAATATCACGACTCTCGGTACGCACTTTAATCGCATCAAGGATAGCATCCGGTGACACAAGTCCTGTTGGTCTAACAACATTTAGCAGTTCATCCATTGTCAACTGAGGCAGACGAACAGCTTCCAAAATGGGGCTCGGATCACGTCCAGTGTTGTGGTTAGCCCAATTACACACAGCACGAAAAATCTGAATTTCACCAGCACAGAATGAATCACGGCAAATGAGCTCGCAAACTGATGACTGTGAGAGCAGAGGGAAACTCTCACTTTGTAAAATCTCCAGAGCATTTCTGTCAATAAACTCTACACATGTACTATAAAGAGACTTCAAATTATACATATTCGCTAAGTCATATATTAAGCACACATTCCGAATGTTCAAAATTGCTTTCAAGAAATCTGATACTGCCGTCTCAAGTTGAACAAATCCATATTGATGAGCTAAACCCAATATATCAGTCAAATGCTCTTCTCTCATTTCTAGAAGATTCATGCGCCCTGTATAGATATATTTCAGGATGGCGGAAAAGGCAATAGCTGATGTGCCAGGTAATTGCACCTCAGTTGTTCCAGGCTGTGATTCGAGCAGGCCACCGTATAGCATTGCACGGAAGTACTCTGACCTCGCGGCTAAAATAACTTTATGAGCATGAAATATTGTCTTGTCATCCACAATAAATGAAATATCTGTATACTCAGAGCTCACATAAAGGTCGCCTAATTGTTCGGATAAGAAGTTAATAAGGTCAATATCTCCTGATGGTGTGCCAGACCGCAGATGGTGATGGTCACACATGTTTGCCCTAAATGTTGATATCAATATATACCGTACTCCCTTGTGAACACAGTGATTATGAACTAATCGCATGCGTCAAGGCTTGAAGAATGAGTCTTAATAACACAATCCGACAGGAAACGTCCGGCTGCCTGGTACTGTATGCTTATGTCTATGGCATTGTCTAAAAAAAAAGCAAAAAATAATATTAGTCAGGGAATGGAGGGATTTGATCTGTCATTCAAGTAAATAACGTCATAATCAGATACACCTCAGGTAGGCTGAAATCACAATTAAAATACGTCATGAATGGCGTATCTAAGTCCATCAGGAACGTAATAGTCTGTCATGTCATGCATGCATCTCTACGAATTGTATGTCATTAACTACATGTATTTAATAACCAGTCTGTTGAATATTTTGAAACTAATTTGACTGGGCACTCGGCAGCAACAGCACCCAGTCAAATTAGTTTCAAAATATTCAATAGCTTACCTGTAAGTTTAGCTTGAAACTTACATTCTGGAAATTCAGGTTTCCGAGCTTCAAACTGATTGCATCACATGTAAAAAGTAGACGGAGCTTAGGCGTGGAATAGCTAGAAATAGGCATGGCATAGCTAGAAATAGGCGTGGCATAGCTAGGAATAGGCGTGGAATAGCTAGAAATAGGCATGGCATAGCTAGGAATAGGCGTGGAATATCTAGAAATAGGCGTGGCATAGCTAGGAATAGGCGTGGAATAGCTAGAAATAGGCATGGCATAGCTAGGAATAGGCGTGGAATATCTAGAAATAGGCATGGCCTAGCTAGAAATAGATGTGGAATAGCTAAGAATAGACATGGAATGGCGAGAAATAGACGTGGAATGGTGAGAAATAGGCGTGGTATAGCTAGAAATAGGCGTGGCATAGCTAGAAATAGGCGTGGCATTGCTAGAAATATGCGTGGCATAGCTAGAAATAGGCATGGAAAAGCTAGAAATAAGCGTGGCATAGCTAGAAATAGATGTGGCATAGATAGAAATAGGCGTGGCATAGCTAGAAACAGGCATGGCATTGCTAGAAATAGGTGTGGCTTTGCTAGAAATAGGCGTGACATAGCTAAAAATAGTCATGGCATAGCTAGAAATAGGCGTGGCATAGCTAGAAATAGGTGTGACATAGCTAGAAATTGAAAGAAATTTCAATTTCCCTTCCTCCGAGATCTAACAATACTCACCATTCTGTTACTTCTGATATACAGCTGGCCCTGACAGCTGGCTCTAGGACTATAGACTTAGAAAGCTTTACCGACTCCTTGGAACCGGGTACTCGGCTCCCAACTGCTGAGTACCCATCTACCATAGAGCTCATATTGCTTGCATAGCTACCAAACAAGAGAAATCCATGGCTTGCCTCCGTGGGGCTGGGAGGCTGGGTCCGTAATATAATTGTAAGTATTGTTAGCTCTCGGAGAAAGGGAAAATTTCCTTCATTCTCCTTCGATCAATACTTACCATTATAGTACTCTTGATAACACCAGATTTAGACGGCAACCTGGTGGGAAGGGGCAAGCCATACATAGCTTCTTTTGCCCCTGGTATGAGATTTGAGACTTAACTTGACATACGGAGACCTAAAAGGGCCGACAAGTTTGGGACCGAATCACATTCGCATCACCGCCCACACCCTTTTTTCTCCTAAGAAAAGGGAGAGAACTCACGAACATGCATCTCGCCTGAAACACGAATATGCGAAGAGGGTTAACTGCTCTTTGCATATATTAGTCTGGGAATGAGCATGAATATATAAGATGAATGATCATGATATATAAACATAAATACAAAAAACTGTCAAACTTGAATTACCATATGATTTTGGATTTCAGACGTGGAGCCATCAACCAAGCACTTTTTCGACCATTCGTGACAATATTGGTTGTAATCCTCTCGCTTGACCATGTCTGTTCCATAACTTTTGTTTTTCCAAGAATCAAAAGGGAGAAGAACAGTGTGGCCATTTAACTATCGTTTCAAAACAGCTAAAGCGAGCAGATTGGCAGAGTCTGACACATCCCTCATACAGTAATCAATGAAAGAGGACTCACAAGGCCATTGTGCAACAGCCATGATGTCCTCTAAAGGAACACCATTGTAGAGGGCGGTCGAGGGGGCTATTCCTCTAACATTGTGTGCCCTTGCTCATTGCACCTGGTACCCAGTCGCAATCTCATGGGTACTCTGAATGCATTCGACCACCCAACAAGAGATAGAATCCATGGATGCGGCACCATATGGCAGATCCACAGATGTCTATCACTCGCGCTTGCACCATGGCCATAGTGTCCATTGACAGCACCAGGCCGTCATTGATGCAGGATAGCGCCACAGGTGGCACAGGGCGGCCTGCCCCAGCTTCAGCCCACACCGACTGAAGCAAGCGATAGGAGTGATTAACATCACTCATTGCTGCACTCACTCCCTTATCGCACAGTAACAGGACTTCTTCGTGGTGTACCTGGGACCTGTCCACAAGCGCCGGAGCAGGGCCACCCGCCCCAGCACTCTGAACTCCAAGCACCCAGCGGTCATCCTCAGTGACCGCTGGAACCACACCGTATCTGTCATACATACCTTGGCCGCACCTCCCTGGAGGCCGCAGGGAGCTGACGCTTGGTTAGGAGTTGCTTACTATAAATAGCATTCAACAACTGTTTAAACCGTGGATCCAAGCCGCGGGCAAGATCCCCGTCCTAATCGATGCTACTGATGGACGGGGTGTGTCCTCCTCGGCCATGGCCGAAATCAGATGCGTCCACCATGGCTAGCCAAGCCTCCCAGCTAGGAGCCACCGCTGGTAAGCCAGAAACACTGGTACCGTATGGTTCCGCCGCCACCCCATGGAGCTTACTGGTCCATGGAGTAGGCCCGCACGACCGTGCGGACACGTAGCCATACACGGGCACCAACGGCACCCCATGTGTGGCCGCCGGACCAGGCGAGATAGACGTGTACCCAGCCTGGCCAGCAACACCCGCACTGGACGGGTGCCTGGTACCGGTGTGGCCTCAACCACGGGCGGAGTGACTGTCCTGGCTTGCGCCAAGCCAGCCAGATGGAGGGCGGTTCCGTCCAGGATGAAATCGACCTCCATGCTCTCCACCCGTGGCATGTCAGGCCGTAACAGTCTCTCCTCATCTTCCTGGCGAATGGCTCTCATGCCCGATGGACCGGCCACCGCTACTGGACCACCCGGAGGTGGCTGCAGAGAGACAGAGCACATCAAGCCAGAGCCTGATCGGACTGCCAGGGAGCCATACGAGATGGCTACCTCGGTAGCCAGTCCACAACCCTGTCCTACAACCTTCGGCATTAGGGACGACACCAGCGTGGGCAGGACGCTATACAATAAGCCTTGCATAGCGGGCCCGAACCACGCCGGAGGTGCCATCTCCAAAACCTCTGGTTGCAGACATGGAGCGCCCACAGGGGCTGAAACGGACGGTCCACGACTTGTTTTCAAACCGCCTGACCCGCGTCAGACCCAGCCAAGTCCTTCTGGGAAAGGAACTTGACTAACATCTCGCCCGGCCACACTGAACATACGTTACACCTATTATCAACATTACATGGTGAACAGCGGTAACAGACATGGTCTTTGTAAACAACCTTGACAAATTTGTGGCATTCCGGGCATGATAGCAGGGTAGGCGGGGCCTAAAAATAAGCACAAAACCTAAAATAAGCAAGCGGAACGAAACAGGAATGGAAGGCAGACAAATAATTTTCCAATATTTTGACCATAAATTAATTGTTAACCCTCCAACACCCCAAACCCGCAGCATTTCAACTAAGATCGCTTAAGCAGGCGACAAGAACGATAGCGGACATCAATACACCCATATACTGATCCTAACGGATGTATAAAACGGAACCAGGAACCATACTGCATAGCATTCACGGTATATTTAATACTGAATTTCAAATTATACTCTCAAACGAAGGCCAAAACGATACGTGAAGAAAACAACAAAATGATTTTAACAAACTGCTGTAGACCACGGTAAAACTGCAGAACACACATCTTAAATCAAGAATTTTGAAACCACCGATCAATGCAAACAGATCGTGATTATTTGACATAATTCCAGATTCCAAAAGCACAAGAACAAGATGCGCGAATACATGAAACATTTTCTTCACCATAAAAATCTGAGAAACAACATGGGCGTGACGTCACCCGCTCGGACAATACGGAGAACAACGTCAGCCGATTTTCGTGTTAAAACACCATACAGCCAACATCCCATTTCATATTATAAGTCTCCATATATGCTACAGCATAACATGAAATAATACAACCTGAGATTCAGCAGCTCCTTCCACGATAAATCCAAAATCCTTGAAGCGAATAAATAGCTAACAAATTGGCACAGAAAACACGTAAGAAACTCTTAAGAAAGAAAATCTAAAGATCTCCAAATGCAAAAAGCATGTAAGCGCTTGTTGCTACATGTATGCAAACAAGAATGAGCCTCACTGGCAAATGGCTACCCTGTTGTTGGGAACCGGGTATCCGGTTCCAGGAGCTGGTAAAGCTTTCTAAATCCAGATTCCTAGAGCAGCTAGCAAGCTAGCTTGTATTATCAAGAGTACGATAATGGTAAGTATTGATCGAAGGAGAAAGGCGGGCCATAGCTATAAATAGGCGTGGCATAGCTATAAATAGGCGTGGCATAGCTATAAATAGGCGTGGAATAGCTAGAAATAGGCGTGGCATAGCTAGAAATAGATGTGGCATAGATAGAAATAGGTGTGGCATAGCTAGAAACAGGCATGGCATAGCTAGAAATAGGCGTGGCATAGAGAGAAATAAGCACGGCATAGCTAGAAATAGGCGTGGCATAGAGAGAAATAGGCGTGGCATAGAGAGAAATAGGCATGGCATAGCTAGAAACGATTCCCTCTATAGGTGTTCAATATATAACATACATGTAGACTTGAGCAATCAGCTTGAGTACAAATTACCCAGTTATACCAGCAAAAAAACATATCAATGACGAAAGCTGCAATGGTGTTGATAAAGGTCGATTTGCAGGCCAAGAGAAGCTTATTTTTTAAAATGTGTCACTGGAATGCCTGGCTCGATTCCCAAGTCAGTCATTCCAGTGATACATTTCCAAAAATACATAGCTATAAATAGGCGTGGCATTGCTAGAAATAGGTGTGGCTTTGTTAGAAATAGGCGTGGCATAGCTAGAAATAGGTGTGGCTTTGTTAGAAATAGGCGTGGCATAGCTAGAAATAGGTGTGGCATAGCTAGAAATCGGCGTGGCATTGCTAGAAATAGGCGTGGCATTGCTAGAAATAGGTGTGGCATAGCTAGAAATAGGCGTGGCATAGCTAGACATAGGTATGGCATAGCTAGAAATGCTTCCCTCTATTGGTGTTCAATATATAACATAGGGTTGATCGATCATTGATTTCAGTAATCATGATCGATTATGTAATAATCGCGATTACTCGATTAATCAGCTTGAGTACAAATTACCCAGTTATAACAGCAAAAAAGCATATCAATGATGAAAGCTGCAATGCTGTTGATAAAAGTCGATTTGCAGGCCAAGTGAAGACTATTTTTGAAAATGTCTCACTGGAATGACTGACTCGATTCTCGAGTCAGTCATTCCAGTGATACATTTTCAAAAATACTCTTCTCCTGGCCTGCAAATGGACATGCACTCGCTGAGCAAAAAGTAAATTTATGTGACCGATCCCAGAGTAATTAAAAGGTAGGTTTTAAAATATTTTATGCTGTAGAATTATTCATGATTATTTGATTATTTAGTTTTTAATCATACAAATTCACGATTTAAAAAATAATTGCGATTTTCGATTTAATGACATAATTGTGCAAGCCTAATATAACAATGACAAATTTGTCAAATACCCGCATTGTTGATATATATTTTTCAATCTGACGCCATGACGTCAAGTGTCTATTTTGAAAACAATGTTGCATCAAGCTGTTGCTGTTACGTTACCAACATTAGTATAGATGTATGTATTCAGGACACCACAGACAAACATCCACCCAAGTTTAGAGATCGCTCTGGAAGTAGAACCACAGCTATTAAACAAGAGGCCCAAGGGTCTTGATGCTCAACTGCCTAAAACTGGGACTTCATGCTCTATAATTTGCTTAAAAGAGAATTTCTTTCTTGAATTGGGTAATAATAATGATACATGTACCGGTACATAATGTACATAATTGGGCAGTCATCACCGACACCATTGACCAATGGTTCAAGTGTCCCAGCACTGACATTTACCAAAGGGCCAATGGTCACAGCAAAAAATTTGGATGAGGAAATGCAAGAATATTGGCTTCCTTGACATTATTGACCAGTGGGAAAGCTTGACTTCAAACATAAAATAAATATACATGTACATGTACAGTACAAGGCCTGTAATCTGAACCATTAGCATTTGAGCCATTTCCCTTTAAACACCGATAGACTTGATGGATAATTTTCAAAAAATCCAAGATGGCCACCAAAGAAATTGACAAATCGAAATTCTTGTTTGATATGTTGAAGTCTACTGCCATTGATTAATCCACCCCAAGTTTTGTTGAATCGGGCAACTAATTAATGAGTAGAGTTTTAAATGGTTCTGGAAAGTTTAAGAAAAATCAAAATGGCCACCTGCAAAAAATTGACCAACCAAAATTCTGAATAGAATTTCTAGAGCCTAGCACTATAGAAGCCTTCCAGCCAAATCTGGATAAAATCCGCCAAACGGTTATGGAGATGCATTTTAACAATTTCCAGTAAAATTTTCATACAATTTATGAATTTCACCAAAGAAATCGACCCATTAAAATTCTAATTATATGTTCTGGAGGCTACTGTGATAGGGTCTGTCCAGCCAACGATGGTTGAAATATATCAAGCGGTTCATGATGAGTAGCGTGTTGACAATTTCCAGCAAATTTTTCATAAAATCTAAGATTTTCATCCACAACATTAACCAATCAAAATTTTGTATAAAGGTTCAGAAGCCTAGCCCCATCGAGTCATTCCAGCCACAGTAATTTGAAATCTACCAAGTGGTTAATGAAGAGTAGTGATTTGACAATTAAATATTTGCGGTAAATTTTCCATAAAATCGAAGGTTTTCACCAAAAAAACAATTCTGTTTATAACTTCTAAAGCATAGCCTCATAAGGTTGTTTCAGCCAAAGTAAGTTGTAATCTGCCAAGCGATTAATGAGGAGTAGCGTTTTGGCAATTTCCGGTAAATTTTTAATAAAATCTAAGGCTTTCATCAAAACAATTTTGCACAATTGAAATTCTGTATACATGTTTTGCAGCCTAGCCCCATAGGGTCCTCCCAGCCAAAAGTAAGGTGAAATCTGGCAATTGTTTAATAAGGTGTCGCATTTTGACAATTTCTGGTAAATCGTTCATAAAATCAGATTTTCACACAACAAAATTGACCAATCAAAATTCTGAATATAAGTTCTGAAGCCTACTCCCATTGGGTCCATTCAGTCAAATTAGGTTGAAATCTGTCAAGCGATTAATGAGAAGCGTTTTTAAACAAAAGTTGATGGATGGACAACGGACAACAGATGGTCGCCATGTATCAGTGACCATGATCTTTTGACCCCACGTCATCGTGAGATGTCGTGCCATTACAAGGAAGCACGTGCCCAAGTTTGGGTCCAGTAAGATTAACCAAACCCGAGATATAAACAGAAAAGTTGAGCTAAACGCAAATTGGCCACTGCGAACAACACCACCACCACCGCATGACGTGCAGGGTATCATACTAGCTTGTTTTACTTCGTGAAGTAGAGCTAAAAATCGGTAATAAATTTGGGGTCCCGTGATTTAGCTTACACTACCGACACGCTACCAAAGTTCAGTGAAATATTGAGGCCTGTATTGACCAATGGAAAAAGTACCATTGACCAATGTGGCAGGCGATCCCTGACATTATTCACCCAGCAGATGACCTTTACCAATGAGACAATGGTCACAGTCAAACATTTGGATGAGGAAATGAAAGAATATTGGGGTCATTGGCATTATTGACCAATGGGGAAAGTACCATTGATCAATGATGAAGCCATCACTGACACGATTGACCAATGGTTCAAGTGTTACAACACTGACACTTATCAAAGGGGCGCTGTTGAGGTCACAGTAAAATTGGATAAGAAAGTGCAGGAATAGTGGCATGATTGACCAACGGGAAAGGTACCATAAATCAATGGGGAAGCCATCACTGACACTATTGTCAAATGCTTAGTGTACACTAGAAAGGCCCTCGTCTAATGTATTTTTATAAGTAGAATCCTAGGGTTTTGCAGTTCAAGGACCAGGTCATCCAAGATGGCTGCCAAGGAAATTGACCCATCAGGTTCTTTTCAACAAACTTGGTTCAGCTCTTGCATTAGATGATATTTCATGAGTTTTGAATCAGTCCACTAAGCCGTTTCTGACATTTTTAAAGACATTTCTAAAAAATCAGCCAAACTCCAAGATCGGTGATCGGCCAGCTTTGAACAAACTCGGATCTCTATACCTTAAGGATTGAAGGAAATTTCAATTTCCCTTTCTCCGAGATCTAACAATACTCACCATTCTATTACTTCTGATACAAGTTATCCTGGATAGCTGGCCCTAGGACTATAGACCTAGTAAGCTTTACCGACTCCTGGAACCGGGTACTCGGCTCCCAACTGCCGAGTACCCGTTTGCCATGAAGCTCATATTGTTTGCATAGCCACCAAATGAAGGAAATTTCAATTTCCCTTTCTCCAAGATCTAACAATACTCACCATTCTATTACTTCTGATATACAGCTGGCCCTGACAGCTGGCTCTAGGACTATAGACTTAGAAAGCTTTACCGACTCCTTGGAACCGGGCACTCGGCTCCCAACTGCCGAGCACCCATCTACCATGAAGCTCATATTGTTTGCATAGCCACCAAACAAGAGAAACTCATGGCTTGCCTCCGTGGGGCTGGGTCCATAATAGAATGGTGAGTATTGTTAGATCTCGGAGAAAGGGAAATTGAAATTTCCTTCATTCGCCTTCGATCAATACTCACCATTCTATTACTTCTGATATACACCAGATTTGGTCAGTAACCTGGTGGGAAGGGGCAAGCAATAACTGCTACTTTTGCCCCTTGGAGAACGAGCTAGACTTAAACTTGACTAATGGAGACCTAAAAGGACCATCAAGTTAACAGAACCGAATCACATTAGCATCACTGCCCCCCACCCCTTTTTCTCCTAAGAAAAGGGAGAGAACTCACAAACATACATTTCGCCTGAAACACAAATATGCCAAGAGGGTCAACTGCTCTTTGCATATATTAGCCTGGGAATGAGCATGAATATATAAGATCAATGAACATGATATATAGACATAATACCAAAAACTCTCAATCTTGAATTACCTCATGATATTTGGATTTCAGATGTGGAGCCTCCAACCATTCACTTGTCCGGCCATCAGTGACACAATCTGGTTGATATCGTCTCGCTCGACCATGTCTGCTTCTTAATTCTTTCTTACAAATGCCAAAAAGAGAGAAGAGCAGTGTGGTTGTATAACTATCGTTTCAAAACAGCTAAAGCGAGTGGATTGGCGGAGTCTGACACATCGCTCATATAGTAATCCGTGAAAGAGGACTCACAGTGCCATTGTGCAACAGCCATGATGTCCTCTAACGGAACACCATTACAAAGGGCGCTCGAGGCGGCTATTCCTCTAACATCGTGTGCCTTTGCGCATTGCACCTGGTGCCTAGTCGCAATCTCATTGGTAGTCTGAATGCATTCGACTACCCAACGAGAGATAGAATCCATGGATGCGGCGCCATATGGCTTGTTATGGCAGATCCACAGATGTCTATCACTCGACCGCAACGAGTCTGTCCATTTCTTGTACTTAGTCAAAGCACGGACTGGGCACCAAACACTGGTATCACGATCAAACCTAGTTAGTTTCGGTATAATGATCGGTTTGCCGGGATATCTCAAAGATTGATTCTTTGACATAAACTCTGCTCTTTGCAGTAGACGCAGACCCTCTCCGGAGACAATAAATCGGTCCCTCTCTGCCGAAAGCGCATGGATCTCACTGCGCCTTCTAGCTGAGGAAGCTGCCAATGGAAAGACCGCCTTTAGAGTCAAATGCTTTAGACTGCAGGAAATGTCAATTTCCCTTTCTCCGAGATGTAACAATACTCACCATTCTGTTACTTCTGATATACAGCTGGCCTTGACAGCGGCTCTAGGATTATAGACTTAGAAAGCGTTACCGACTCCTAGGAACCGGGTACTCGGCTCCCAACTGCAGAGTACCCGTTTACCATAGAGCTCATATTGTTTGCATAGCCACCAAACAAGAGAAAACTATGGCTTGCCTCCGTGGGGCTGGGAGGCTGGGTCCGTAACAGAATGTATTGTTAGATCTCGGAAAAAGGGAAATTGACATTTCCTGCATTCTCCTTCGATCAATACTCACCATTCTGTTACTTCTGATATACACCAGATTTGATCAGTAACCTGGTGGGAAGGGGCAAGCCATACATGCTAATTTTGCCCCTTGGAGAAAGATTTTAGACTTCAAACTTGACTAACAGAAACCTAAAAGGACCGTCAAGTTCACGGAACCGAATCACATTCGCGTCACAGCCCCCCCCCCTTTTTTCCTCCTAAGAAAAGGGAGAGAACTAACGAACATGTATCTCGCCTGAAACACCAATATGCCAAGAGGGTTAACTACTCCCTGCATATCGCTTGTATTAGCCTGGGAATGAGCATGAATATATAAGATGAATGAACATGATACATATACATAATACAAAAAACTCTCACTTGTTGAATTACCTTATGATAACTTCAGACGTACCGCCTACAACCATTCACCGGTTCGGCCATCAGTGACACAATCTGGTTGACATCCTCTCGCTTGACCATGCCTGCTTTAGGTTCTTTTCTTACCAAAGTGAAAAAAGGGGAAAAGCAGTGTGGTCACTAACTATCGTTTCAAAACAGCTAAAGCGAGTGGATTGGCTGAGTCTGACACATCCCCCATATAGTAATCCGTAAATGAGGACTCACAGTGCCATTGTGCAACGGCCATGATGTCCTCTAATGGAACACCATTGTAAAGGGCGGTCGAGGCGGCTATTCCTCTAACATCGTGTGCCCTTACGCCCTGCACCTGGTGCCCAGTCGCCATCTCATGAGTAGTCTGAATGCATTCGACCACCCAACGAGAGATAGTATCCATGGATGCGGCGCCATAAGGCTTTTTATGGCAGATCCACAGATGTCTATCGTTCGACCGTAACGAGTCAGTCCGTTTCTTGTACTTAGTCAAAGCACGGACCGGGCACCAGACACTGGCATCACGATCAAACCTGGTTAACTTCGGTATAATGATCGGTTTGCCGGGATATCTCAAAGATTGGTTCTTTGACATAAATTCTGCTCTTGGCAGAAGACGCAGACCTTCTCCAGAAACAATAAATCGGTTCCTCTCTGCCGAAAGCGCATGGATCTCACTGCGCCTTCTAGCTGAGGAAGCTGCCAATAGAAAGACCGCCTTTAGAGTCAAATGCTTTAGACTAGCCGAACGCAACGGTTCGAATGGGTGCTTGGCCAGTACATTAAGCACTAAAGATAGACTCCAGGCTGGAATGACTACCGGTTGTCTCGGGCGGAGATTGCTCATTCCCTTCAACATCACTTTTAACTGGGCCACCTCTGGACTATCCCTGTTGGCTAGACAAGGGATAACTGATACCAAAGCTGACTTGTATCCAGCAATTGTGACGGGAGCTAGTCCTGTAAAGAACAGCTCACAGAGAAAGTCTGCTATTTGCTGAATAGTGGATTGAAAGGTATCAATACCCTTTTCTTCACACCAGTCTGCAAATCTGTTAACCTTGTTGTTATATGACTTGAAGGTTGACCTCCTTCTCGCAGCCGCGATGAAATCAGCAGCCTGTCGAGAAAAGCCTTCCGACGTGGAACGTTGTTTGACAACATCCACGCAGTCAATTTGAACATTTTGGGACGCTCGTGTAGGAAGCGTCCCTTGGCCTGGGAGATTATGTTCGGAATCTCGGGCAACTGCACAGGATTTTCCACCAGCAGATCTAGAAGATCCGTGAACCACGCCCTGCTCGGCCAATACGGCGCTATTAGCAGGACCAGACACGATTCCTCCCTGACCTTCACCAATACCTTCGGTAGAAGAATGGTGGGTGGGTACGCGTACGCGTGCATCCCTCTCCAGCTTATCGCCAGAGCATCTGTATCGACGGCATTTGGATCTGGAATCGGCGAGACATATGTCATGATTTGAGCATTTTCCTTTGTGGCGAACAAGTCCACGTTGGGTTTGCCCCAATGCTCGAAGATCCGTCGTAGAACTGGAGGGTTGAGGGACCATTCTGTTGGCAAGATTCTCTGTCTGCGAGACAAAGCATCCGCCAGAATGTTCAATCGGCCAGGAATATGAGCTGCTTTCAAAACAACCGAGTAATTCCTGCACCATTGAATCAAGTGCCACACCCTGATGCACAGGGTGGGCGACCTGGTCCCGCCTTGGCGATTTATGTATGATACTACCGTCGAATTGTCCGACCGTATCAATATCACCTTGCCCCTGATCATCGGAAGAAACTCTTCCAACGCCAGTTCCACTGCCATCATTTCCAACAGATTGATATGCAGTTGACTCTCCGGGAGAGTCCATGTGCCCGAGACCTGGTGTTCTCCCAGGCAGGCACCCCACCCTTCCAGCGACGCATCCGTGTACACGGACAGCTGGGGGCGAGGTAGGTGCAGCGAAACCCCTACTAGGAGATTCTGACACTGTTTCCACCATAGCAGATGCGATATTATCGGCTCCAAAACTGGCACCAGTTTTGACAGGGGTTCTGTTCTCTGTTTCCACAGAGACATCAGATACAACTGGATAGGTCTCCTCATTAGAGCAGCGTACGGGATAACCTGCTCCATGGAGACCATCATGCCCAGCATCTGAAGGAACCGCCTCGCCTGAATGTGGTTTCCCACTCGAAAACTCCTGAGGATGGCTAACAGAGACACCACTCTGGGCTCTGATGGGTAAACCCTGCCCTCCTCGAGGTCGAATCGCATCCCCAAATAAACGAAATGTTGAGTGGGCGTCAACTCGGATTTCTCCTCGTTGACTATCCAGCCTAGATCTGAAAGTAACTTCAGAGTCAGAGCAGTATCCACATTCAACCTGGCTGCCGAGTCTGCCTTGAGCAGCCAGTCGTCTATGTAGGTGTGTAGCGCCACGTTCCCTTTTCTGAGAAACGCTGTCACCGCAAGGACCACCACTCTTGTGAAAACCCTCGGAGCTGTCGACAGGCCAAACGGGAGAACAGTAAACTCCCATACTTGATTCTGAAACGCAAATCTCAGAAACTTGTGCCAACTCCGGTTCATTGGAATGTGGAAATCTGCATCTTTCAGATCGATCGACACACACCACATTCCCTTCCTCAGCTGAAGCAGAAGTCGCAGCAGGCTTAGCTTTCGCCTTGCCCTTATGCTTCTTTGGAGGTTGTCCAGCTAGCGGTTTCCCTACAGCCCATAGTGCGTGCGCTTGCCGCACTAGCTCCAGCTGTAGGTTGACCGCCAACCGATTCTGCGCGATACTGGCTGTATCCTCTAGGATGGCCCGCGCTTGGCCACCGAAGATGCTAGGCCCTGTCAGGGGCGTCCCAAGAAGACGCTCCCTGACTGCCGTAGCCGGACGCATATGGTCAATAACCATTTGCCTCCTGGATTTGGTCACACGCGCCTGCACCCTTGCCAATGCGTCCATAGACAGCACCAAGCCGTCATTCACGCACGAAAGCGCCACAGGTGGAACAGGGTGGCCTGCCCCCCCTTTTCACCCCACACCGACTGAAGGAGATGATAAGAGTGGTTGACAGCACTCATAGCTGCCCTCACACCCTCGTCGCATAGGGACAGGACTTCCTCATGGTGTACCTGGGACCTGTCCACAAGTGCCGGACTGGGGCCACTCGCTCCAGCACTCTGAACCCCCAGGACCCATCTGTCATCCTCCGTGACCGACGGCACTATACCATATCTGTCGTATCCCACCATATCCCCGCGGAATACGACACCTTGCCCGCACCTCCCTGGAGGCCGCAGGGAGCTGGCCCTTGGTCGCAAGTTGCTTGCTATAAATAGCATCCAACAACTCTATGAACAGTGGATCCAGTCCCACTGACTGGATCCGGGCCGCGGGCAAGATCCCCGTCCGAATCGATGCAACCGACGGACGGGGCGCATCCTCCTCGGCCGTGGCCGAACCCACAGACGGGTCCACCCTGGCTAGCCAAGCCAGAGCCTCGGACCAGTCTACTTCCGAGGAGGAAACACCCGCAAACACGTCACCCGTTGACACGCTCACGGGTCTGCCAGCCACGGCCTCCCGGCAAGGAGCCGCGGCTGACACACCAGGCACTCCGGTACCACCCGGTTCCGCCGCCACCCCATGAACCATACCAGTCCATGAGATAGGTCCGCACGTAAAACCGTACGGACCCGTAGCGGACGCGGAACCGTGGCCAAACACGGGCGCCAACGGCACCCCATGTCCGACCGGCGGACCGGGCGAGATAGGGGAGTACCACGCCCGGCCCTGCACACCGGTCACCGCGCCAGCTGGTGCCAAACCAACCGACACGGAACCGGTGCCCGGTACCAGATTGGCCTCAACCACAGGCGGAGCCGCTGCCGTGGCTTGCGCCAAGCCAGACAGATGGAGGGCGGTTCCGTCCAGGACGGAATCGACCTCCATATGCTCCACCCGTGGCATCACAGGTCGCAGCAATAATTCCTCTTCGGCCTCCTCGTCTTCAGACTCCGAAGAGTCGTCACCAGACGAGGAAACCGCGGAGCCGGCTGACGGCTCCCACACGTGACGGCCCGGCCACCGCTACTGGACCACCCGGAGGTGGCCGCAGAGAGACAGAACCCGCCAGGCCGGAGCCAGGCGGGACTGCCAGGGGGCTCTACGAGACGGCCCCCTCTGTAACCAGTCCAGAACCATGTCCAAGGACAGGGTCCGTACCAGGCATGGAGAGCAACTGCCCCCCAACCGTCAGAAGCAGTGACGACACCAGCGTGGGCAGAACGCTATGCAGAAAACCCTGCATAGCTGGACCGAACCACGCTGGCGGTGCCATCTCCGCCACCTCCAGCTGGGGACGTGGAGCGCCCCCACCGGCCGAACCGGACGCTCCACGATTTAACCTCGGACCGCCTGACCCCGCGTCAGACCCAGCCACAGCCTTCTGGCCAAGGAACTTAACCATCATATTGACGGACCACACTGCGCGCACATTACAACGATGATCAAGGTTACACCCAAAACAGACATGGTCCTTAAACACGACGCGTACAAACTTATGGCACTCGTCACATGATGGCGGGGCTGGCTTGGCCTATAAAATAAGCACAAACCTACAATAAGCAAGCGGAACGAGACACGGATGGAAGGCAGACAATTAATTTTCAAATAAATTGACCATAAATTAAATGTAACCCTCCCGCACCCCACCCCGCAACGTTACAGCAAAGATCGCATTGATTATGACGACAAGAACGAAGCGGGCATAAATACACCCATAATTGATCCTCCAGGATGTATCACGGCTCCAGGAATCATATCGCATAGCATTCGGGGTATATTTACCAATCAATATAAATTATACTCCTAACGAAAGCCGACACGATATGTGAAGAAACAACAAAATGTAAACAAACTGCTGTAGCACACGGTAAAACCGCAGACCACGCATCTCACAAAAATTTTGACACCACCGATCATTGCAAACCGATCGTGATCACACGTAAACTTGACCATTCCAAAGTTTTCTGGTACCATTTTTAGTACGCAGCACCCAGAACAGATGCGCGAATTAATGAAAACATTTTCTTCACATAAACATCCGAGCCTCACGGGTGTGACGTCACCCGCTCGGACCCTACGGAAAATGACGTCAGCCGATATTCGTGTTAGAAATACTGTAGCAAACACCTATTTTCATATCTGCCGATCGCCTGTTGGGGTTTAAAGAAGGCGATCGTCCGGCATATCTCGTTGTTAGCACATGTCCCAGATTCTATGGGGTCAGAAATTGGAACATGCGACACAACGAATTTTAGAGACCTAAGTCTTTTAACTATGGATAATAAGGAATTATACAACCTGGTCTTCATATCCTTTTACGAACGCACACTATCAAATCACACACAAGACTTAGATTTCCTTCACAAAAAACTCAAAATCTTTCCTGCAAAGAAAAAACGTGGCCAGCTCTTGTTGCTATGCAAACAAGAATGAGCTCTATGGTAGACGGGTACTCGGCGGTTGGGAGCCGAGTACCCAGTTCCAAGGAGTCGGTAAAGCTTTCTAAGTCTATAGTCCTAGAGCCCGCTGTCAAGGCCAGCTGTGTATCAGAAAGTAACAGAATGGTGAGTATTGATCGAAGGAGAATGGTGAGTATTGATCGAAGGAGAAACACGGGTGTGACGTCACCCGCTCGGATCTTACGGAGAACGACGTCAGCCGATATTCGTGTTATAAAACACCGTCAACCAACACCTATTTTCATATCTGCCGATCGCCTGTTGGGGTTTAAAGAAGGCGATCATCTGGCATATCTCGTTGTTAACACACGTCCCAGATTCTTTGGGGTTAGAAATTGGAACATGCGACACAGACGAAATTTCAAAGACCTAAGTCTTTTAACTATGGAATAACATGGAAATATACGACCTGGTTATCATCGGTAGCATCCATGGTAATCCAAATATCCTTTAGAGAGCGCACAAGCTATCACAATTTAACACAGAAAAAAAGACTTAGAACAATCTCAAGACTTCCAACTGCAAAAAGCATGTGTCTCTTGTTGCTATGCAAACAAGAATGAGCTTCAGGGCAAACGGGTACTCGGCAGTTGGGAGCCGAATACCCGGTTCGACGAGTCGGTAAAGCTTTCTAAGTCTATAGTCCTAGGGCCCAGCTATCAGGGCTAGCTGTATCAGAGGTAATAGAATGGTGAGTAATGATCGAAGGAGAATGGTTAATCTGCACCTTAATTTTGGAGAATCCGTACGTAACACATTGGATATTCCATACCATCCATTGGCTATTCTGTACCCAAAACGAAATATCCAATGGGTGGGTACAGAATATCCAATGTTATAGGCATATCCATTACCGATATAAAGGTATATGGTAGGGTACGGAATATCTAAGACTCTCAAGCAATTGATCGATTTTGAGCGATCTACCAACGAGTTGTGACCTGAGGTTCATGAGACCTACAATACATATCAGAAATAAAAAACCCATTTCCAACATAATTGGATTGGAAGACTAATTAATTGATGCGTACCATACAACTTTATGGTACAGACTAACCATTACGATGCTACAGACTGAGACTATCCAATTAGTTAGCTACAGATTATCCAGATTTAGGGTACGGATTCTCCAAAAGGCTAGGTTCAGATTAACCGGTATGGTTTGGTTACAGAATGACTGGTATCCTTCTAGTCTGAACACGGCGGCCGGAGAAGTCGCTATGCTTTCTCAGGCCGTGTTCGGACTAGTATTCTTCTAGCATTATTAGCCAATAAATTAACCTATTTCAGCATTTGGGGATTTTATAAACATGCGGCCCATGACCTCCTTTCCAGGCCCTGATGAGTAATCTTTAAAGATGACCCATGAGCGACTAGGCATAGTTTTATAATAACCATTGGGTTTTGTGCGAGGGTGAGAACGGGAATCGAAGCGGAAAGATTTTACGAAAACCGGTGACGAACATAAATTTCGTTAATTAGCCAAGGGAAATGTTACAATATGGAAATACAATATAAAATATTTAAATCCCATATCAGCTAGACAATACATATTATATGTAGACAATCCAGCTGGCATGATACCGAATAAAAATAACGGTAAATATGGAGGATTTCTTTCCACTGCTTAACATACGGTAACTAACGTGGATATCGTTGGGTCAAATTCGATTTAGTAATCCGAGTATTCCGAGAAGCTTTGGCCCTAAAAAATGTGCAGTTGTGTCTCTCAACAAAACATTAATAAAGGAATCCATAAGACTAGGTGGTGATTTTATCAACATATCGGAGAGTGAAACTCACCTAGGAATAGTGCGATCCAGCCTTAGTAGAGGGAACGCTGAAAACCGGATAAACTCAGGTGGGAAGTTGATTGTTGACTTGTATTTTTACATTATTTGATTTGGAAATTCACAGATCAAATAATGTAAAAAACAAGTCAACAATCGTTGCACGTATTGACTCAGCACGCCGAGCAGCATACTCGCTGATGGGCGCCGGAATGCACGGTCTTAATGGTATCAACCCAATGACATCCATCAAGCTATGGGAGATCTACATCACACCAATCCTTCTACATGGCTTAGAAGCAGTTGTGCTCTCAAACAGCGAAGTCCAAATGCTGGAGGACTACTACAGAGGGACTTTAAAAAGACTGCAGCATCTACCTGCCTCAACCGCTAATGCTGCTGTTTACCTGCTCCTTGGCCTTATCCCAATTGAAGGTCAAATCCATAAGAGAACACTGACACTGTTTCTCAACATGCTGCGACGACCTGACTCAATTGAAGCATTAGTTATTAGACGACAGTTGGCAGTCAAAAGCTACAGCTACCATAGCTGGGTGATTGTTGTTAGAAAGCTCCTGATTCAGTATAAGCTTCCATCAGCGTTCAACCTTGTAAAATCCCAACCTACAAAATGTTCCTGGAAGAAGCTGTTGCATGCTAATCTGAATAACTACTGGCTAGAAATCCTACTCCAGGAAGCTGCAGCGAAAGTAACATTGGGATACATCAACTTATCGTCCTGCAAAATAGGAAGTTGCCACTCAGTCTGGAATATGGCAAACACTGATACCCTTACGGTCATCAAAGCAACAGTCAAAGCAAAGTTGCTCACTCAGCGCTACAACTTCTATGCCGGCTCTACTCGAAACCGTGCCTCTAACACTGATTGTCCACTCTGCGAATCTGAACCAGAGACCACTGAACATTTCCTTCTTAATTGTCCATGTCTGGAAGAAACCCGCAAACCACTCATCAACAAGATTGAACACATCATGTTAGACGGTAACCTCCAAACCTTGAAAGAATGTCAGCAGGACAACTAAACTAATTCTCGACACCTCCCATACATTCACTAAATGCAATCCGCTCGTGACCATGCTAGAAGAGGCCACCCATGACCTCTGTTTCAAGCTGCACCACAAGAGATCTTGCATACTAACTGGAAAGTCTCAGTACACTATATTTCGTCCAAGAAGGCATGATAACACAACGAGACAAAATCAACACTTTACATCAGCTAGGAACTTAGTGCCAGCTGGTGGTTCTCCTAGAACAGAGAGGAGGGATTTACAGAACAAGTAACAAGTAAGTAAGTTGGTTCACATACATAAACAAGCTACTCATTGAGTATGACCTACCACCAATAGTAGAACTTATTCAGAGCACACCGACCAAGACTGCCTGGAAATCATCTGTATACCGTGCCGTTGACAACTACTGCAATGGGATACTGCAAGACGAATGTAGTCTGAAAAGCACATTAGCAAATTTTAATGTTAGCATTCTGTCAATTGGACATCAGTACAATCTGTCGAGGATGATACAAAGGATGTTAAAAGAAGTGTGATCAAAGCACGTCTTATCACCGGAACATACCTGGTTCAAGCTACAGTTAGCAAGTTCAATCGGAACGGTGTCACCTCCATATGTCGCCTTTGTCAATCAGCAGAAGAGGACTACTCACATCTTCTGATGCACTGTGGCGCCTTACATTCACATAGACGACATTTTCTGTCAGAACTGAAGGCACTGCTTACAGATGCATTGGGTCCTGCGGTATGGATACACCTCTGTGGAGACGACAACCTCCTACTACAACTCATCATCGACTGTACTGCTCTGACCACTACAGACGCCCTGCCAAATTGCCTTGACCTGCTTCTCAACATTGAACACCTCACTAGAAGACTCTGCTATAATTTACACTGTGGTAGGTGCTTCCTTATCAACCTACTACCATAACAGCGCTGTGTGAAATAATTCACATACCAGCTATATAAGACTTGTACATTGGACCTTTATGCTCGGACTTGCATGTAGGTAACATGGACGAATGGAACACTATTAACCGCACGTGTGCCTTAACTAACTAATAAATTAGACTTTTGTGTCAATAGACTTATACGGACCACTCTACGTGGGTGCTCCTATCAAGAGGAGGATGATCCAAACAACAACAACAACTCAACACGCAGAGCTTATGATGGGCACTGGCCTAAATGGAAATGGTGGATTATTTCCACTTATATCTAGTCACATCTGGAAGATTTACTGTCTCCATCGGCTTCTATATGGCCTTGAAGATGTCAAACTGACATAAGCAGCACTAAACTCATTAGAGCAGTTTCAGAGAACTGCTTTGAAGCGGCTACAATCTCTCCCAGCAAGCACAGCATCTGTAGCAGTCATGAGCTTATTGGGGGATAAGACCAATACAGGCAGAACTAGATGTGGTGCATTGGCTCGGTTCACAAAACTGTTCACAGCACATGCTTGGAATTCCAATCCAAAGAGCCGGGTTCGATCCCGCATTCAGACATGTGACCAAGGTGTAAAAACCTGCACCCTTCCATACTTCATTCAAATTACCTGTCCTTCAAAGGGGATGTAAAGCCATCGGTCCCATCTCGTGTGGTGCCTGTGCCATAGGTGGTGTAAAAGAACTCACTCTGAGTGTCAGGCCCTGTATCAGGAGCTCAGTTGTGAATACACTCTGATGTTAGATGTCGGATGTCAACCCTGCCATCAGTGTGTCCAAGATGCCATAACTGAAGCGTGTAAGACACCTATCTAAAAACGTGGGAGGTGTAGATGTGTGCAGACTAGACATCACTGTGCGGCATAGCTGGCAGCCTGCTTCTAAAAACCAACCTATGTCACAGATCTCAGCAACGCTGTCAGTGACTCCCTAGTTCACTATCTAGACTGTCTGTAAATATGTTACAAATAAATGTAGGAATGCCCCAAGGGGTGCAGATATGTGACCAGGAATCTCACTGATCTGTCAGTCTGGACGGTGCTCCTAATACAGGAGGAACTTCCGAAATACAATGCGATAGTAGAAAGCTAGATCATCTCCGCAGCATCTTTGCTGACAAGAAAACCATAGAATGTCAGATCGGTGCCAGGCAACTAGCTGTAAAGGACATTAACAGTTTATTGAATGTCGCAATATTCTGCACAAATACAGCCTCCCAATCATATATGAACTACACCAAAACACTCCCCAGAAAGAGGAATAGAAGACTGCGCTGTGTAATCAAATCAACACCGCAGTCTGGATGCAATGGAGAGAAGATCACTCAAATAAAACCACGCTGAACTTTCTAAACATTGACTCCTGTGCTGTTGGTTCCATACACCATTGCTGGAGCTCAGTTGACAATAATGTCAGAGATGCCAGACATGCCACTGTGAAAGATAAACTGCTTACAGGGACATACATACTTCAGTCTAATCGTGCATGCTTCAACCAATACAGAGTCCATGAAACATGTGTCCTCTTTGTCTTTCGGTGCCTGAAGACAGGGTTCATTTTCTCGTGAACTGCAAGGCAAGCAATGTCTGTAGGAAGCCATATATATCTAATATCCTGAGAATACTGAAGGAAGAAAACAACAAGGAACAAGTGGACAACCTCATGAATGACTCTAAAATGGTAGCCCAAATAATCCTTGGCCACGAAAAACTGGGACAACTGCGAGGTATACAGTTATCACCTCAAAATGCTATACAAATTGCTAGACTCACCCGTTTCCTCTGCTATGATATACACCTTGCGAGTTGCAACCTATTAGGAATACCTGCAAGTGTCATCTTATGCTAGCTTGCACTTGTACAAAATCTAAATTAACTCCCTGTACATATGGCACAGACTCATAAACATAAACGTTTTCGCAAATAACAGGGGTTGTACAGTACTAGTCGCCACATATTCGACTACAAATATTGTGATGACTACATATTCCAGATAATCTTTCTAGATGTACTAGAATCCAGACAACTACCATGGATTCCTGGGGGTGAGCCCATCGAGGCTGGATTTCCTACACGAAGAAGAAGAAGAAGAAGAAGAAGAAGAAGAAGAAGATTGGCGACACAGCGCTGGCATCTCACTCACAGAGGCTTGTAAAATTGGCTAGATGGACTTTTCTGCCATCCTACTATTACGCCATATACTACTACTACTACTACTACTACTACTACTACTACTACTACTACTACTACTACTACTACTACTACTACTACTACTACTACTACTACTACTACTACTACTACTACTACTATTATGTAATAACACAATGGAGGACACTCCGTGGGTGTGCATTTGCTGGGAAAGAAGCTATTTTTATTAAAATGACTTGGCCACAGATGGCGACTGACTTCTAATCGAGTTAAAGCAATACCAGTGTACAAGGCCAACAGGATCATTGGGCTGATAAGACGTTCCTATGAATACCTGGATCATGACTCACTGAAACATCTGTACATTGCCCTGGCGAGGCCCCACTTGGGATACTGTAACCCAGCATGGTCACCCAGATATGTCAAGAACGTCCAGCTTCTGGAGGGGGTTCAAAGGAGGGAAACTAAGCTAATTCCAGCATTATCCTTGCTTCAGTATGAAAATAGGTTGTCCGCCTACAGATCCTGTCTGAAGAACTCGTGGGCACTCCATGAAATTAAAGAAAACCTACAGCAGAACATCACTCAGACAGAACTGGAATGCATTGCCAGAACATGTCATATCAGCAACATCCCTGAACGGGTTTAAGTCCAGATTGAACAAAGAATGGGCCCAATATACGCATAATATCTAGAAATGTCCCTGTTAGTAAAGGTTGGATTGGAATCACACCACCCTTGTATGTAGACTATTTATTGAAAATTGTATAATAGGACAAGGTTTGTTAAGGTTTGGTGTGAATTCCTAACAATACCCATATGTTACCTAAGAATAATCTGATAATTTAACAAGATCTGTACAATATACATATTTAGATTTGTCTACGGGAATAGTGTGAAATCACACATTCCATTGATACTGTATAGCTTATAAAGATTTGGGAAAAGTGTGAAATTACACCTTCCAAAAACTACTGCATAACTTATAAGACTTAGGAAAGGTGTGAAAGTACACCTTCTATATATATATATATATACTTCTGACTCTTTTGGCAGAACATGATCTTATACAGGTTTACATGACTTTGGCCATGTGGGTTGTTTTGATGATAGTTTGACTGAGGGTCAAATTGTTTCCAAAGTGCCCAGCATGCCCCAAAATCACTGAAAATTATGTAACAAGCACAAACTACTGCCTGGCTGCTTGTGAAAGCATAACAGCCTCCTGATATATTCCGGAACTAAGTGAGGCCCGTTTGCATAACTGTATATGTATTCATAGTTGACCCTGTATAGATATATACAAAGTATAAATATATAAGCATATAACATATAACAATAGTATTGTCAAGTTGTAGATTAGTTGAAAGTACACTACGAAAATGTGAAAGCTAGGAACGGCTGCCAGGCCAACAGCTTATTACACATACAGCCAAAATTGATATGATATGATATGATATGGTACAAACCAGACATAAATATCATCTCAGATCAAGTCCGTTAAAAAAAAAATCTGCTTTCCTGACAACTGTACACCCCTGAAGTGTCCTCCCTTGCCCTATTATATATTGTAGCTCGTGGGGGTATGTGCTGGTCCGCCGTGTTGCTCCACTCCACCACACCACATGTACAGGATGCGCGAGAGGGCTGGTTAGCTGCAGTGTTCGGGGTTGCGGATTCCATATCGCATCTCTCCGGAAGGTACAAAGACCGGCCTCTAGAGCCGGTGGAACGTCGATGTTCCAGTGGGGCCGTGCGACCATTGCCGCCAAGATTGAACCTCACAGTCTCGTCCCAACTGTTGGTATCACCGGTATGACGGGCCATTACTAATTTAGAAGTCTGGACATAATGGTATAAGTAGACAGTCACAATAGTAATGAGCAAATAATACAGTACATAGAGCCATCCAGTGTTCTTTCTACGTGGTTTCGCCGAAGGTACCACACAGATCCGTAAATCCGTAGAGGTATCCCCGCAATGGAGCATCGCAACGAGGCTACTTGGTAGTTTTAAATAAACTACTTACACCCCTAACACACACACAATCTTGTTGTTGCGACAGGAAGGTGCCTCGCGTGGGCCTCCATTACAGGAAAATGCCTTCAACCCCGAAGCGGAGGAAAAGAGCTGGCAAAAAGGGCAACTCTTTTATTCAAACAAAAAGCTAGGCGCGGGTCAATCCTAGTGAAGCCATAATTAATATGATGCACACTGGTTTACATGAAGATGGGACGCATGGTTTCCGAAGAATTCACAGGCCACCGTCTTATGTAGGTCCAAAGATACTGTATTGGTAGTTGCCGCTTTATTTATGCAGGCCTTCTGCTAAATTCTAACCTACCATTTGGTTATTAGATATGGTTCCAAGCTTTGGCCGCAAGTGGCAGGGATTCCCACCTATCTTTAGACAAATACATCTAACAGGCGAAGATGCCCAGCTTCCCGAAGGTTGCCCCACCTAGCATCTACCTCAGAAAGATAGTGTACATACATATTACGGAGCAATAGCTCCCGAATCATATGCCGATCTGGTCAACACTGTCCCGCAACCAGATATAACATCACCAGGACAAGTTTTACAGTTCACAAAAACAATTTAGAAAGCACTATATCGTTTATGGTGTGGGAGTAAGAGACAGATATCCATTGCCAGTGTCCTTCCCGTGAGGGCGTGGTGGGTTCTAAGACCTCACCCAGACACTACAACGAACTGGATAGAGATCCGCATCTCATCCATTACCCATGTGCTAACGGAATTAACATATTACCTGTCATTAGGGTTAAGTTTCCAGAATGCCCAGAGATGCGCTGCAGGCTGGTATCACAATATAATTAATTTCTTTTCGCAGTGCTTCCTATATTGGCGGGTGGGGTGGGGTGAGGTGGGGTGGGGGTGAATGTAAACTAACTAGTATCCGAAGATACAGAGGGAGGTATGTGTAAATCGGCACTTTATTTATCACCGCTCGGAAACCTCTAATAGTTTCCCAGAGTCGGATCCTGCTAATGCGTCGATTGGGAATCCAAACAATTATTAAGCCTTGCGGCTAGAGGAGCGTGGAAAGAGACTCGATAAATTAAATTTTACTTTGCTCTAAAGACGAAATATTGTAACGCGGATCAACCGATCATGTACGAACCATCACAGTCTATCTGGGTACGGAACGGACGAACCGCGTACGTTCCAAGCACGCCCTTCTGGGTAGGACGATAAGCATATATATAGCCTTATAAGAAAGGGTCAGAATGACAGAGTCCGAGAGATTGCCTAACGCACATGCACGGGTGACAGAGATTGCCTACCAATGCGTGTTAGCATGTGGAGAGAATGACATCTTATGAATACTCCAGGTCTGTATTCGTAATTCCTTAATAATGGACCCTATCCGTCGTTTTTGGTAAGGATCATTACCAGAATGAGAAGAGGAATCCGAATATTTTTAACAGACTTAAAATCGGTCTAAAAATGGCTGAGATATCCACGTTGCTCCCGTTCAAAATAGTTCCCAAATAGTGGCATAAGCGTGTGTGTGTATTTGGTAATAGGTGAAGGCCAGCAAGTCATGTGGTTGATAACCATACCTTGTCATGACGCATGCCTTGATTGGTTGAGACGCACAGTTGTGATGTCCCTATTTAGTATAAAAGTAGCAGCGAAATCAGAAATCGTCAAAAGGGGTAGAGAGACCCGTAGTGGTGTGGCGTCTAGAGCAGACCAAGTAGTGAGGCAATCGCTTACTGTTAGCACCGGTGGTATAAAGCCAGCAACAGTGCATTTCGGATTTGAGCCTCATCTCTGGAGCACACCAACCGCATCTGCAATATTAGTTTTTGGAAGCTCCTGGCCGATCAACCAGGGGCAATAATGAAATTAATAGAAGGTTCCCCCGATACCAACACTCTAGCGAGATCTTCAGTGCGGATGGGCCTTTTGGCCATGATGTAACACCACCAAATTAGTATGTAGGACGGTGGTGTTTACAGATATCTCGCCGGATCTGCCGAGCCACACTGAAAAAGTGGTGAATCAAACTCCGCACAGGCATCGTGCATTTCATTAACATTTTGACCGCAGTCCAGATTGGGACATTGCTTGATGCACCACAAGAGCTATGTGGTGCATCTCGTCTTGTGAATCCGCAAAGATGCTATTGCATTAACATAATTTTCCATCGTAGCCCGTAACAGTATTATGGGGCATATTCAAATCCGCACAAGTATGGAAATTCTACACCTCTGCATAATTCTTCATATGTGTTCATACATAACTATCTACTAGTCATCCGCAAAGTTCATCTTCACCGTTCATGAGTATGGGCTGCATCAGTAAGTTCGTCTGCAGATATTCCTTAGCAGCAACTCAGAATCGTGCCATCTCTCACCTCAGTTATGTGTCACTTCAACTACAGTGATTAGAGGACTATTTGTATACCGATGACTAACAGGTAATCTGTTACCCTTTTTATAGTAATATGTATATTAGGTACCAATACATGTAGGTACCGCAAGGTCATGTGAGACCTTATTTTTATAGTTTATATATTTAATTGTATATATTTATTTTCACTTATTTGCCGATTATTAATAGGCACTGCAAGGTCATGTGACCTCATGTTTCTACTGTACTGTATTAGTTGGTAATATGGCAGTAGCCATCCAAGTTATATCGCTTTGTTTATTTCGTCTAAAAACTTGGACCATACTTCATTAGGTTACACTATACAGCAACAACAAACACACCACCTTGTTCCCCGCACAGCATCAATTTTTCACTGAGGTCGCTGTTCATGTTCTCAAGGTGTGAACCTGAAATGCGGCCGACTAAACCTGGCTATTTTAGTGCGATAGCATAGGTTTAATAGTAGTTCGGGACAACTACTCTTTAGGAGACATTTGTGTAAGCCTCTTTTCCGGGAGGTGCGGATAAGTTATACACCGCACATTGGCAAGTTTGTATAAATTGGCCATTTACCATAGGGCCTCCTAAATTGATAGAATATGAGTAGTTGTCTCTTTCTACGCTCCTCCGGCCTCAGGACTTATTAATTGTTTGGACTCCCTCCACCACGTTGGTTAGAACTAACTCTAGAAACTATTGGGGTTTCTGAGCATTAGAATCAAAGTGTCGATGACCGCATACATCCGCCCCCCCCACCCCCACCCCCACCCCAAACCCCACTCCCCAGCCCCACCCCCATGCCAGTATCTCCAGATACGTATTAGCTAGTTTCCATGCCAAGTAGGAATCACTGCAAAATAATTATATTATATTTTAAACTCCAGCAGTGTATTCTTTGGGCTTTCTGACTCAATCCTAAAGACAGGTAAATGTTAAGATCCAGAGTGCGGATCTCACATGGTCTGCACTCAAAGCCCTAGGTGACGGATAGAGACACAGATAATGTAGCTCACAGGGTAGCGTCGGGATGTTCCGGTGTCTGTTGTCGACTCGCCACGCCACATGTACACGACGACCGATGACGCTGGTTAGCTCCCGGTCTCGGGGTTACGGATCCTGTGCGACACTGCCCAATGGGTAACAAAGACCGGCTCCTAAGGCCGGTGGAACTCAATCGTTCCAGTGGGGCCGTTTGACCATCGTCGCGAACATTAAACACAACAGTATCATCCCATCAATTGGTGTCACCGGTATGCCTGTTCATAGCAATTTTGAGATCTATGGACTTACAAGATTTGATGGCGACCTAACCTAAATAAGCCTATACAATTAATTTACCTAAACAGACCGTCAAGTTTGCTACATAACAATGAGCATACAAAAATACAAGACATAGAGACAGACTGATGAACTTTTAAATGTGGGACCACCAGAGGTACCACACGGACTCACAGGCCCGCAGAGGTACCCCTGCAATGGAGGTTCCCACATACGAGATCACTAATTAACTTAATATAAGTTATTATACCTCTAAGCTGAAAACGAAAAAGGAAAATATCCTTTATCATGGCGAGAGGCTATGTGCCTCGCACAGGCATTACTTCTGATGCTGTATTTCTGGGTGAGAAGTAGTAGCCTTGCGCGGGCCGCCATCACTGGATCCTTGCGAGCGGTAAGTGCACGTGCCTCTGCCACAGGAAAATGTCGCCATCGCTTAATGCAGGAAAAGAGTATTGGTCAGAAAGCGGTACTCTTATATCCAACCAGTGCTGTAAAGAAAAGACCATCCTAGTGAAACTATAACTAAAATGTTGTGTGCTGTTTTACATGAAGATGGGATGAGCGACTCCCGAGGGATTCCCACGTCACCGTCTTATGTAGGTTCACGATACTCAATTAGTTGGTGCCGCTTGTATTTCTGCGGGACTTCTGCTATGGCTAACTTACCAGTTAAGTTTTAAAGACAAGAACTACTTTTAGGCTGCAACTGGCGGGGTTCCTACCTATCTTTGAACATGGCCATCCGAGGGTGCAGATGCCCTGCCTCCAGTGAGAAGCTTTGGAAAGCATCTACCTCCAACAACAGCACGCGTACATGATACTAGGTAAGACATCCGAGCTTGGTGAAAATCTGGATGCCCGACTTCGTAACCACATAAAACGTCACAGGACAATGGCTACTTTTCACATAAGCAAATTTAAGCAACTGAGTCATCGTTACGGTGGGGGTTGGAGAGACGAATATCCACCATGAATGTCCTCTCTCGAGAGGGCATGGCCGATCCCAACATTTTTCCCAGACATTCTTACAGAATTCGGTGGAGATGCGCATCTCGCCCGTCACCAGATCCTATGGAGCTAAACTTTTGACCTGATGTTAGGTTTATACACAAGTTGCCCAATATGCACTGCGGTGCTGGAAAGATCTCTTATGGGATGTAAAAGATCAATAATTGTAATGCTTTCGCAGTGCTTCATACATTGGCAAGGATAATTAACTACTAGGTATCAGAAGATACACGAGGTGTGTGTGTGTGACAGCACACCTTGGCCATCACTGCTCGGAAATCTCCAATAGTTTCCCAGGGTCGGATCAGTCCATCGTGCGGATAGGGATATCCAAACAATTAAGAAGCCATGAGGCTTATTGGAACATGAAGAGAGACACTAACTTTATAGATGTGAGGCCTTATAGGTAAGTTGACCAATTTTACACAACCTTGCCAGAGTGCGGGGCTAGATTACCACAACAACCGGAAAAGAGGTGTACACTATATGTCTCCTAACGAAGAAATTGTCTCTAATTATATTAAACCAATACTATCGAGCTGAATAGTCAGGTTTAGTCGGTAGCACGCCGGGCTAAACAAAGTTATAGCACGGATAGTGACCTTAGTGAAATGTGTTGGTGACGGGAGAAAATGATGTGTATATAATGTTGCTGTATAGTATTTCCTAAATGCACTGCCGTCCTAAGTTTTCTGTAAGTAAACAAAACATATCAACGGATGGCTACCAGTCATATACTAAACTAACCAAATACAAGTAACAACAATGTGAATTGATCAGGATAATAATAATGATACAGGTTGATAGACATATTACGGTGCGGTTAGTGAAAACACCTTACAGTAAATAAAAATAACTATGAACAGATAAAGAAATTATAACTAGCGGTCCTAAGACCGTTACGGTGCCTTTTAGTTATCAGGACCGTTTACAGAGATAAAATACAATCATTAAAGTTGTAAATAACAGATTAATTAAGGATGTTATGTATAGTTACTTGAATAATCGGTAGCCATTCTTAAGGATGGGCTATCATGTTACTGGAATTGATACATCACCGATGGAGTGACGTGAGTTGGCACGTTCTCAAGGAAGCTGGAAAGTTTCCGCATGTAGATTCCCGCAGACAGGACTCCCGCATGCTGATCCAGGACGGGAGCGTTGCGAACTCAGGACGGTAATCACGATATAAGAATGTCTAACGAATGGTTAGTAAGTTCTACGATAACATTACTGCTATGAGAAAGATTCCCGTTCAATGATGGTAGGTATTAAAGTTAAAAACAACCCGTTATCAGGGAGGGTGTTGAATACTGTTACAGATACATAACTAAGCTTAACGGTGTGGTGTACGTCAGTTAGCTCTTAAGACGTAACGGGCAAAGTTTACTTGCTGCGGTCACAAAGTTAAAAGAAACACACACGACATGCAGTGCGGTGGTTGAATATCCACTTTTCGGCGTGGCCGGCAGATCTGGTGAGTCATCCACCAAAGCACATCGCTGCCTCTACAGCTGTAGAATTACATTTTAGGCTGTAGAAGGCCCCACCACAATATTGTTCCTTGTTGGTTCTTAATTAAATGTGAACAATATTATTTAAAGTTCTAATATTGCCCCCGAACGACCGTCCGGGCGCTCACAAAATTTAGGTTGCGGTGGGTGGGAAACTGCTGCGGTACCACGGGAGAGAAAACAGCTGAAACAGAGGTGAATGCTTAATAACTGTATTGCTGGTGGGCGCTGCAAGCAGATACCGACAGTTCGGCCCCTGGCCGACGATGCTCCTGATTCACTGAAATCATCCCTTTTTATACTCGCTGAAACGTCAGGGCTGGCTGCCTTGACCAATCAAAATTAGCTGAACCAACCAATCAGCGAGCTAGAAACTCGTGACGTGTACACGATTATCTAATTATCGCGATATATATAGATGCGTACTATGACGTCAGGGGTCACGTGCACACAAATCACTTATTATCTAGATACGTATATATACGTATTTACGACGTTATTTCTATATTTCGAGTATAATTTGAAATGGGAAAACGGCGATAGCTCAGCCATTTCTGGACGGATTTTAAAACGGCTTACATATTTGGAAAGCCCGTCGAATTCTGGTCTTGATTAATGCCAGATTCAACGAGAACAGTTAATTATTAAGAATTATAAAGCACCTGCTCGGTACACTAAAAGCGCCACTCGCTCTCGGTCGTGCTATACGTGCTCTGCCAACACAGCGCCAAGCGTGCGTTACGCGTTTTAACGAACTTCGAAATCTCTCTCATAGGCTCATACACGCTTAATGCTCTACCTAGGGGTGGGGTGGGGTGGGGTGTGTGTGTGTGTGTGTGCTCACAGGAACGAATCCAGGACGGGCGGCCCGTACCCAGCTTGGCTGGGACGGCCAGTACCCGACCGGTCGATCCGCGCTACACCCGCCATCTAACTCTACGATGACTAGCTGCGGCCTTAGAACCCTCCACACCTTCACAGAAAGGTCACAATAGTTGGATATCTGTCTCTCTCTCCACCGTAAATAGATACATGCTTTCCATATGCTTATGTAATGTGACTTGTCCCTGTGTTGTTATTTGTGTTCATGATGCGGTATGTGACAAGATCGTTATTTGATTCTGAAGCCACCACCAAGTGACATGTTTGCACGCGGTCGGTCTGAGGTGGATGCTCCATGGTGGTGACCATAATGGAAACCAAGCATTCTCGCCAGGCAGACCTATATGTTAAAGATAGGAAAAACACATACGCCACTTGCGGCCAAAACTAGACATGTGTAGAACTAAAAACTAATTGTTAGAGTAGGCTCTATAGTAAGAAGGCCTGCATAAATAAAGCAGCAACTACACAATAATATCTTTAACTCACACAAGGTGACGGTGGTGAATTCTCCAGAAATCATCCACCCCCACCTTCACGTAAATCAGTGTGCATCCCAATACGTCTAGCTTCACTAGGTTGACTCACTTTTTCATTTTTGGCAGAGTTTGAATAGGAGAGTGGCCCTTTTTTCATTTTCATTCAGGCATTTTCCTGCCATGGAGGCCCGCATGAGGCACTTTCCTCTTGCAGCCAAAACCTTGGCCGTCCTGAGACTATATAGCTTATATTAAGTTTACTAAAGTGACCCCGTTAGGACTCTCCTTTGCGGGGATACCTCACAGAATATACAGATGAGAGATCTGTGCGGTATCTCTGGCGAGGATCAGGTTAAATAATAACACCATTCCGCTCTACCATACTTTTCATCTCCATTAGAAGCAAATGAGTACCATTGTTTCGCTCTAATATTTTTATGTCTCTCATCTAATTTTGTTATGGACCGTCATACCAGTGACACCAACAGCCAGGACAAGATGGTGTGGTTCAACTTCCGTGACGATGGTCGCCTGGCCCCACTGGAATGTGAACATTCCACCGACTCTCGAAGTTGGTCTATGTATGAACCGGAGAGGTGTGAATCCCGTTCCATCACCCCGAGACAAGCTAACCAGCACCCTCACCACAACGCACCATGTACCTGCGGTGCCGCGGAATATGAGGGAGTCGCAGACCAGCGCATCGCCCCAGAGGCTACAATATCTCTCAATATTGAGAATAGAATATCCCTGGCTAGAATGGCATTCTATAGCCTCTTTGTAACTGAGCTGCATGTATCCAATGGTCTTGTATTAAGAGCAAGCCTAAAAGTATTTAACATGTATGTACTACCGTAGACGGGCGAGTCTACATGTTTAACACAGTAAAAAGTAGGAGGCACATAAATATACATAGACTAGCATGAAAGACACATCGGTAGTGTAGATAAAATTTCTTCATCTTGGTGTTCCGCACATGCGTGCTCTACATATTCACATGCACATACATTTCCACATATTCTGATTAATCTACTTGTTAATTGAACGTTTTCGCTGATGAATGATATATTTCTTCATCAATAAGCTGTGTGAATAGTCACCTGAAGCATGTTTCGTGTACAATTAAAACCGTAGCAGTTGTTACCACACTGTTGTGTGGGTGCTCCAACCAAGTGGAGGGATATCCGTATACAGAACTACCACGCCTTCTCTACGGTATCGAGATATTTATATGCTCCAACCAAAACACATTAATGCTTAGAAGGTTTTCATCTGTAAATGCTGCATATTTATCAATCTCTGCCTATGCGTACACAGATATGTGCAGTTTTCCTTTTGTCCAGTATTGTCCTATCATTGCTGAGCTACATCGCCGACAACTATTACCAATGGAAATGGGTATATGCCTTAACCTTCGTACATGATGATGATGATGATGATGGTGGTGGTGGTGGTGGTGGTGGTGGTGGTGGTGGTGGTGGTGGTGGTGGTGGTGGTGGTGGTGATGGTGGTGGTGGTGGTGGTGGTGGCGGCGGCGGTGGTGGTGGTGGCGGTGGTGGTGGTGGTAATATTGATGTCTATATGTATGGGGTGCCAGGTCAGAATGCATCATTGGCTTACCCTCGGGCATTGCAGATGATAGCCGAGTGACGTCATAGCTGGACACTGGAGTCCATGTAGACAGATGATATCTGAATGGTCTACTGAACGCATGTGTTCCACGCAACTATGTCCAGGCCAAGGTAGGTCTATAATTGTGTTGGTCACCACCAACTCTGTATTGCGATTGGTACCACATGGACGTTCCTATTTCATGGAATAGAGTGGGGTGTGTAAATAAAACGACCTTTGCATTTCCGTGAAAATCTTTAAAGGGTATATTTTACACGAAGTAAATGAGTAAGCGTTAAAACATGTAGGCCTACCAGTTCATTGCCCAGATGAATACGATCCAAGTAAGGGGTGGGGTGTGTGTGTGTGTGCGTGCGTGCGTGCGTGCGTGCGTGCGTGCGTGCGTGCGTGCGTGCGTGCGTGCGTGCGTGCGTGCGTGCGTGCGTGCGTGCGTGCGTGCGTGCGTGCGTGCGTGCGTGCGTGCGTGCGTGCGTGCGTGCGTGCGTGTGTGTGATAGATGTGCTTTTTCATTGGTCCCCCAAAGTTACATGGTTTTCTAGTAGGCGTGCTCTAACTGCCTATATATGGACTGGCTAGAAGGGGCATGTTCTGGTGAGTATGTTTGTAGTAGGGAGCCCACGAGAACGTGCCTCTTAAGGCCACTCCATATATGGGCAATTAGGCCATACACACTCGAAAACCATGTAACCTATCTTCCCCTTTACTCCTCACGATTTGAAATTCTAAAAGCAAAATATTTCTACCATTTAACTTTAAGCGTATTTGGTGTGCCTTTAAACAAGCAGAATATTATATTACAAATACAATTTATATATATTTCCTTATATATTGCAATTTATGCATTGCACTCGACACATCGCGGGGCTAGCTTTGTTGGTAAGGAGTTGTAAGGGGTTTGGTGATTGGTAAAAGGCGGATAACGGATGCAAAAATTACTGAGAGGCATGAGCATTTGTTATTAAAGCAACCAAGGTTTTAAACGATATAAAACCCAATTTCAAAACAAACAAAAAATCATATTAATCTAGTTAGAATGAAATAATTCAATGAAATGATTTAACATTCTAATTTGAAATATTTCCATAAGTAACCATAAGTTGTTTCTGGATATAGGATTCCCCGATATGTCCACATCTTCACACTCTTCATCTGTATCTACAACTTCTTGCATGGTGCACCTTGAAGTGTTAATCTGGGCCTCATAGTTATAGAAGATATCTTGATGTTGATAATGCTAATGTAGCCGCTTCCCGAAGGTTTTTACAGTTGGTGCATTGATCACATTCTTTGGCAGGCTGTTCCATGTTTCGGCTACTCTGGTCACAAAGCTGTTTTGCCAGTCTCGTCTTGTCTCTTTTCTTGAAGACGTTCAGGCTGTGCACTCCTGTGTCTCTAAGTGTGATATCCAGGCCCACTACTTTGGCATATTTGTTATGTAGAATCTTAAATGTTTCTATCATCTTGCCTCGCAGTCTCCAATAGGCCAGCAATGGCAGCTTCAAGGTCCTCGGATTATCGTCATACTTTGATCCCATTTGCCCAGGAACCAGCTTTGTTGCTCTTCTGTGCTCATTCTCTATCATGGTCACATCTTTTTCTCTGGTATGGATGCGATACAGTACTCGCATATTGTAGATGTGGTGTGGCCAGGGCTTTGTAAAATCATTTGAATGTTTCCTGATAAAAAGATATAAAGGATCTGCAGATAATTCCCATCAGCTGTGTCACCTTATTTAACTTCTACTTTATGTGTTCCTCAACGGATAGTTTACTGTCAATGGTAACACCAAGATCTCTTTCTTTGTTGACATTCAACAATCTGTGCTGTGGTTCTTCTACCTTCCTTTCCCGTATGATGTATTGTCTCTCCTTCTCAGATTGTCTGCCAACGGTCATCAGTTTGCATTTGTCAGGATGGAATCTCAATAGCCAATCATCCGACCAGTCTTGTAGCCTGTAGGGGCCTTCTTGTAGGTCTACTTGACTTCCCTCTTATAATCTGGCGAAAAACCTTGGTGTCATCTGCATACAAGTGTGCATCTGTACACATTCTTTCTGGCAGGTCGTTAATGTACAGCACGAGCAGCACTGGAGAAAGAACACTACTCTATGGATTGCCACTTAAAACATCAGACCACAATGACATTGCATTATTAACTACTGTTCGCTGTTTAGTAGAAGTGACTGTATCCATCTATGTATATTACCCGTTATCCAATAGCTAGGAGGTTTGTCTAAAAGCCGCCTGTGTAGGACTGTGTCGAATGCCTTCATAAAATCTAGGTATATCACATTGATGTTACATCCCTCTTCCAGGTACTCTGACCATTTCTTCGGAACCTTCAGTAGTTGTAAATGTGTTGATCTTCCCGAGATAAACCTATACTGTCTGTCAATGAACAGGTGGTTTCGCTTCATGTGATGTATGATCTTGTCTCTGATGATAGTGTCCAGAACATTATGTAATATACAGTTAAGTCTCACAGGTTTATAGCTGATAGCCAGCTTTCTGCTACCCTTCTTAAAGATTGCTGTTATTGCGGCTGTTTACCACACCGCTGGGATCTTTTCAGTGGTCAATAACGTATATTGATGATCTCTAATCTCTTTTAGTATATTTAGTATTCTTGGGTGAACTCGTGCTGGCCCTTGAGACATATCTATTTTCAGGTTCAGATGCCTCTTTCTCACTGTTTGCCTATCTGTTTCGGGGTTATCGCTGTTCGTCCATGTGCCTGTGGTTCGATGGTAAAACACTTGAAATGAATTTCAGCAAGACATCACATTTCTCATCATCTGTTCTTGTTAAGACCTCTTCTCCCGATTCAGTTGATATTGCTACGTCTGCAATTGTAGTTGATGTACTCAGCTTATGCTTTGAGTACTTCCAGAAGTATTTCGGGTTAGACAGAGCATTTTTTGCTATAGCCTTCTCCTGATCTTAATGGATTTTTCTTGTTAGAATTCTCACTCTTTTATGTGCTCTTGTGTATGCTCGGTACTTCTCCTCTGGGCCACTTGTTTCAATCTTTCTTATCACCTTTATGGTTGTCTTGTCCAAAGTTGGGCTACCTTCTTTCACTTGGGATAGTGGAGTAACTGTCTTGTTTGGTATGAACTCTTCATCTGTGTCTCGCAAGCTATTGGTAAATATTCCCCACTGCTGCTCGATATCATTATTGTATGCTGCCAATATCTCTTCCCAGTCTGTGTTTAGAGCTGCATTCATCCCTGTGTAGTCTCACTTGCTATACAAGAACTTCGACTGTATCCATTTCTGTAGTATTTAAAAGTAAAATTCAATATAGAGAGATCCCTAGTGGTCAATAATGTAATTTTAAGCATATTTGGTGTACAATTGATTAATTGTGTCTTTAACATGGCTGTCACTAATGTCTTAACTTTGATTTTTTTTAGGAAAATGGTACATTTTGAAAAAATGTCAGTGTTTTGTTGAAAAAAAGGGCTGGATTTGTCAAAATGTAAGCAGATTTTCAGGAAATAGGGTCTGTTCTTAAGCCAAAGTTATGGCAAAAGGGTCAATTTTGTTTTCGAAGAATGTACTTATGTACATGGCCTCTTTATCGGCATAGCGAGTTGTCGGTGGGTGGGGAAGAGGGCTGGGAACCCCGGATGGATGCGTACAACCACGGTTTATTTCCAAGAACAATGGTGGCCTGTAATTAGCTCCCAGATGAAGTGACTACCTCAGAGTTTCTATGTAGGCCAACAGGAACCATTTGAAAATTTAAATAGTGTATATAGAGAAACATACCACTCATGCGATATGCCTTAGCAAACGTATCTATCCAATGATGTTGAGTATTATCCAGATACAGATCAATCAATCACTACAGTTGGTGTCTACTGCAATTGGAGTTGAAACAGGAATGGTCATCACAGAAGTCCTCTGTGTGGCCAGCATTGTGCCCTCAAGATGCACGTGATCAAGGTTGTACTGTATCAGTTTCCAGGTGCCACCAACTCCCCCACCAGCCTAGTATGGGTAGATAGGCAAGCTTCGTATCTCTCACTACCAGCTTGTCTCATTGTCAACATTTGTTTCGCCTCCATTTTCCTATCTTTACTGTTGGGTCCTGCAGCAGTGGTAAACTCTTACGCACCTTTGGGTCTGTACAAATTTTGTCATCTCCATCCTGGTAGGTATGTTGGCTTTCTGCACGATCTTGCCATGGATACTGTAGAGAAAATTCATCAATTACAGAATAAGATAATCAAAGAATTAAAGAGAAATGCATTGTGAAGATAGCGTTCTAACTCTTTATTGTTCGGAATCTTTGTTTCCACTTTCACATAAATCCCACGAGTATTCGCATAATAACTAAAATAGCAGACTCGGGTACAATTTAAGGATATCAAAATCAAGTGCTACCAGATCAATAATAACATTTGCCACTCACCTGGGTCGGTTCAGATATAAAATGTTGAATTTTGGCATATTACTGGCGTCGGAAGTAGTTCAGGACACCATTATCAACGTCATTCATAACATTCCAAATACCAAGACCATTTCAAATGACATCATCGTGTTCAGTAAAACAGTGATGGAACACGACAATGCTTTGAACACGACATTCAACAGACTCTATGAATACGCTCAACAAGAGAAATGTGAATTTAACAAAACTAGCATAAACCTTTATGGATTAATATTCAGTGCATCGGGCATTGCACCTGACCCTAAGAGCATTATGAGCAATTCAGTACGTCAGCAAATATGTCAGAAATTAAGAGTATTCTCGGAATGCTAAATTGCAGTTCCAGGTTCATTAGTGATTACACAATGATTTTAGAACCACTTAGATAATTTACACAGAAAGATGTACTTTGGTCATGGTCAAGTGAACAGGACACAGCATTTCAGAACTTAAAGACGAAATTAACAGAATCCACAGTCATAGCATACGTTGATCTCAATAAGAATATCGAGATCATATTAGTAGACGTGAGCTCCCATTGGCTTAGATGGAATACAAACACAAGATAACAATGCGGTGGCTTATGTGAGTAGAGCACGATCAAATGTAGACGTTCTGTACAGCCAACCAGAATGCGAGCCGCTAGCAGTAGTATGGGCATCCGCGATTCTAGTAGCCCAACTCATGTGCAGTAACATTTATTCTTACATGATATTATATCATACTATTTACTAAACTTTATTAACAATATTAGCTATCTTAGATATATAGTAATTACTGAGTATTTAGATATAATTCTGTATATAATTACAGATATAATAGCACCTTGTTAGACCGCATTAGGGCTAAGCGTGATGGTAGTGCTTGAAAAGACCAAATCAATGTCGATAAATTTATCGTTTCAGCTAGGACCCACCTTTGTCCATCTCGCTCCATTTATTCACACCCTTCCCATGCCATTGTCCCAACAAGCACCACATTGTCCATTCCCTCCCCAGTCCAGTCTGACCACGAGTCGAACATTGTGACGTTCAAGCTAGAGGAGGCCGTCATAGAGGAAGAGAATGTTGGAGAGGACACCAGATAAGGGTTTTTCGGAGATGCGCTCGAGCCCACATGAAAATATTGTACTGGAAGTACAGCCAGAAACCCCAACAACCACCAATGTGATGCGTATGGGCATCCAACCAGGCACGCATCACCTAGTTGTTACACTTTATTAGTGGAGATGTGTTGTGTTCAGCGCAGATCTGTGGTACATTTGATGTATTATTTTCCTCACCTATTGGTGTTAGTTCTGGTGCGTTTGTGTAGTCCTGTGGATTGTTGTCATATGAGTGTTTTTATATTCAGCATTACTATCATCATTAGTGTTGTAGTTTGTATACAATATACAATAGTTTGTATTTATGTGTTGTTTACTTTAGTAATATATTGTGTATTAGCGTGTTGTATAACATTCATAATTTTAGTTGGTCTAGCATGGTCAATATGCCAGTGGTATCATGACATCTGCCATTCTAATTATTCATGTATGTGAGTTGAAATTGGAATTGAGTTGAAATTGTGGTGCAGTTAGCACACATGTATGTTCACATAGACTCTTTAAGGGCCGAAAGTATGTATTGTGGAAGTAGTATACACGCATAGTGCTACCCGTTTTTTCTGTTGTAGCAGATAAGCATTTGTTGTTTGCCTCTTGACATATGCACAAAATGTGTCCAGTACTTTGGAATTTGGACTAACTTATCTCGGTTAGGAAATAAAAGACTACTTACTCAAAGCAATTCATTATCTGCCATTGAGGTTGTGCAGGACTGTGTGGAGATGCCAGTAGATGCGATTTTGATAGAAAGATTTTAAACTTATGGGTTATTTTCAACAGGTATGTTAGTATCTACAGTATGTGTAGTTGGCGTTAATACTATAGGGGATTTTGTGGTCACATACTTACACACACTACATAAGGAGTCGTCACATGTGCAATCTTGCACTGATCGGGTACTCACCTAACAATCATGAACGTATACTTTCATTCTGTACCTTTTCATTTTGAGCTCTGTCAGTAACCTGTAATGACTGTGGTTCAGTTTATGTGGGTAGTAGAGAGTGTAAAGTCAGTTTTGTTGTATGGACCATAGACCTACCGAACAACAAAGACTACATTGATCCAGACATTTCTCAATCAGTGTCTGAGGAGGATATTGTAGGTTCGCTGGCCAGAAACTGACAACAATAAGAATGTATGGCAGAGGAGAGGATGAAGATGTATCTTGGCCACACACTCAGGAAGTCAGTCTCCAACACAACCAGACAAGTGCTGACCTGGACCCCAGAGAAAATTGAAGAGAGAGAGAGAGAGAGAGAGAGAGAGAGAGAGAGAGAGAGAGAGAGAGAGAGACAAAGGTATATCTGGAGGTGTGATCATTTGGCCGACATCGGACAGATAGGATATTCAAGGTTACATCTGGAGAGGATTGCCCGGGTCATGGGATGCGGCCGAACTATTGTTGATGGCCTATGCTCCAAGAGAAGCAAAAGGCCAAGTTAAAGTAAGAAAGAGAATCTGATATATTTAGAAGTATTCCTTAGCCTGTGGTTGAGGTGTGAGGTTGGCTCAAGATGTGCTTGTTTGAGAAGTATGCCGTAGATAAGAATAGTACTTCAAACTATTATGTGTGAAGCTAAACAGCTTATGAGATATAAGAGTCAGTGAATACTAAATGGGTATATGGTCGATTTCATATTTTTTTCACCCAGTGCCCACGTGTTTTGCCTGTCGTGTTTGATTATTAAACCCCTTTGATACCATACACAAGCATTGCAATGGAAATCTGGGTTGGTTAGATAGGGTATGACACATGTAATTTGGGTCAACACATGCGAAACATGCGGCAGTTTCCAATCACCACTTTGACACTTTTGTTTTCCCGAATATATAGGCTTAGCTGGAAACTGGTTTCTCTGAAACATGTTTCAATTAATTTTGTTCTCTGATCTTTTATTTTTATGAATTTATGGTGTTTATGCCACTTTATCTTGCATCTGTAGTGGTCTCGTTTATTTAGTATTTATATTAGCCAATATAAACCAGCAAAGTATTTTAAGAGAGGACGTAGCTGCACTGACATAATTTGGGCACAACAAATGTTGACATCAGTAGTATTATCAAAGCATCGGGACTTCTATAAGATGGGAATCGACATGTTATGTGTATTTAACGCCATCAAGAATCACAGATCCTTCAATTTCTCCACAAGAAGATTACAATGATAACAAACTATGCCTGTTGAGACTCTTATTGGCAATCAAGAAACTCAATATTCGGGCCAAATCAATGCTTTCTGCACAGTTTGAAACATCAATAGGGTCACCACAAGTTGATGGCTTATCACCAGTGCTTTTCACTTGCTACCTTGCTACAGCAATATCATCTGACCAAACCCGCCAATTTCAATTATAGGCATGACACTAGACATGGAGTAATCAAATGATGTTGACTTTATCGAGGAGGAAAACAGTCCACGACCTGATACACTACTTTAAATAGCTACAGTGCAGCTCAAGGCTCCAAACCACCTCATAAATGAATCCAAAACAAGCTTCACTCACTTATACCTATCCGACACCATGGAAGTGAATCATAACAGTATCCCATGTCAGGGCACATATGAGTGGAGGAAGAGTAGAATCTTAGATTCCCTGATCTGCAGATCTACTGATATTGGAACTCGCTGTGTAACCGGAAATATCGCCCTTTCAGTAATTTTGGAAGCTGTGGATTTGTGCCTATGAAATCCCCATGAAAGCCAACATATAATATGATGATACACGTATTTCCATAATACTATGCAATTGCAACAGCCGGACAGCTCCGAAAACACTCTTGAACAAACTTGATTCATGTCACCGCAAGCATCTGTGAAACAGTACAAACCATCACTGGCCACGCAGTCTAATATCAAATTCAGCACTCTACAATCTGTGTAACCTTACTACCTGTGAGAGTAGTGTAACAGTGATGGTCTATGTTTGGACATGTTCTTTAAATTGCAGAAAATATGCCTGCTCAGATAGCACTAGAATTTGCTGTCAATTGTAGGTGCTAACATGTATCAGAATACCACAACATCAACTTGTTAAGTGTTTTGTGATCAGACATCAAAGAACATAATCTAGGACCACTAAAGGTGATAAAGAACCTAAAGGAGCTTCGGACACTCATAGCGGACAAGACATGCACAGTGGAGAATGTACGTCAGCTGCAGAACACAGTCACCTATTTTTAATTAAATGCTATAGGTTCGACCCCGCTCCCCAAGGTATGTGGATAGGTGTAAAAACCTGCACAGTGCCTATCCTTTGGAGGTGACCTAAAGCCACTGGTCCAGTCTGGTGTGGTGCTTGTTCCATGGGGATGTAAAAGAACTCACTCCTCCTCAGATAGCAAGACTAACCAACGTTAGGCCAAAATAGATTGTAATATTGCCCGCAACATTGAAAGTATAGGTTGGTCCAACATCATTATACTCATTGGTCTATCATTGGGCGAACATATTTTTACAAATATTAGGGAACTTTTCGAAAATTTTATTTTTTATATGTGAATATATTTAGCAAATTGGAAAAGTAAAACACATTTAATGAAATGTGTCAAACCCGTTTGCCAGGTACTTTTTTTTCTTTCATAAAAGTGTAAATATATTCTTCTTTATGGAACAGCATACAAACAAACAAATGCCTCATGAATTAAGAATTCCTAGGCTGATGCATAAATGAGATGGCATGAGACAATGAAACGATGCAGTGATCTTATGAAAATGGAATGACTTACAATGGAGTAGTGTAAAGGATGAGATGGAAACAGTCGATGAGTGAGATGTCTGATAGAGTGAGACTATGGAACGATTCAATGGATGGCATGTGTGAATCCCCGGGGAGGGTGGGAGATAAACATAAAAAATAATAAAGCTAAATAGGGCCGCATCAGCACTTAACCAAATGAGTTAAATAATATCTAGGCTAACCTAAGCTAAACTAATAATAGAAACTAATAAGGCAAATGTAAATATAGGTAAAGTGCCTAAATCCTGGCCATCTATGACCTGCCCAGCTGTCAGAAGCATCCTGCGTCTAGGCTCACTGAGTGACTGGACAGGGGTGTAGACCAGGACCAACCAATGAAATTAAAAAGTACAACAGTAATGAACAAGGTAAAGTTATACATAGAAACAGTGACTGACAGGACGAAGGAAGCTCTCGAGTCTCCAAGTATGACTCGATTCTTCCAAAGAGACCGTGAAAGATTTTGGGTCAGGTGGTGCAAAGACGACCCGATCTTTCAAAATAAGGGACCTAACAGCCCATTCATACACAGAGGCATGAATGGACTGTATCAAAGCTGACAAATTTTGAGTATATTATTAAACGAACCAAATAGATAGAAAGAGGACCAGAAAGGTATCTGTGTGCAGCCGCATGATGCCGGTGGCCTATGTCACAGTGCTGCGCACAAATACTGCACCCAATTAAAAAAATTCTACCCTATCTTAACATTAAAATTTTCCGACCATCTACAACCTGCCCAGCGATATGCTTGAACAGGGGACGTAGATCGAAAAATAAAGTAAGAATACAAAATTCTAATAATTATAAGATTTGAGGGAGGGCAATAAGGAAAGGCCCGTATTATGTTAGAAGAAATATATATGTATATAGTATGTAGATACGTAATATAGTTACATTTGGATACATTGAACAGCGAATATGCTTCACCTGCAAACACAGACAGCCAGGTATCCACATCCATGCACTCACTCACTCACTCACTCACTGCAAGTCACTGCCTATAAAGCTGTTCGCCTTGACACAAAACTTTCGCTGCGAACGTTCATCATCATCATCCTCGTTTTACGAGGCATAAGCCATTTGGCTTCTAATTGCCTCAGTGTTTATGTTGTAGTATGGCTTGTTCAGTCCAATTCAACAGTTCTTTCTTTGAAGTTGATATCTAGCTTGTTGATTTGCCTATTTCGCGAAACATGTTTGGAAGTGTAACTCGGGAAAAGAAAAACATGGTTTTAATATGTGACATAATTACATGCGAAACAACGTCATATGTCACAGAGGCATATATTACTTTATAAGTATGGAAAGGATGTTGGGATACCGCTTTCTTAGCAAACATTATCGTTCCATATAGAATAGTTTTGTCTCAGAGCGCTCTAACAAAGTGGACCTTTGAAACTATTTTTTGGACCTCCTATGGAACATAAGGCTGTTGTTGATTAATTATAGTCCATAGCCCTCTTCTGCCTGTTAGGCTTTTATGGCCTGTAGCAGGTCTTCACTGTCTTCATTTTTTTCATGGGTGTTTTGTACCTCTTTGGCATTGTATTGATTGCATACGGGCATGATTGGGAAGTTAGCCGAGTAGATGCTATTTGCATAATGTCTGTCTAGTCTTCCTTTGAAGGCGTTCATAGTTGGAGCTGTCACGATGGCATCTGGGAGGCTATTCCAGTGGTTAACAACTTGTATGAAAGCATATGGAATTGTAGGACCAGTATTAAATTGGATAGCAATCTTCTTACATGATAGGAAACAACGATACAGATTAACGGAAAAACATCTTGGGATTACATCTGGAATTCCTCAAAGGCCTGTTCTAGGGCCATTGCTATTAGTTTTATATATATATAACGATTATATATTATAGATATAGTTAATTCAATGGTAAACCTCTTTGCAGATGACACGAAAATCTTCAACATAATCGATTCTAAAGTAAATATGGAGATACTGCAAAGTGATCTTGAAATGCTATCACAGTGGAGTGATAAATGGCTTTTATGCTTCCACCCAGTCAAGTGCAAGTAGATGCATTTCGGAAAAATTTGTCCAGACAGTGACTACAAATACCAGCTACAGGGGAAATCGCTTGAAATAGTTAAAGAGGAGAAGGATATAGGAGTTATAATTGATGACGAGCTCTCGTTCGAGAAGCATATCAGTGAGAAAGCCTTTTACTACATGGTTGAGAAGACATGCATTCCATTATATAAATCACTGGTAAAAGTGCACTTAGATTATGCTAGTTCAGTCTGGGCCCCATGCAAAATCAAACACATCGATCAACTCGAATCTGTACAAAGAAGGACAACCAGGCAACTTCCTGGAATGAAGGACTTAATCCCTATGGTTGTAGTCTGGCTGCCATCTTTCATACTGTATTGGAGGTGGTTATTCGCTTTGCCTAGGTGCATAACCTTATACTTCGATGCATTAAAGCGCAGTTGCCATTTGTCTGCCCATTTGGTTAAGAAGTCTCCTCGAAACCATTAGATTTACGAGTTTAACATGTACCACCACAATGTCAATATATTCTATCTTTTGCTGTATAAATAACAAAGAAACTAGTGTACATTTTTCAACAATTTGATTGATGATGTTGCTGTCTATGACAGCAACATCATCCTCGAAATTTGTCAAATTTGTTCGGTGAACAGCCCGTTCAGGAGGACTAACATACCATGTGACCTAACAATTTTTCAATGAACGGAAACCATTCGTGCTCCTGAGCATACCACAAGCAGGCAGACAGTTGGGCAGGCACACACACACCCTGATAGCAAGCAAACGTTGGCCAAATGTTTACCACTACCTTGGGTCAACATAGTTTTGCTCATCGGCCCAACGTTGGCAATACATTATTGGGCCAATACTGAGCCAACTGGCATAAATTTATGATGATATTAAGAATATCACACCAGAGAGCATAATTTAACAATTTAAAAATTAAAATGTGAGTATTATGTTGACTTTGTTTGATTTACTGTGAAATATCCAATGCCGGCCCAACATTGGCTCAACGTTGGCCCAACGCTGGCAAACAAGTGACACAGCCCTGGGCCAACGTTGTAAAGCCAACTGCGATCTGCCAACCTGTTGCCAACATTGGCCCAACGTTATGTTTTCTGGGCAGGCACGCAAGTGCATGCATCATCATCATCATCATTTTACGAGGCTTAAGCCATTGGCTTGTTATTGCCTCGGAGTATTTTGTTGCAGTATGGTTTGTTCAGTCTAATTCAAAAGTTCTTTCCTTGAAGTCGATTTCTAGTTTTTTCTTGAATGATTTGACTGTTGTTACTTAATTAAGTCTCCTTGAAACCATTCGATTTTAGACGTTGACCCTTACCATTCTGATGCCAATATTCTATCTTTTGCTGTGTCAATACAAAGAAACTGGTGTATACTTTCCAACAATTTGGTTGATGATGTTTCTGTCTATGACAGCAACATCATCCACCAAATTTGCGGGAAAATTAACACAGTTCATCACTTAATTTAACTTCACACTATGCATGTACAGAGCTACCACCCTTCATGCTTTCTGCATTGACATCATCCAAACGAATGTTTACCTGCAAGAATTGTACTCCCAATTCCGGCCATATCACTGAATTCCTAGCCTGGCATGTTTCTGACTATGACAAAGAATATTGGCAATCCACAACAGGTGATGATCCAATTGTATCCCTTGTTTTATGCACGAACAATCCAACAACCTCATCCCCAGCTTCACAGTCATCATCGAAATCACATAGAGATTCAAATGTAAACAACACTCCTACTGCGAATAGAACAGATGGCAATCCGATTAATTGTGAGACTGTGTGTAATACCAGTCAGAGTGACACAATACAGTCAATATATATCACAAATGAACTATTATCTGCTATGTTACAGCAGATTGAGCAGATCAAACAAGGCCATTACTCACTGCAAGATCAGATATGCAAAATCAAACAAGAAAAAGCTATTAGCATAAATCAGATTGCATCACATGATCATGCTAAGGCCATCAAACGTAATATCAGACCTAACCAAACCAACAAACATATCACACTGACACCAACATTAACTCAGACACGTGATAATTACTCAACATTACAAGAAATGCATATCACAGGGCCTCCAGGTCCAGCAGCACATGATCCTGCAGATCACATTATTCAGCACAAACCAAACAGCATTGGCACCCATAACAGGCAGATAACTACTAGGATGCCTCCGGGTGGGGTGGCATATCAAAAACATCCTCACATTACTCAGGCACATACAAACTATATTGTAAATACCGACACTGTAAAGCCTGGGAACAGAAGCTCCAGCCACGTTGCTCAAGCAACAGCCATAATATGAGCACTATCAGTCACCCCACAACAGATCTGCTACCCAGCAGGCATACAACAATACAAGCCGACAGTTACAAAACAAACTGCCACCAACTCATACATGTATCAGTAAAAGCAACAAAGTTTTAATTATTGGCAGCTCCACCCTGAGAAATCTCAGTAGCAGATATATTTCGACTGAAACCATTACAGTTCGGTCTTATGGTGGTGCCCGAATTAGTGAGGTCACTGGTCAGCTAGAGCAATTGCTATCAATGGATACATTCAATTCCATTGTCATACACGTGGGCTCCAATGACATTGGCAGGTGGAAAGTGCGTGGCATGATCAATGATTATGATGCACTAATTGGACAAATTAAAACACTAGCACCAGGTATTAAAAAATATGGGGCATCTCTACTGCCACGACCTAGTAATAACTATGCCAATAACATTGTCACAGAGTTCAACGACATGCTCAGATCTCTTTCCATATGGCATAATATAGTCTTTGTAAATAATAGGTAATAGTAAGAATTGTTTGTGAACCACAATGGTGAAGCCAATGCGGAACTTTTCAGAGACTACATCCATCCTAACTACTGTAGAGTAAGATTACCCTCTGATGACATTATCAATTACCTTGCAATTAACACTAACTCAACCCGAACTAGTACTCATCTAAGAAAACCCATATTCCAGAATTTTTAGGTGCGAAATTATTAGGGAGAACAATAAGGTAACCAGCTATTTTCACAATACAGTATCAGCCAAACCACTAAAACTTAGCAACAGGTACATCCCATTACCTGATGAATGTTTGACTACATTAAAACAAGATGATGTCTTTTACATTCAGGATGTTCCTCTTACCATATTATCTAAAGCACTATCTCAAATTCAAGCCTGCCCAAATCCTAGGACCACACAAACAAAAAATATAACAACAACTCAGACAAAAGAACGAAGTACAACTCCAATAACATATCCAAAACGTGGTAAGCCATCTGCCAAATCAACGACAGTCATGCAAACTCACTGCCATTATAGCCCAAATCCTAAATCCAATCATTGCTCTGTAGAAGAGAAGTCTGAGAATAGTTTGAAATGCGGGTACACCAATGCTGATAGCTTGCTAAACAAACGTGCTGAATTCCAAGCAAGATTAAATGGTATGGAAAAACACCCAGATACATTCTAATAACAGAAGTGTTCCCTAAAAATTCTAGATTTATACTCAGTAAAGAGGAAATGGTCATACCTGGATATGACATCTTCCCAAAAGACTTCTCAGAACAAACTGGTAGGGGCATTATGATATTTGTCAAGCAACTTGAGAGCTAATGAACTCAAGCTAAATAATGACTTCGATAAACACAGTCTTGTTAAAATAAATCTAGACGCCAATGAAAATTTATTAGTAGGGGTAATTTATAGAAGTCCTAACAGTAGTAAAACAAATAACAATCTAATGAACAATCTGTTGCACAATGTTACTAGTAAGACAAAAGAATATTCACACTAGTGCTGCTAATCGATTTTAGATGATCGATCGTTGATCGATTGAATCAGTGATCAATTATGAAAATTCGTAATCGATTATCACTATTTTATTATTAATCATTTATTTATTTTAAATAATTAATTTAAATACTTAATTCCACCTGCAATTTCGTCCAGATTTCTTGATTGCTCTGTACGAATCACAAAACGCTAACTGCGTTTTCTATTTAATTGAATTCACTGCTGCGTCCTTCCATGGCAGTCCATTGAAGTGCACTGCCTTTCCCCGCCCTGCTTTGTTCATCAACCAATCCAACACAGCGAGCGTGTACTGCACGATATAATGGGCGTACAGGCGCTGTCAATCACTCACCTATTTACTTTTATCAATCAATCATTGGCTAGTTTGAGTCGTTTGAGAGGCGGGCTCTTAGTACGCGTTAGATTTATCAAATCTGTTGACTATGTATGAGAAAAGTGGAGATGCTACCTTAGTCCCTGTCGCATTTGCACTGTTCAGAATTATGAGAATATCGATCAACGATCGATTAACTGATCGATTGAACTGTCAATTAATCGAATACCTAGATAATCGAGAATTAGCATCACTGATTCACACAATGATATGTGGTGATTTTAGCTTTCCGAAAATTCAATGGGAATCATGGGTTGGAACTGAAGGTAGTGAAGAATTTTTAGAATTCCTCAGATACTGCTTTCTCCTCCAGAAATTGACAAACCCACCTGCTTAAGAGGAAATAACAGTCCCGATTTCTTAGACTTAATTTTATGTAATGATGATAATCTTGTGTCCGACATTGAGTATGGGAGTCCACTAGGAAGCAGTGACCATGCTGTCATTACATGCAATCTCCAGTGTATAGACAAATATGAGATCTGTGACAAGGAGAAAGTAAACTATGATAAAGGAGACTATGATAAAATGAGAAATGAGCTAAATAGGAGAAGACATGTTCTCTTTATTCTGCAGAAGACTAAAGCTCGCCGAAGATAAGTACATACCAAGGTACAATTTTAACAAAATCTGGAACAGAAAAATAGCACCAATTACACCCAGAATTCTCCCAGAAATGATAAAGAACAAAAACGATGTTCATGTTGGACATAACATATGAAAACCTGGAATGAAGTAGATAGACTGGTGTACACCCATCTCCGGAATAAACTAAAAACACTAACTAGAAATGCAAAACAGGGTAAAGAGAACGATATTGCCAAGAGTGTAAGATCTAACCCCAAAAAATTCTGGTTTCATGTAAATCGTCTGAGGAAGATCAGCACAAGAATACCAGAACTTTAAGTTGAAGTAGATGGCTCCATGCAGAAAATACAAAATGATGCTGATAAAGCAGAAGCATTAGCAAAATTCTACAGCACTGTTTTTTATTAATGAAAATACAGCACAGATCCCATTCCTTGATAAACGAAATTACATCAATAATTCTGATGATACTGAATTCGATGGTAATGAAACTATTAAGCTTTTAGAATCTATCAATATCTCCACGTCACTGGGGCCTGACAAAATCAACCCACGTCTCATCTATGAGCTCAATGAAGTCATCTCCACACCTCTTACTTTGACATTCGACAAATCTTTCACAGCAGGGAAGGTACCAAGTCAATGGAAGCTAGCTAACGTGGCACCAATCTTTAAAAAGGGAGCAAAAAAAGGAACCTGGCAATTACAGGCCAATAAACCTGAAAAGTATAATATGCAAGCTAATGGAAAAAGGTAATTCGAGACAAGATAGTCAAGCACATGAAAGAAAATCACTTATTCAGTACCAAACAATTTGGCTTCATTAAAGGAAGGTCTACTACACTACAACTACTAAACATATTAGATCAATGGACAAAAATTATCGATGCCTCTGGTGAAATAAATGTTATATGCATGGACTTTATGAAAGCCTTTGATAAAGTCCCCCATGAAAGGCTTATGGTGAAACTCAAAGCTTATGGATTTAGTGACAGAATGTGTAATTGGATAAGGTACTTTCTAAAACAATGCAAACAGAGGGTACATGTAAACAACACATCCTCGTCTTGCCATGATATTAATAGTGGTGTGCCACAAGGAAGTGTAATTGGACCTATCTTATTCGTCATCTACATAAATGATCTCCTGGATAACATAAGTCTATCTATTTGCTGATGACACAAAGATATATAAAGAAATTAAAGATAGCAAAGACATCGATATAGTCCAGAAAGACCTTGACTCCATGAATGACTGGACAAATACTTGGCTCCTCAAATTCCATCCCAGCAAATGTCACATCCTAGAAATAAAATCAAAACCATACAATCACAACAAAAATACTATCTATACAACGTTGATGGATCTCGCATAGCTCTAGAACATACAGAATTCGAAAATGATATTGGTGTAGGCCTACTCATAGACGGGCAACCAAATTTTAGTAAACACATACAACAACAAGTAAACAAGGCTGCTGACAAGATCATGGCAATAATTTGGAGAACTTATATATATCTAAGCGAGGAAACATTCAGTTTACTATACAAGGCATTGGTACGACTACACATTGAATATGCAAATAGTGTGCGGTGTCCATACAAAGAGAAAGACCTCAATCACATCACTAGTGTTGAAAATGTACAAAGAAGAACAACCAGGAAGATTCCTTCAATGAAGGGAATGAGCTATCCTAATAGACTGAAAAAATCTAAATCTCCTGACATTAAAATACTGTAGACTTCGTGGCGACATGCTAGAAGTTTATAAAATTATGCACGGGCACTATGATAAACAAGTAACACAAAATTTGTTCACAATGAACCATTCAATATCCAGAGGACTCACAGACAAACTGAAAAAGAACTGCTTCTCATATGAATTTAGGAAACATTATTTCACAAATAGAGTAATCGTTGTCTGGAACTGACTCAGGGACAAAATCGTAATGTTCCCAACCATGAACACATTCAAGAATAGGCTAGATAAGCACTGGCATAATCAAGACATAAAATTTGACTACAAAAGCCGAATTACACTATAGTCTAGTAATATTAATTATACTATTAAAACACAGAGCCTTATTAGCCTGCGTTCTGTACAATCTATCTTATCTGATCTTATCTTGAAGTTTAAAATGCGGGCACACACATATACACGCATGCATTCGGGCACGCACGCACGCACGCACGCACACACACACACACACACACACACACACATGGGAATGGGGAAAACACATGCATATCTTGTTTACATTGTTGTTATTATTATTATTATTATTATTATTATTATTATTATTATTATTATTAGTATTATTATTACTATTGTCATATATAATAATACGGCCTAATTTATATCAACATTTCTTGGTGCAGCATTATTATTATTATTATTATTATTATTATTATTATTATTATTATTATTATTATTATTATTATTATTGTCATATATAGCAATGCGACCTAATTTGTATCAACATTTCTTGCTGCATTATTATTATTATTATTATTATTATTATTATTATTATTATTATTATTATTATTATTATTATATACAACTGCATCATCCACACCAACAATTACGGATGCATTATTATTATTATTATTATTATTATTATTATTATTATTATTATTATTATTATTATTATTATTATTATTATTATTATTGCAGATGTGTATTTTACATTCTAGTTGTTATCCTGGCAACTGGGTAGATACTTGTTTTTGTACTGCCATGGTGGTGACTTCTGCATTCATGTCATTGGTTTGGATTTTTAGTATCTTTCTCAAGTTCAAGTTCAAGATTATTTATTTTGATATAGAATATACATTTACAGTTTCACAACAGGTAGTCCACCAAAGGCAGAGCCTATGTGGCGGTGGACCCCTACATATAACATATAACATATAACATATAACAACAACAGTATAGGACATGAGAATACTGAATACATACGGTTAACATGTTATAGTCCTATATATACATATAGTTAACTGTCTCGCTGCCAAGCCTCTGCAGTCTACATTTTCCATGGAGCCTAACTCAGGGTATGCTGAGTACCTCTAAAACAATTTGCCCGAACGTTGTCGGTGGCTAAGCCACAAGCAACTTTCAGTCAAATTTTTTCTAAAATACCCAGCCAATCCAAAGTCATTGCCAATTGGAGTTATTGTCCGCTTCCAGCAGTCCAACAGTTAATAGACGTATGACAATTTACATTTTTACAGGGAAAGACATGACAGAGGGACGTGTGCTTATCTTGCTTAAGTTAATAATTCTATATTACATATTCTTATTATCAATGACAAAGTATTTTTAGGGTGTGATGGTAGAGTTAGTTGTTTGGTAGTTACCATTATGACAGATATTCTTCTTATTATTAATATTATTATTATTATTATTATTATTATTATTATTATTATTTGTTCTGGTGACTGGGTGCAAGTATGAGAATAGCATGCCATGATGGTGTGTGTTTTCCAGAGTCTATTAGGTTTCTATAATCTTCTTTTTGATATTCTGCTTAAAGTCCTGTAGCTTTATGATGTCTGTGCGTGTGCTTGTGTCTGTATTATTCCATAACTGAATTGCTTTGTATGAGGGTTTTTGTTGTGCTGCTTTTGTTTGGTGGTGTGTTGAATGGAGGTTATCTCTTGTTCTTGTGTTGTGAGGATGCAATTGTGTATTGAGCATAAAAATGTTAGATAAGGATGAGGGTAAGTTGCCATTGTGGAAGTCCCTTAAGATTGTGTATAGTTGGAGCCCTCCTATGTCCTCAAGTTTTAAGACCTTTTCTGATTTAAAGATATCCTGGCCACCTGCTGTTTGTGAAAATAGTTTAATAGAATGCTTTTGCAGAGATTTTAGTTTTTTAAGTCTAGCTTGAGATGTATTAGTCCAGATAGCATTGCAGTAGGTGATGTGAGGAAGTATCATTGTGCAGTACAGGGTTTTAATAATATTAGGTGTTAGATAGGGTTTCAGTCTGCGAATGATGCCAATGCTTTTTGCTACCCTGGTAGTAATAATTTCAATATGCTTCTCCCATGTTAAATTTTTGTCCAGATATACTCCTAAAAACTTAGCATATTGTGCTTCTTGAATTATCTGGTTGTTGATATAGAGGTTTGGGAGAGCTATTTCTTTTAGTTTCTTAGATTTTGTGAATAGTATATAATTAGTTTTTGATACATTTAAGGACAATTTGTTTACTTTAAACCAGTCTATTAATTTTGCCATTTCATTATTGACATTTTTGTATAGAATTTCTATATCCTTGTGGCTGCAGAAAGCATTTGTGTCGTCTGCAAAAAGTATTAGTGAGAGATGTTTGCAGACTTTGGGTATGTCATTCATATATAGGAGAAACAGCAGGGGCCCAAGAACTGAACCTTGGGGAACACCACAAACTATATTTTTGTATTCATAGATAGCCCCATTGAATTGTACACACTGTTCCCTGTTTGACAGGTAACTCTGTATCCAGTTCAATGCAGTACCTCTTATTCCATAGTATGCAAGCTTTTGCAGTAAAATTGTATGATCAATTGTATCGAAGGCTTTGGAAAGATCCAAGAATACACCTAGCGTATGTTCATTATTCTAAGATTATTATTTTAATATTTTGTTTAAAAGAGCTTTGTGTAAGAATTTGTGTGCGTATATTTATATCTGTGTTGTTCCAGAGTTGTATTGCTCGGTGGGATGGTTTTTGTGTAGCTGTCATTGTTCTGTAATAGGTTTGGTGTAAGTTATTCTTAGCTCATGTGTTGTGCGAGTGTATATCGGAGTTGTTCCTAAAAAGGTTTGATAATGAGGAGGGTAGATTGCCATTATGGTAGTCCCTTAAGATAGTGTATAGTTGGACAGCTCCAATGTCTTCAAGTTTTAGCATTTTTTCGGTTTTAAAGACATCCTGGCCCTCTGCTGGCTGTGCGAATAATTTGATTGCCTGCTTTTGTAGTGATTTTAGATGTGCTAGTTTGGTTTTATGCGTGTTAGTCCATATTACATTGCAATATGTGATATGTGGAAGGATCAGTGTACAATATATAGTTTTTAGAATATTAGGGGGAAGATATGGCTTAAGTCTGCGCATGATACTGATGTTCTTTGCTACCTTGGATCTCACTATTTCTATATGCTTCTCCCAGGTTAAGCTTTTATCCAGCTAGACGCTGAGAAATTTGACATATTGTGCTTCGTGAATTTCTTGATTATTTACATGCATTTTGGGGAGAGCTATTTGTTTTAAATTCTTAGATTTTGTGAAAAGTATATAGTTAGTTTTATCGACATTCAGAGATAATTTATTCACTTTAAAACCAGTCTATGATTTTTTTCATTTCATTATTTACATACTTGTATACAGTGTCTATGTCCTTGTTACTACAAAGGGCATTGGTATCATCCGCAAACAATATTAGTGAGAGGTGATTACATGCTCTGGGTAGGTCATTCATGTATGGTAAAAACAACAGAGGTCCAAGAATTGATCCTTGTGGAACGCCACAGACTAATTTCCTGTCTCCTGACATGGCCCCACTGAATTTTACACATTGTGTTCTGTTAGCTAAATAGCTATATATCCAATTTAATGCAATGCCCCTAATTCCATAGTCGGCTAGTTTTTAAAGTAATATTTCATGATCAATAGTATCGAATGCTTTGGAGAGGTCCAAGAATACACCTAGAGTGTGTTCATTTCTCTCAAGGGATGTGGTTCTTTTTTCAAGCATATCCACAATGGCAAGCATGGTAGAGTGTTTTTCTCTGAAGCCGTACTGGGATTCATAGATTATAGAGTTTTTATTAAGATATTTTATAGTTCCATTGTAGTATAATCTTTCCAGAAGTTTAGAGAAAGGCGGAAGTACTGAGACTGGCCTATAGTTAGTAAAATCAGATGGGTCTTTAGCTTTGAATATAGGTGTTACGCATGCAGTTTTTAATCGGGATGGAAGTATACATTTTTAATCGGGATGGAAGTATACCCTGTGAAAATGATAGATTGCAGATGTGATTCAGTGGAGTTAGTATTTCTCTAGTACAGTTTTTACAGATTTTCCATTTAAAGTTATCAATGCCGGCACTCTTAGTTGGGTTAATTTTCATTAAGATTTTGTAAATTTCTTCATTGTCAGTAGGGGTGAGGAACATTGGGGATTGGTAGTCGCCTGTCAGATAGTCTTACACATTTATTCCCGGACTGGTCTGTATTTTTTAAGATAAATTAGGCCCAATATTTATAAAGTATTCATTAAATTTATCCTCAATTTCTTTTTTGTCAGTTATAATTGTAATATTATAAATGAACCGGGATGTTTCTGAACTGCTTTTTTGTTTATTCAATAGTGTTTTTATTATTTTCCATGTTTCTTTTATATTGTTCTTTTGCTCTTCAAATTTATAATGATAATAGTTTACCTTTGCCGTCCTGATTATCTGATTTAATCTGTTTCTGTACTTTTTAAATTGTGCATCATTATTTCTTGATGGAAATTGTATAAAATTTAAATACATCTTATTCTTCTTATGGCAGGTAGCTATCAATCCTGTTGTTAACCAGGGTTTATACTATAATTATAGAGCTCTAGACAAACCATGTAATCCAAAAATGACTATTAGATAATGTAGCTAATCACCAAATTTATTGAATTAGCTGATAATAGGATACAATGTCCTAATTAGCTGTACATGTTATGATTATGATATATGTGGGTGATCCTATCACGAGGAGGGATATACGAACAACAACAACAACAACAAGAATCTTTAATGTTTGCATACTCATTTGTACTATTTCGAAGAGTCAGTTGATTCAATAAGATAAGTTATCTTGCGCATGAATAGCGTGTCATAATGGGGGTCTCAAAGAGAAATAGAGATATCCTATTTAGCAATTATAATGACAATGAGACCGACGGTCACGATGTCATCGATGATCTAGATGAGTGAGTTTCAAGGATTTAAAATGATTTGCTTTCAAATAATATGAAAAAATGCATTGCCTATAAGTGAACACGCGTATAATGCAATTTACGGGTCCCAACCACCGCTTCCACTAGTGATACAATAAATGTATATATGGTCAAATGCAATCGATCACAGCAGCTCTCGAAATCGATGCTCTGTCTATATCTAGACTTTGCTAAGGCATTTGACTGTGCCACACAAACGACTTCTTCTTAAACTAGAAAAATAGGGTATCCATGGTAACCTACTAAAATGGATTGAGGATTTTCTTACTAACATAGCCCAACGAGTTGTCGTGAATTGATGCAAATCAGTTCAAACTCCTGTCATTAGCGATGTGCCCCAAGGTAGTGTACTAGGACCACTTCTTTTCATCTATTACATAAACGACCTTCCTGATGTAATTAAGTGCTCTACAATTAACATGTTTGCTGACGATACAAAAATCTACAAAGAAATTAAATCATCAATTGATGCAATCGAACTACAAGATGACTTAAATAGCGTAACGAAATGGTCTTCTATCTGGCAAATCAAATTCAATGCTGACAAATGCTGTGCTATGCATCTAGGTACAGCTAATATTAAACATTCATACTTCATGAACTCTCTTGATACAAATATTAAGCTGGTAGAAACAACTGTCGTAAAGGATTTAGGTCTGAATGTAGACAACCAACTAAAATTTAGCTTCCATTGTCAAATCCAAGTATCAAAAGCTAATAAGATTTTAGGACTGATAAGAAGGTCTCTCACCCATTTAGACTCTTCAACTCTAGTAAGGCTGTACACTTCGCTAGTTAGACCTATACTTGAATACAGGAACGGTCCAACACTAGAAAATGTGCAGCGAAGAGCAACTAAAATGATACCCGCAATAAGAAATTATACTTATTTAGACCGGTTAAAATATCTGAATCTACCATCTCTCTATTACGGTCGATCACGTGGGGATATGATTCAAACTTACAAATACATTCATGGCCTTTATCGTGTTCAGTGCCCATTCTTGGAGATAGACAAACAAAGCATCACTCGGGGACATAATTTTAAACTCACTAAGAGCCGAAGTAACAAACTAATTAGGCAGAACTTTTTTGCAAACCGAATTACGAATAGTTGGAATAGCTTACCAAATGAAGTAGTTAGTTCCGTAAGCCTAAATATCTAAAAAAATAAACTGGATTAATTTTGGTCAGATTCTTTGTATACACAAGAGCCAGTACACAATCATTATCTTTCCTTTACCTCGAAACAAATTAACTAAGCAATTAGCATAATGTAGTCGCCATCTATCTACTGGCATTTTGCCTATAGGGGTAGTATATGATAAGTATAAGTATGTATTGTATCGTACTCATGTCCTTTGTAATATAAAATATCCATGTAAATGTATGATCGAGTTGCTTAAATTCGTGAGTACCGAAATTCGTGAATTTGCTTTTATCGCTCTCGTTCTATGATGTAACGTTGCATGGAACGCATCTACACAGTAGCCACTTTTTGATTGACAGTTCTGAACCCTTTGACAAAGTTTTGAGCAAAATACGGTCAAAACAAGAAACTTTTCATACAATTACTGATGGTAGTGATACAAATTGCAAGATTCCTTAATGTACTTTCTTAGATTACTTACTTGCGCTTATTTAGCACCTAAAATGAGCAATTTTCACAATCCAAAGTTACCACCTGCTTTGGTTACATTTTCCCGCCGCGTTGGATTAGACTGATTGACGATAGCACGTCTAAATTTTATTGGAGAGGCTCTAGAGGAAGGGGTGGGTGCTTATCAATGATTTACCAAAATGTCAAAATTAACATAAAGTGCACACATGGTTTTTTTAACGATAGACATTTTTTTATTCTTCCCTTTATGCCTGCTGAACATGTTTTATAGACCCTAACGTTAGTTCAATTCTTCAGCTCATTAATGTTTATGAATTTCATGTGACATCACTACCTAACGAAAGCGGCATCCATTTGGGTCTTTTTCTTTTCAAATGTATCAACTACTTTTATAGTTTATACATTCATTTGTAGGACTAATTTATGGGTTAAAACGGGAACAATTAGCAGTTGAAACATTCAACAAACCAATACCGTGATATTTAAGGATTTACAAGCATGTACCAGGCAGCTGAAGATGCATAATCACCAATTCACGAAATTCGGTACCGCTATTTCACACATAACCTGGTGAGGTGGGTCAGTTCAAATGCTTGGAATCTGTTTAAAAATTAAAGTTTTGTGCTGAAACTTTTGCATTTGTATTCGGAAGTGTTATTTTACATTGTGTTAAATTTTTGCGCAGATCTGTTTAAGAGTTTTCTTTCACGAGTGCATTACTTGCTTAGATTCACGAACTTCGGTACCCATTGTATATATAAATGTTATATGTATAAACATAATATTATAAATTTATGTTAAATGTCAAGGGTCCACCGCATCATAGGCATTGCCTTTGGTGGATGCCTGTATTGAATTGTTGAATTATTTACCGATATGGAAATAAAGAATCTTGAAGTCTGGGAGTATTGTATTTATAGATCCCCCTGTGATAGGAAAACCGTCCATCAATCCATGCCATGGGCTATGCCACTCAGTGTAGTCTGATCTACCAGTTTCGAAGGATGAAGATCACTCGGCTACGCATACCCTACTTTACCAAAGATGATGTTTATGGTAAGATGCGAATTACTTGTGTGCTTTGCGACGCTTTTGAAAAACCACCATCTAACGAATACAACATGACTTTGATGTTGTAACAGGGGTATTAGCGGTAACGGTAGCGCAAATCATCTTGTCGTGGGGAACAAATTGAAATGGACGAAAAAAATAAATAATTAGCAAAATGATGGTCATGGCACAAGAGGTCACAGCTTCAAACTTAAAGCAACGTTTTAAATCTAATACACGGAAGAGATTTTTCAGCATTCGGGTGACAAACTACTGGAATGGTATACCTGAGTCAGTTGTCACAGCTCCTACACTCAATACATTCAAGTGAAGACTCGACAAGGTTTACAAAGATCAGATGTTCAAAAATGACTTTCCCATCGAACTCGTCCGCACCCACCCACATGTACAACAGGTACAAGAGGAATTGATCCAAGTTATTGCTGATGAATATGAAGATTTGCTACACTGTCGAGCCTAATCAGCAGAAAAGGACTATGAAACAAGTAAACCAAAAAACATGTAAATAAACAGAAAGATATGGTGCACTGCGGTAAATTTAAAGATAGAAAATCAAAAAGTAAAAAATGTAGCCTAAATGGAGTGCACCGCTGCAACAGCCGCCAGGTGGCGCTGGTGCATTGTGAGACATCCTCTCTAATGAGGTCGTATTTGACATTACGCGAGTTTGTACTTTTGTTATTCATATCTTGTCTATTTAAGTAGTTATAGTTCATATATACGCTGATTCTAGTTACTATGTTTAATACCATATCATTACTGGCAATATATATTTAATACTGACTTTAATAGTGTCCAAACTCGACATTTTCAAACGTCATTCAACGTTTCCGTGATTTAAAGCATCACCTTTGGACCGAGTTTGATACACATAAATGTCGCCGCTGTCAAGTAATCAATGTCGCTGCTGTCAAATAACTAATCAGATGTCGGTGTATTATTTAATCCACTTGTAAATAAAGAGATGTAAATTTACAAGCAAGAGCGTCACCAGGATTAGGTGGCTGGGGGAAAAGATTAGACAGAGTAGCCATCTCTACCAGTACTGGGAAGGGAAAGTATGTAGGCCTGTAGGCTAGGCAAATATAAAAAAACTGTAGGAGTTAATTTTATCAAAGCTTGTTTTAAAAAATATTCAGAACAATAGTTTTTACAACCCATCCCCTCCCCACACACAACCACCCCCAGCACTGTGTATGACCAATCTTATTCACATGGTGACACGTCATGTATTGCAGTAGCAACCATTTACATCATAGTAGCGATCATCTATCTATCTAGCCTATACATAGCCTCCATTCCCTATTGCTTGCTGCATGGTGGAGAGGGATACTCTGTCTACTATCTGCTTGCCCGCCCGCCCGCCTTTTAATGCTTTACTGGTCAAGGCAAAGACCGGCTTGTCCACTTGCAGGCCAACTGAAGAGAACCTTTGAAAATGTACCACTTGAATGCCTGACTCGATAACTGAAACAGTCATTTCAAGGGTACATTTTCAAAAATACTCTTCTCTTGTCCCAAAAATGGACATTCAATAAGCAAATGTTTTGATATTCAACTCTTGATCAAATTTAGCCATTAAAGGGTTAAATTTATGCATTCTATGATCCATATAACATTCTATTTAACCTTTTATAACATACAGAGCTGAAACACTGGAATAATGAACATACCGTCAGTTCCATGGTGACTTGTAGCCAATAATACAAAGAATTAAAATGCAATAGAGTTATTTTCTTAATTTAATCTGGTAGCAAAGACCTGACTATAACCAAATGTGAATGTAAACTGGAATTATCTATCACCTTCCCTTGTGGACAGCATGCATAAAGGGTCCGTGACTTATGGGACGTTTGCGGACCACCGTTTTATACCCTGCTCAGTCACACTGCAAGTACTATCTCAGTTTGAGAGGCAGCTTGCATGTGACTATAATTCTATTACGAGATACTTGTAGCTTTCTAAAACAACCATAGCGACATACATCCTATTTTTTTCATCATGGCAGCAGTGAATTATTCACTGTGACTTATGGGACAAGAAATCGTGACTGATGGGACCGTATCTAAAAAATATCTGCAGGTGTCACCCTGAGACATTATCTTAATAGAATAGTGGAACCATTAAAGTATTAAAAGAGGCAGTATATTCATTAGTAATGATCACTTTATTTTAAGCAAACACAACAACAGCCTAAAAGTTTTTATTCTATAATTACTAATGCCTATACCGAAGAGTGAAAACTTATTATCTTGATTCATGATGCAAAAAAACTGCATATTTTTAATATGTATTCTCAAATAATGCGTAAAAATAATAAAATGTTTAATACAATGGTCACAAATTCAGCCATGTGTCAGTTTCAGGACCTTTAAAATTGTGACTGATGGGACAAATATCATGACTATAGTGATACTTTATACATGCCTCTGGCATTAACTAGCATGGGCTCTTTCCATTCTGGCTTTTATTTGCTCTTCATTATACCAAACTGTGTTTTTCTCTGGTTCAAACACATAGGTTTTTCCAGAGCTAGATGGCTTAAGGCATCTAATTTGATGTATGTTTTCCTTTACATCTACTATAGATCCATATTTAGTTATGGAGTCATAATCGACAATTACCCATTGTCCACAAGCATACTCATTTGGTGAAGGGGATGAATCGATCTCTTCGGGAGCATGGTCATCATTTACATGTACTACATCATTCTTATTACCTGTTGGCCCACTCACAAATGAAAACATTGCCATTTTTGATGTCTTAATAGAAGAATAAGTAGCATACATAATAATAATATATGGCTCAATAGCTTCAAAATAATGAGCTGAACGGCTGCCAGATAGTGTTTTAATTTCTTGTCCATTTGGTTTCCAGAAACCATCAAGCTCAGTTTTTTAAATTCAATCATGTCCTTATCAATATATACCACATTGATGTTTGGGCAGACATTGGTAGCTAGTTTGGCAAATTCAGCTGAAGATGCAATATCTAATTTCTCACTTCTCACCTTTTCACCTTTTCAGACACTCATGTTTTAACAGTCCCTCCAATAGAGCTGGGCGGTCTGACGGTAGTACCGTGAGGACCGCGGTATACCGTGACCGTTGGCATTTCCAAATACCGTGAATACCGTCCATAATGTTTGAGCAATATTTGAGAAATATATTCATAAAATCTGACTTGACCAAGGGTAAGTGCTAATAGTGCCAAAAATACAGGCATCCCTAACTATTAGCTGAGTTCAGGTGAAAGGGTTGTTGTAAAAACAAACGTCAAGACGTCAATTACAAAATAATGACAGGCAGACTTGTATGTCAAACGTACGTCTTGAAAGTCTCACGGTAAAATTGCTTTATTTAAAACATCTAAACTCATTCTCTGGCTGTCCGCCGGTAGTAATTACACTATAATATATTCCCTATGTGTCCGTTTCTATTATTAGCTCACCTGGCCAGAATGGCCAAGTGAGCTTATGCCATGGCGACCGTCCGTCGTCAGTCCGGAGTCCGCCTGTCCGTCTGTCCGTCCGTCAACTTTTTCCTTTAAACGACTTCTTCTCAAGAACCACTAGGCCGACATAAGTTATCTTTGGCAGGAAGTATCCTTAGGGCATAGGGATCCAAGTTTGTTCAAACGAAGTCGATCGGCCAATTTGGCCGGTGGCCAATTTGGATTTCGGCCGATTTTATGAAATGTCTTTAAAAATCTTCTCCGAAACCGCTTGGTGGATTGAAGCAAATCCCATGAAATATTATCTAGGGCAACAGCTGAACGAAGTTTGTTCAAGGGAACTTGATTGGCCAAATGGTTCAGCGGCCATTTTGGTTGACCTAGTTTTAGCGAAAATGACTTCTCCAGAACCGCTGAAGGGATCAGGCCGAAATTTGGCAGATATGATTAGGGACTAAAGGCCATTAAAGTTTGTTCAAGGGAAGTTAATCCGTCAAAAAACATGGTGCAGTCGGCCAATCAAAATACAGCATGTTTGGTGGCCATATTGGATTTTTTTATTTGATGGATTTTGAGGCTGAAATTGGTTTTATATAGGTTTTTTGGGTATTCTGATCACAAATTTGCAATTTTCAAAGCTGTCGGATAAACGGTTCGGTGGCCATCTTGGATCATTTTCCCGCCAAAAGCTCCCATACTAAAGCAATTGGAAAGTTAAAATGTCTACTTTTCGAGAACTTATGGGACGATTTCAATTAAATTTGGCAGGAAGCATCCTTAGGTTGTAGAGATTCAAATTTGTTCAAAGGAAGCCGATCGGCCAATTTGGCCTTTGGCCATCTTGATTTTTGGCCGATTTTTTAAAACGTCTAAAAATCTTCTCCGAAACCGCTTGGTGGATTTAAACAAACCCCATGAAATATGATCTATGGCAAGAGCTGAACCAAGTTTGTTCAAGGGAACTTGATTGGTCAAATGGTTCGGCGGCCATTTTGGTTGACCTAGTTTTAGCCAAAACAGCTTCTCCAGAACCGCTGAATGGATCGAAATTTGGCAGATCTAATTAGGGATTAAGGGCCATTAAAGTTTATTCAAGGGAAGTTGATCCATTAAAAAAACATGGCCGCAATGGGCCAATCAAAATACAGCATGTTTGGCGGCCATATTGGATTTTTTAATTTGATGGATTTTGAAGCAAAAATTTGTTCAGTACTGGGTTATGAGTATGCTGATTTCAACCATGCCATTTCTGAGTCTATCAGATAAACGGCTTGGCGGCATGTAGTAAAATTGGCATTTAGTACAGGTGGTCTTTATAGCATGTTTAACTGCATTCTAAAACCCTTGTAATCATTTGACAGAGTGACAAAACTCACTTAGCAGCAGTTGTTCACTAGTTCAAAATAATAATTTGACTGAAAGTCATTGCTGCCTTAGAATGCAACAACTTTCTGTCAAATAAATATCAAAATGTTCAGTCATATATGTCAGCACACACAATATATATCTTAGATATTTAACCAGCATAGGAAAACATTTAATCTTGTAATTTAAAACCACAACTCTAATTCTCAGGATTTAAATGAAATTAATACCCTGTGAGGTAGTGAGCTGATGAAGTGTACCATATTCACATACTGATTCTAAAAGATTTATTTAATTAATTCATCATTAACCCTTTAACACTCATATCAGCCAAAAACGGCTTTTGCAGTGGTCGTGAGAAATGTCCATTTGCCGACTAAAAGAAGACGGTTTTTGAAAATTTACCACTGGAATGACTGGCTCAATAACCGAGCCAGTCATTCCAGTGATAAATTTTCAAAAATAGTCTTCTCTTGGTCTGCAAGTGGACATTTTCTTTGAGAAAATTTAAATTGTCTTGAATAAATTTGAGGGTTAAAGGGTTAAAGCCAATTAATTCTAGCAATGAATTTAGTTGAGTATTGCGTTATTCACAAGTTTTGTTGGATACCATGTAGCATGGTGACGGACATTTTGAAAATGGTTTTGCTGATGATGTCTGTTACTGTCAAGTGCAGCAACAGTTTTCAGCATGACTATTGAACCCTTGTCACACCAATGTCTAGAGATTAATTGTTACAAAGCCAGTATTAGAAAGGCTGGTGTACAGTTTGTAAACACCATTGCTGAAGACCATTGCTGTCATAGACAAGGCTGTTGCTGTTATACAATTGACAGCAACAGCTTACACAACAGCTGTTAAGCAACAGCTTAGCGCATTATTTCCAGTTAAATGCGTTAATAAGATTTGCTTCATATCAATTTATTATTATTAGCTCACCTGGCCATCGATATCAGAGGACACAATATCTTACCTATTTTGGTAGGTTAGGAAAACGGTTAACCCTTTAGCCATCATATCAGCCAAAAATGGCTTCGGCAGTGGTCTTGAGAAATGTCCATTTGCAGACCAAATGAAGACTATTTTTGTAAATTTTACCATTGGAATGATGGACGCTTTTTCAGCCAGTCATTCCAGTGGTAAATTTTCAAAAATAGTCTTGGTCTGCAAATAGACATTTTCTATGAGAAAATTGAACTTTTCTTAAATTCAATGGTTAAATGGTTAATTAATGTGCAATTGGAGTTTTATTTCCACCATCCATTGACATATGACAGCTTTTATTACCATAATAGATAAAAACTAAATTAACAGGTTAACCTTTTCCCTGCAACTGCTGCCTAACTATTTAAGATATGTATTGTGTACTCTGATACCTAAACTGCAGCATCGCGAACTTGGCCATTCAGCAAGATGTACACGTGTTAAAAGGATGGTTTGGAATATACTCAGTTGAACCTGCTATAAAGACCATCTGTATTAACCCTTCTTAAATTAGTTTAACGGAAAGCCAATGTTGCCTAAGGCACAACGGCTTCGCGTCAAATTAATTTCAAAATATTCAACAAAATAAGTTTTATATCATAAAGAATATACTTTTTCCGGGATTTATGGGTGAAAGGGTTAAGAGACCACCTGCCTTAAAGACTATTTTCTTCATTTGCTAAATGCAATTAAGCAATGTATTTGAAACTTTATTAGCCCTTTAATGGTCAAACCAGCGAAAACCTGCCTCTGCAGTGGCCTTGAGGAATGTCGATTTGCAGGCCAGCATAAGTATTTTTGAAAATTTACCACTGGAATGACTGGCTTGATAATCGAGCCAGTCATTCCAGTGATACATTTTCAAAATGCTCCATATCTTGGCCTGCAATATAGACATAACCTGAAATTTTTGTTTTACTGAAAAATCATGACCATTAAAGGGTTAAGAAACCAGCTACCATAAGAGGCTGTCTTCTGATTCTCACTTGAGGGGTGTCTTAATACAAGTTTAACTGCATGTCATCAATTTCTGTTGTTAGTACTGATGTCTTCTATTTTTGCTTAAATATTGTTCAAAAGAACCTTTGCAAAATCAACCATTTGACTGAAAGTCATTGGAAGTGGCACTGATTGATGTAAAACTCCGTAAAGATTAGTTGAGTTGTAAATGTTCCAGGTGAGCGACACAGGCCCCTTGGGCCTCTTGTTTGTAATTTATTACTCCAAGCATTTTGTCACCGAACAAACACGCTAGAATAACAAAACAACATACAAACTGCGCGCTATTCAAACACAACAGCGATCTCGCAAAGACGTATCTGATTGGTTGTTCATGAACTAGACCGTGGGAAAATACATTACTATGCTGAATTTATCACTGAAAATTTACTAAAACGTGGTACAAAATGTATGTGCTCGCGCCATTTTGATCACGTGCTAATTTATTAACAACGAGCAGCGTTGAAGTCGTTATTTTTTATTTTTCTGGCTTGTTTTAAGAAATTTCTTTATGGATTAAATCCAGTTTAAGTAACGACACCTAAAAATTATAGTGTTTTAGTTTTTGTAATTCATTTTTCAACTGGCTACACGTCGGAAGTTCGCGGAAATAGCTTTTTACACGCATTGTTCACGTGAAGCATGGCGAGTACGAGTCTGTACATCGGGTACTCGGTAATTATCAGAAGCTTTGGAATCGGCTATATTCAATGTCGTGTTATATGTATGTGTATAGGCCTGTTTTCGCGAGTAACAGAATATACGACGCCAACAGAAATAAAAGCGTACAACACTCGCCCCGTTTAAATACTCGCAGATTTTGTCTGGACTCTGTTTATCAAAGCGTTTGACTGCCAAAATAAAATTTACCGTTTGCTGGTCGCACGCATTAATAGCAAGAACAATCCGGATTGAAAATAGTGCACCCCAATGTCTCAAACAGCGGGTTATAGTTAGCGAGTCAACCACACCCTTTGACCGATATTCCCGTGAATGATATTACGTCAATAAAAATAGTGACCTAATAAAATCGTGAAACTAAACAGTCGCAATAGCCATGTTTTTCTTCTCTAAATCAGGAAGTCGATTTATTTATTTTACCTATATTTACCGTTGATTGGAGATGGAAGTGAAAAGGAAATGGAAAAAATTGTTCTAATTTCTTGGCATGCCTCAAGCTCAGATGACGGTATACTGTGGTACCGCGGTATTTTTTCATGGTACCGGTACCGTCATGTAAATATCAATACCGCCCAGCTCTACCCTCCAATACCATCAATGCAGCCCTTACCATGAGAGGTGGCTGAAAAGTGTCACTTTGTTGGCAGACTGTTAAGGGTTTCTAAACTTGCCTTCCTCATTTGCGCTATTACTAAATATTTTGTGACTTATGGGACAAGACTTAAACTGGTCTGCTGAGAATATCTACACATCAACTCATATATAAGCACATGGCTCTGATAGGTTTAGCAGTCTCGTAGATAGGAAAATATAAAACTACAAAAATCGGCATTCCACTGAGATGCAGACTAAACAACAAGACCAAAACTGTGACTGATGGGACAGAGCCGTCTAGACAGTTCTGGATCAAATTAGTGCAGAGGCTGGTAATCAGGTCGATTCATGACTGTGCATATAAAAAGTACATTGTACTGTTTGAATTCATCACCCAGAAGCATAGAATGCAGTGTGAACTGAATGTGGGAGGAGCATAACTAATCACTAAATTGACTAATATTAAGCTCAAATTTAATCTATATTTTGAAAAACTATATGTCAGGAATAGAATGTGGTATCAACAAGGTTAGACCTGTTTTAGAAACCAGAACCATTCCCTATTTGATTTCAGTGCATTATTTAACTGTAAAAATTTTTTTTTTTAAACATGAAAATGTTACTTTTCTTGTACTCTTTATTCATATAATGAAATGCTATTATCCACAAGTTTTTAAAACCAATAGGATTTCCCAAATTGTTCCCCATTTTCTGGATTTCTTTGGATCATGCCCGGGCAACATTGGCGATTGCTAGTATTTATAAGATCCCCTCTTGTTGTGTTAAAATTTGAGAAAATCAGATAAGCAGTTTCTGAGATATGGATCATAGATCCAGAATTTGATCCGATCATACAGTACAGATCTTAGTTAGCTTTACTTAAACGCATTCTAAAGCTCGTTTAAAACGCATCTGTATGGCGTCATTTTCTCGTAGTGATTTGCTTAGACATAGCGCGTTTGGTAAAATCTCAATACGCATCTTGAATTTTATCTTGACAGTTTGAAATTTTGACACTACAGGTTTGACATTTTGAATGACGGGTTTAACTTTTTGCCCTACGCGTTTGGTAGCGTTTGAAAATTTTACGATAAATTAAACATGCCATCAATTCTAACCGCGGTTCTCCAGTTCTTTCGACGAGTCCTATGGCTAGAAGCAAACGGGTACTCGGTTCCTAGTCTAGGCAGAACCGCTTATCAGTACATGTTTCCTCCGTACATGTATCTCGCGTGCTTTGCAGACTTTGAGCGATTCGTACAGCAGATTTTAACTTATTTACATCAATTTGTGGCTGGATCTATCAGAAGATGTATTTAATTTAGTGTTTCTTCGCGGAATTCGTCTAATTTATGCGTTTTTATAGTGAAAATCTCGATATATCTAATGCCGAATGGACAATCGTCTTGAACTGGAACACCATTCCATTCTGATGATGTCATCGCGTATATATTTAACCTCGTTATCTTTGATTGGCAGAGATATTGTTGGAAAAGCCATCAATGGCAAATCTAATTGGTTGAACTAATCTCATGACGCTTTGACAGTTGTGTACTATTAGACGACAGTAAAAAAGCAACATAACCTAAACAAGGATTTCCAGACTTTGGCTGTGATCTGGACAAAAACCAAGTTGGATCCAGATTGGGTAATAATTTTAATCTATGGATATATCGGAAACAAATTGGTCAGATTTTGCTCAAATTTTAATAAAGGATTTTGTGTGATCATACATTAAGATTTAACAACCCTGGAAGTGATCAAAAGAAAAATTATAGGCTGTAGGTCACAATCTCTGATAACTTGGATCTGTCTGATGATGGAAAGTAAGTGATAACTAGATTGTTTGGTCGATGGCGTGTCATAGCAATCGACCACATTCACTACTCCAGGGGAGGAGCCAAATGTAATACCAGAAATGTGGCTGCAATGCAACCATGAATCTCGACTTCATGACAGCAATGAACTCTGATGATTGACTTCAAACATAAAATAAATTTAGATGGCTTATCAACAAGTAATGGTATCCTGGACGGTGTATGGCAATAAGGGCTGGCAGCAGAGAAGGCCACTACTATGTAAAAAAAGGCTGCCTATAAAATATACTGAGTATGTACATACCTATCTATCTATCTATCTATCTATCTATCTATCTATCTATCTATCTATCAAAACTTTTCAAAATATTCAGTAGGTTGCCTGTATACCCTTATCTAATTTCCACTTCCTATTTTTCTTTTGAGATGAGGCGGACATAGAGGGGAACTGTCAAAATATCTCATCTGATGACGGTTGTTGCTAAGCACAGAATTATAAAGAAAAATTCTGAATAGAAGTTCTAGAGCCAACTACTGCAGAATCCTTACTCCAAATTTGCATATAATCCACCAAGCGGTCATGGAGAACATGCATTTTGGCAATTTATGTCCAGCCAACTAGGGTTGCAATCTGTCAAGCGGTTAATGAGGAGTAACGTTTTGACAATTTCTGCTAAATTTTTCATAAAGTCAAAGATTTTCACACAAAGATTGACCAATCAAAATTCTGTATGCATGTTCGGAAGCCGAAAGCATTAGGGTCCTTCCAGCCAAATTAGTTTGAAATCCGCCAAGCGGTTAATGTATGTATGAGACACGGCATCACACAATGATGTTCTGGCCAAAAGGTCAAAATCACTGATACGCATGGCAACCATCTGCTGTCCGCCATCCATTCGTCAACTTATGTTTTTACACATAAGTTGGCGGATGGATGGCGGACAGCAAATGGTTGCCATGCATATCAGTGATTTTGACCTTTTGGAAGACAATCCAGTGCAGTTACCCGAGATTCCGAACATAAGCTCCCAGGCCAAGGGATGCTTCCTACATGGGCGTCCCGAAATGTTCAAATTGACTGCGTGGATGTTATCAAACAACGTTCCACGTCGGAAGGCTTTTCTCGACAAGTTGCGAATTTCATCTAAGCTGCGAGAAGGAGGTCAACCTTCAAGTCATATAACAACATGGTTAACAGATTTGCAGACTGGTGTGAAGGAAAGGGTATTGATACCTTTCAATCCACTATTCAGCAAATAGCAGACTTTCTCTGTGAGCTGTTCTTTTTAGGACTAGCTCCTGTCACAATTGCTGGATACAAGTCAGCTTTGGCATCAGTTATCCCTTGTCTAGCCAACAGGGATAGTCCAGAGGTGGCCCAGTTGAATGTGATGGTGAAGGGAATGAGCAATCTCCGACCGAGACAACCGGTAGTCATTCCAGCCTGGAGTCTATCTTTAGTGCTTAATGTACTGGCCAAGCACCCTTATGAACCGTTGCATTCGGCTAGTCTAAAGCATTTGACTCTAACGGCGCCTTTTCTATTGGCAGCTTCCTCAGCTAGAAGGCGCAGTGAGATCCATGCACTTTCTGTAGAGAGGGACCGATTTAATGTCTCCGGAGAGGGGCTGCGTCTACTGCCAAGAGCAGAGTTTATGTCAAAGAATCAATCTTTGAGATATCCTGGCAAACCGATCATTATACCGAAACTAACTAGGTTTGATCATGATGTCAGTGTCTGGTGCCCAGTCCATGCTTTGACTAAGTACAAAAGACGGACAGACTCGTTACGGTCGAATGATAGACATCTGTGGATCTGCCATAAGAAGCCATATGGCGCCGCATCCATGGATTCTATCTCTCGTTGGGTAGTCGAATGTATTCAGACTACCCATGGGATTGCGACTGGACACCAGGTGCAATGCGCAAGGGCACACAATGTTAGAGGAATAGCCGCCTCGACCGCCCTTTACAATGATGTTCCGTTAGAGGACATCAGGGCTGTTTCACAATGGCACTGTGAGTCCTCTTTCACGGATTACTATATGAGGGATGTGTCAGATTCCGCCAATCAACTCGCTTTAGCTGTTTTGAAACGATAGTTATACGACAACACTGCACTTCTCCCTTTTTTGGCATTTGTAAGAAAGAATTAAGAAGCAGACATGGTCGAGCGAGAGGATGTCAACCAGATTGTGTCACTGATGGCCAGACAAGTGAATGGTTGGAGGCTCTACGTCTGAAATCCAAATATCATGAGGTAATTCAAGATTGAGTTTTTTGTATTATGTCTATATATCATGATCATTCATCTTATATATTCATGCTCATTCCCAGGCTGATATATGCAAAGAGCAGTTAACCCTCTTGGCATATTTGTGTTTCAGGCGAGATGCATGTTCGTGAGTTCTCCCTTTTCTTAGGAGAAAAAAGCGGGGGAGGGGGCAGTGATGCAAATGTGGTTCGGTTCCGTTAACTTGATGGTCCTTTTAGGTCTCCATTAATCAAGTTTAAGTCTAGCTCTTTCTCCAAGGGGCAAAAGTAGCAATTGATGGCTTGCCCCTTCCCACCAGGTTACTGTCTAAATCTGGTGTATATCAGAAGTAATAGAATGGTGAGTATTGATCGAAGGAGAATGAAGGAAATTTCAATTTCCCTTTCTCCAAGATCTAACAATACTCAACATTCTATTACGCGGACCCAGCCCCACAGAGGCAAGCCATGGGTATCTCTTGTTTGGTGGCTATGAAAACAATATGAGCTTCATGGCAAACGGGTACTCTGCAGTTGGGAGCCGAGTACCCAGTTCCAGGAGTCGGTAAAGCTTACTAGGTCTCTAGTCCTAGGGCCAACTATCCAGGGTAGCTTGTATCAGAAGTAATAGAATGGTGAGTATTGTTAGATCTCGGAGAAAGGGAAATTGATATTTCCTTCATTCTACTACTAATAAGACATTTGAGATATAGACTGATCAACTATATATAAGACTCAGTACAGTTAGGAGCAACAACAAGTTCACAACAAGCAACTGGAAAACCGGAAGCAAAGCTCATTTCATTCTATATATGCATTGATAATGTTTGTTACATAAAATAGAAAAAACCATGTGAATATTTTGACTGGAAGTTGTTGTTGACAGACCACAACACTTTCAGCAAAATTATTTTCAAAATATTCTAAAGACTTCATTTATATCTTCTTTAAAACCAGGCTGATTAAGATTGAGGATGATATGTGTAAAAAAGATATATTTTTTTATAAGTTCAAGGCAATTAGTAAACTATTTATAAAAGGATTTAACTCTATTGGCATGGTAAGTCTGTTTTAGCTCACCTCATCAGAAATTAAGCTCGTTGAAGATCCTATTTTTGTTAGCTGAAATGAAGTCATCCGCAACATTTTCATAGCCGAAATGAGGCGATCGATAACATTTTCAAAAGTTGATTTTGTGGCACATCTTTTAACAATCTACTGAAGTGTGCTACACATTCTGTACATTGGGTTAGCTTTAGTTTTTCTATCGAAATCTCAGATTGTCAAAAAGTTTCCAAAATGTTCCTACCGGTAGTATGGATAAATCCCATCTGATTCAAAATTTGTTGTTTGTACAAAGTCATGAAAGTTTTCTTGTCTGAGACCAACTTCTTGAATTTTTTTCTTTTCAGTTGGAAATCATTCAAATTGGCTGCTTTTGAAACAGTTGGATATTAGAGGTTACCAGTTGGTAGACATCTTAAATTTTTTCCACCGAAAACTCCCATAGTAAAAATTTTTTAGGCAAAATGTCTTCTCGAGAACCGCTAGACCGATTTTAACCAAATTTGGTGGGATGCGTCCTTGTTCTTCTTGCAGTTCTGACTAAAACCATAGGATTCTATTTATAGGCAGTGGCATTTCTAGTTGAAATGTCTATGTTTCAGGTGAGTGATACAGTCTCCTTTGTTCTATAACTCTAATGGAACCTTATTTTCCGAATTTGTGTTGACGCATGTTTTGCGGTCCCAGAGATGCCAAATTTCTGGTCAAGCCCTAAAACGCAACAGCTTTCAGCAACATTGTTAGCTCAGCCGGCCTGAAAGGTCAAGTGAGCTTATGCCATGGTGACCGTCCATCATCTGTCCACCTGTCAACTTTTTCTTTAAACAATTTCTTCTCAAAAGCCACTGGACGGATTTCAAGTATAATTGGCATGTAGCTTCCTTAGGCAATAGGGATCCAAGTTTGTTCAAACGAAGCCGATTGGCCAATCATTTTGGATTTTGGCCGATTTTTAGAAATGTCTTCTCATTAAGGATCTCCGAAACTGCTTGGTTGATCGATGCAAACCTGAAAGGTGATCTAGGGAAAGAGCTGAACCAAATTTGTTCACGGGAACTTGATTGGCCAAATGGTTTGGCGGCTATCTTGGATGACCTAGTTTTCGCGAAAACTATTTTTTTCTCCAGAATTAATGCACGTTTTGTGGCCATTTTAGATATTTTTATTTGATAGATTTTGAAGACGAAATTGGTTTTATATAGGCTTTCAGGGATTCTGATTTCAAATTTTCTATGTTCGAAACTGTCGGATAAATAGTTTGGTGGCCATCTTCAATTTTTGGGCCTTTTTCCCGCTAAAAACTCCTATACTAAAGCAATTTAAAATGTCTTCGAGAACTTCTGGACCGATTTCAAGTATTCTTAGGCCATAGGGATCCACACTGGTTTAAAGGGAGGCAATCGGCCAATTTGGCCGGCGGTCATCTTGGATTTTGAATGATTTTTAGAAACGCTGTTAAAAATCTCCGAAGCCGCTTGGGGGATCGATTTAAAACTCATAAAATATGATCTAGGGCATGACCTAGTTTTCACAAAAATGACTTCTCCAGAATTGCTGAACAGATCTGGCCAAAATTTTGGAGGTATGATTAGGGCCTAAACACAGTTAAAGTCTGTCGTTGGAAAGTTGAAGCATCAAAAAAATATGTCTGCCATGAATCAATTAAAACTTAGCGTTTTTGGCATACATCGTGTATTTTCTGCAAATTTCTGAGAAGAATCATAAAAAGACTACTTATTAACCACTGGGCCAATTTTAATGAAACTTGGTTACACCTTCTTCACAGAAATTAGATTGGTTGCAGTGTTCATCTCAGTTTGTTCCGTTGTGCCAGTGGCCAATAATTGCAGGTGACCGATACAGGCCCCTTGGGCCTCTTGTTTCCGAAATAGCGACTTAACCTTATGGCGACCCAACTGAAAATACATATCAACGACACAGGTATTGGACAAATTTGTCCTTGTTAAAATTCTGCACCATCCTTTATTCTATTTGACGTTGCCACTATTATTCTATTCTAGTTCATTTATTGGCTTGATTTAAGCATTACATGATCAAATTAATCAAGAACATTTCAATTTTCTCTCGCCAAGAGAAGACTATTTTTGAAAATTTGCCACTGGAATGCCTGGCTCGATTAGTGAGCTGGTCATTTCAGTGATAAATTTTCAAAAATGGTCTCTGCCTGCAAATGGACATGTCCCAGGACCACTGGAGATGGCGGTTTTGTCTGGCTTGACCTTTAAAGGGTTAACCTTTTAGCACCCAATCTGGCCAAAAACAGCCTAGCTATAGTGGTCGTGAGAAATGTCAATTTGCAAACCAAGAGAAAACTTTGAAAATTTATCACCTGAATGACTAGCTCGGTAACTGAAACAGTCATTCCAGTGAAAGATTTTCAAAAATAATCTCTTAGTGTGCAAATAGACAGTTTCTATAAGAAATTTTCTTCACCAAATTTGAGTGTTAATTCAGGTTCAATCTTAAGCAATAGCCTTTTAACCCTTGTAGTTCCAATGTCTCAATTTCATTCCCAGACAAATTAGTCTCAGAATATTCACCAGAATATTCCTTACATCATAAACAATTTTCTCATTTTTGGTTTGTGCGGTTTTAAGGTTTGAAAAAAAAATTGTAACCATATTTTTTATGATTCAGCGTGATCATAGCACATTCTTCAGAAGATGAACTCGCCCAAGATGCTGGAAAACATATCCACGCCCGCAAAGTTAGAGAACGACACATGGCCAAAATGAAACGCTACAATAATTTTCAGAGGGACGTTTCCATTCTGCGGATCTCGCAAGATAAAATGGGATGTCGACGGGCGAGGCGAGTTGAGAACTGTAAGTTTGACAAGGATCGGCTTATTGACTTTATATCAGTAAACTCAATGGGTGGAATTCAATAAGAAGATTTAAACCCCGGTTTAGCCTAAGTCTAGTAACAAATCACTTCTTAAACCGGGTAATAAGCGATTTGTTACCAGGTTTAGCCATAACCATTTAACCCTTCAATTTGTTAAAGAAATTGAAAAATTTTCGAGGAAAATAGCCATTTGCAGACTAAGAGAAGACTGTCTTCAAAAAATTTATCACTTGAATGACTGGCTCGTTGTTTACTAAATCATTAGAGAATTAAGTTACCTTTTAAAGCTCAAATTTGTTTTAAAGAAAATTGTAGTTTTCTCATAGAAAGTGCCCATCCTTTGATTCAGCATATATATGTGTCTCTAAATTAAGTTGTGTTTTCGTGGCACTTATTTATTCTAAAATACGCTGTACGTGTCCTCGAAAACAACCCCAGTGACAATATCTCGCGATATCACGATACTTTCTTATATCATTATCGTCAATAAGCCAACATCGCAGAGCTCTAGTGAATGTCAATTGGCAGATCAATAGAATACTATTTTTTTGTAAATGTACCACTGAAAGGACTGACTCAGTTATCAAGCCAGGCATTCCAGTGGTAAACCTTACTATAATTATAGTCTTCCCTTAGCTTGCAATTGGACATTACGTCAGACTACTGAAGAGGCTGGTTTTGAATGGCTTGATCATTAAAGGATAAATGATGGGTCAAGAAACTAACAGATTTTCTGTGTCCAGTTTCAGACCAGTAACCATGGTAACAAAAATATATTTGAAAATTAAGAAACCAATCATTCCCGCCAGCCAGTGCCATGTTTTTAGTCTTTTTTCAACGTCTTACTTATAAATACTGCAAAAGCAATTTTTCCTCTGAATGTATAGATATAAAATAAATTGTCACTCGGTGATACATGTATGGTCCTGTATTTCAGTGCGTCGTCTTTTGAATTACATTGACAAGGATGAAGTTGAGGACTTTAGTTTGAACAGCTTAATCGAGCCTTGTCACTCTAAGTTTGCGGAGCTGTTCATGGAACATGAGAAGATGAAGGTACCAATACTTGATCTAATCATGTTCATTCTTTGAGGGGCCACACACTCATATAGGTGTTCAGTAGGCTTGTGAAATTATTGCGTTGAGTGATCGCAATCGATTATTTAAAAATAATCATGATTACTCGATTAATCAACTTGGATACAAATTACATGTACCAAGAATAACAACTAAAAAGAATATCAATGATGAAAATTGCAATGGTGTTTAGAAAAGTCCATTTGCAGGGCAAGAGAAGACTATTTTTGAAAATGTATCAGCCAGGCTTTCCCGTAATACATTTTCAATAAGTTCACTAAGCAAAATGTAATTTTTCATGACCGATCGCATTAAAAAGTAATTGAAAGTTAGGTTTTGAAATATTTTATGCAATAGAAAATATTCACGATTATTGGATTATTTAATTTTTAATCATATAAATTCACGATTTAAAATAGAATCACGATTTTTGATCTAATCACTTAATCGTGCAAGTCTAGTTTTCAGGGGTCCCTGGCCCACGACCAGTAACTTTTGTAATGGTCCAGTAGACATCAAAGTTCTTGTGTATGATTAAATATAGACACTTTTGCACAAGATATGAGATGCCTCTTGATTTCTGTTCAATTTACCCAGCATGCAATGCTACCCAGTGTACAATGCTACCAAGCATGCAATGTCCTGACTACATAACCATTGTAACTATTTCATGCCAATTTTGTTTGGTCTATTCTCTGTACAGGCCAGGATTTCTCAAACAAAATCAAATCCGCCTACATGTGCAAATAGTCATCTGTCCGCCATCTCTAATAGCACAAGCATGCACATAAGAATGTATTCACAACATTACATTCGACAACTGTATCTCAATACTGTTATGCCAAGTGTGTCAATTTCTAGGCAAGGACAGGGAAACCGTTTATATACTTGGACAATAATTTGCATGAAAGTTGTTGCTATCAATGTCAGCAACAACATTTAGTCAAAATATTGTAAAAATAATTATTAGTTAATACATGTAGGTATTTCGATTGCTACCTGTTTAAGATCTGACTAATTTGAATGAACATTGTTGCTGCAATAGCTTTCATTCTCAAAAATTCTAAAATAATCATCACACTACAGATTTGAAGAGCAACTTTATTTTGCATCAACAATTAAAAGAATGTTGTAGTTTTTTAATGGAATATTAATTCATCATGAGTTTATCTGATATCAATAAAAGTTTACAGATTTGTGTTATTATTTGTGCTAGCCATCATTGCATCCAGTCTCTATCATAATGAAAATGTTTTCAAATTTTTCATGGTTTTACATGGTTTGGAGTTTATTATCGTCCAAAATTAGAATTGGCGCCAATATATCAATGGTTTCTGTTACTGCATATGTCTGTCTTTGTTTGTTAGTGTCCAGTCTCAGTGGACCTTTCCAGATGTCATATGACATCATATGATGTCAGAATCAGCTAAGCAGCGTGTAAGATGACATCATAATCATTACATCATAAATTATTCTATTAGGCCCGTCTATTTAATAAACATGTTGAATATTTTGAAACTAATTTGACTGGGCGTTCTTGCTGCCATAGGCAGCAACAACACACAGTCAAATTGCTTTCAAAACATTCAGCAGCTTACCTGTATAGTTCTCTGTAAATTGATAGTTATGGAATTCAGAGATCGATCGATCGATTCCCACATGATCGAGGTGTGGGTTGAGCTTAGCTGGAGATGGGCGGGGCATAGCTTAAAATGGAAAGGTCCATTAAGTTTTTGGTATACCTCAACATATCATCTAATATCTTGCCATGGCTTCACCCTATTGGGTCTAAACTTGGCACCATGCTTCCTTATATCAAGGGGATGGAGCACAATGATATTGAGGTCAATGGGTAAGGCCATTGTGACATTGGCAGACTTAGCTGCTTAGCTCATCTGGCCTTTGGCTTTGTTTCAGAATTGGCAAAATTGTCAATTAATGGCATCATTTACTTTAAAATTTCGAAACCAGATCCGCTGATTTAAATTTTTCAAAATGAATGATGCCATTTATTTGACACCGTGACATAGTTACCTCAACGAGTAGGAGCAGCACAGACATTCAGAATTTTGAGGTCAATGTCATTGTGATCTTGATACAAATCTATGGATTTGTAGATCAAAGATGCTCTTGACAAAACGACTATTGTTTATACATTGCAACCTGCATATCTTTGATGCTGTATAACTGTAACAGCTGGACAGCTCCAAAGGCAGCTCTAGACAAACTTGATACCTGCCACTGCACACACCTATGTACCATCACTAGACACTGATGGCCAGACAGCATAATTTCCAACGATGTACAATACAACATGTGTAACACATCGCCATCAGTGCAATAAGTGCATTTTCACAGAGCCCCCAAATTTTCAGGATCTCCAAAAAGTGACACAAAATTTTGGGACCCCTGCATGTCTTATATGGCTGATGTGACAAAATCTAACAGACCTCAGACGCCTTCAGTGGCGCTACCGCTGAAACATAACTTTTCTTGAGACCTTAATGACAGTTCCCTCCACCCCAGGGAAGAATTTCAGAAACTTTGCACAGGGGCCCCTGAAGTCTAACTTCGGCCCTGATCGCCACTGTCTAAAAGTCGCCCAGCAAACATAGTTCATGTGCTAAGGATGCCAGAAGGCAATAGCACAGAGAGCCTTGGAATTCGCCATACTGGGAGCCAGTAAATATCGAGCCAGGAGAGGACTTCAATGCATAAATCTGTTTTAGCATGCTAAGAGGTAACCTCAAGAAAACAGGACTCGGTACACTCAGATCAAGAATGGACATGAGGAAGCTAAAGAATTTGGCTGGGGACAAGACACTGGTCAAATGCGAAGAAGACCTGATTGCAGATTTTTGCCAATATCCCATCAGTGTAACACTGATGGCTTGTCTATGTGTGCACAAAGAATTCAAAGTCTTTCTACCAAGGTACTTATATAGGTTACCAATAAGCATGATTAATCCTGATTGGATCCACGTCATGGAGTCCTTGCAAGGAGTAGTAGCTTCCATACTGTCAAGATCATGACGGAGTACTTCCACAGTAATCCTATTGCTCATGAGCGTATTGACTTGTGTTTTCAGTTGAGCCAGGCATTCCAGAGATACATTTATAAAAATAGTTTTCTCTTGGCATGAAAATGGATATTTATAAACACCATTGCAACTTTAGTCATTTATACATGTATGCTTTTGTTGTTATGTCATGTATGTCTGGGTTATAATCAAGTAATTCAACCACGATTATTCTTAACCCTTTAACAATCATACCTACAAAATGGCTTCTGCAGTGGTCTTGAGAAATGTCCATTTGCAGACCAGAAAACAATTTTTGAAAATTTACGACTGGAATGACTGGCTCGGTTATCGAGCCAGTCATTCCAGTGGTAGATTTTCAGAAATTCATGTAGTCTTTTGATCTCCAAATGGACATTTTCTATGAGAAAACTGAAATTTTCTTGAATAAACTCGATGGTTTAAAAGGTTAAACAATCACTCATGATCACTCAACGCAATCATTGTACAAATCTTTTGTGTCTTTAGTGGTCTTTATGTTACATTTATTGAGCTCTGATCATAAGATGCTTGACACGTTAGTGTTATGGCATCGTCTGCATGCCTGGTACGTGTTGGAACCTAGTACTGAAAATTTCAATATCATAAGGTAGATATTTGGGTAAAATGTGAACAAGACGTTTTAGGAAACTGTTGTTCTGACATGATTTAGACATTGGTAGACTTCACTGGAGGTATATTTATGCTTTTGATGATATATCATAAAATGAGGCAATGAAGAATTTTTAGTGATATTTCTCATGGTATGATATGGGTATACGAAGATTGGAGACAACAGTATGGATAAATCCACGTTTAACTATGCCACACCTATCTGTATCTAAGCTCCGCCCACGCTTCACCTGTGTTGGGATAGATTGAACCCTAAACTCACTGAATCTCAATTTTCCAAAAAATTATACAATCATGTAACCTGTTGAATATTTTGAAACTAATTTGAATTGGATCTGACATACAAATCTAACAACTGACAGACTTTTAAAGGTTCCGGGCAGACTTAGCTACATCATTCATTACGTGCACGTAGTTGATTCCGACATCATCCTACATATGACGAAATTCATTATGGCATCATATACTGACCGACATTGATCGACAGATAGAATTCATCATTTGCTGTCCCACACACTTTACTAGTGCCTGATTGCTTGAGAAATTTTATTACTTCATGCAAATCATTGGCAATTTGGGGGAGATAATCAAATTTTTTATGAACTAAAAAACTTTGTAGGACTAATATAAGCTCAACCCTATTCTCATAGATGTTGTTTGAAAAATTAAAGGAAATAATCTAGGAATTTAATAATTCACTTATCTAATGGTTAAAGTAATGCAGTACTTTTTTATTGTTTTGTAGATCTGGAATGATTTTATGAATCGGTCTGAAGAAGAACAAGAACGCATTCTATCCCCTCATCAGCATGAGCGCCCATCTAAGCCAAAGATGCAGAACAATGATAAGGATGATAATAAGGACAAGGATACTGCAGACAATACTGATGAGGTCGTTAGAGTGAAAGATGCTTCGCTTCTTGACAGTACTTGGGAGGAGATACCAGATTTGAGAGCTGGTAGGTTTTGGAATATGCTGACTGAAGTCGTTATGCTCTTACAGTCAGCATGATTCAAGTTTCAGATGAGCAGTCAGTATCCATTGACCGGCAGTAAGGGTGATCTTGATATCACAGTTTAGCGTATTGATTCAATGATAATGCTAGTTGTTAGCCATGGTGTTTTACTAAGAGAATATACCCATTCAACTCTCAACCACTCAAAACAACAAATTGGTTACGATGTAAGGAATATTCTGTTGAATATTTTGAAGATAATTTGACTGGCAGCTCTAGGCAGCAACAGGTTCCAGTCAAGTTAGTTTCAAAATATTCAACAGCCTTCCTGCATAGTTGCTTTGAAATTGAGATACTGGCATTTCAAGGGTTAACATGTTAATATCTTCAGCACTAGCACAGACGAGATACATCGATTTCTTCTCAGAAATACATCATTGAATATTTTGAAATTAATTTGTCTTGGCCTGTGAAATTATTTTAAATGATCCATTGATCAACACCTTTCGTATTTAACGGGAAATTCATCGGCAAAAGCAGACATGGATTAAAAAACCTAATATAATCAGTTGCTTTAATAGTCTTTTCTAAATTATACAACCGTCGATAAAGTTTTATAATATATTTTGCTAGTGCCAACTCATATGCCAGCAAAAATAAGTCTCTAACATAAAAGATAAAATCTTTAGCTCACCTTGGATCCAATGAAGCACATTTAGGTGAAAAAGATTGACATGTACAAAATTAATAAAGTTAGTGTTTAAAGGTATCACGTTTGAATCGTGTTATCTTGAAAACTTGTAAGACTCAGGCTTGAAAACCTGTAACACAATCTTGAACACCCATAACACTCATTACAAAAAGCATCAAATAGGCCAAATCTGGCTGGGTATCAATTAAATGGCATCAGCATTATGCGGTATGTTTAAAATTAAGATTGCTTGTGGTCTACAGCTGAAAGGACATTGTAGTGATGCAGGTTTATGAATAATTTGTCTTACGTCAAGGTGCATTCATTGTCAATAGAGCCCATAGAGGAATCCATTTCTATCTATGCCACGCCCATTTCTGAGCTCCGCTCACTGTTTTACACATGTTGGAACCTTTGAATCGATTTGAAATTTTGAAACCCAAAGTCTAAATCCAAATCTTGATGCCTATGGCAGTAACAGCTCCCAGTCTAATTAATTTCACGATATACAACGGAACATTTAAAGTTGTAAATTAAAGTAAACGAAGAAATACAATTTGTACGCTTTGGTGACAGACTTTGCAGAGCTACGGCATTTTTATTGCGACGTCGGCTAACATGTCACATATTTTTGGTTATGACTTCAGATAATAGATCTTTCCACTTTAAAAACCCATCCTATGACATCATAATCAACTACGTGATGTGTAGATGGATATCATAATGAATGACGTCAATAATTACATCACGAATGCATATTTGAAGACGGGCTATGCGTTGTTGTACGAATTGTATGTCTACTATTTAATAAATATTCTGTTGAATATTTTGAAACTAATTTGACTGGGTGCTGTTGCTGCCATAGGCAGCAACAGCACTAAGTCAAATTAGTTACAAAATATTCAGCAGCTTACCTGTATAATTTTCAGGGGATTGATAGTTAGGGCATTCAGAAGTCGATCAATCGCAAAACGGCGAAATGTGGGTGGAGCTTAGATAGAGATGGGCGGGGCATAGTTAGGATTGAAAAGGTCCATTGAGTGACTGATTGGATCCTTCTATTATGTTAGCGATAGTTAGAAAGCCCGATAAACTGACAAGGCAGTTGTCTACCTGCACCACTAGTTTCATTCAGGGAAGGGTATTTAGTAAAACAATTGTGTACTCGTATACAATATAACTAATATAAGATCGTTCAAAGTGATTTACATGCGTGTAAATGGATACTGACTGCTCAGCGTGTCTGTACAATGATACATCTGTCAAGCTCTGTCTCTGGGTAAGAATCCTCCCTCTGGCAATCACTGTCAAGATTCCGAGTCTCGTTTATTCTGTATGAAGCCCAGGTATTACATTACACACACATATTATATGTAATATAAGGGTTACTACTAATTCATGAATCTGATTTGTTAACCCTTTAACTCTCAAATTTGTTCAAGAGGATCTCTATTTTTTTCATCGAAATTATCCATTTGCAGACCAAGAGAAGACGATTTTAGAAAGATTACCACTGGAATGACTAGCTCAATAAACAAGCCAGTCATTCCAGTGGTAATTTTTCAAAAATAGTCTTCTCTTGGCATTTCTCAGGACTAGTGCAGAAGCCATTTTGGCCAGCTTGATTGTTAAAACGTTAATAGAACTTACAGTACAGCTCAAGAATAAGTTAACATGTTTCCAAAACAAAAAATTTAATACAATTTTGAACCCGATTTAAGAAATGCTCTGTTGAATATCTTGAACATAAATTGACTTGAAAGACATTGCTGCTTTCAATCCAATTATGTTCAAAATACTCAACAGTAATTTTTATTTTGTTTTGTAAACGTGTATAATTTATTTCTGAGTTTTACTGTAGGCCATCCAGGCCTCACATGGAACCAAAATTTTGAACATTGGTTCTACCTTTCCTACATTTATTTTTTATCCAAAGTTTTAAGCTCACCTGGCATGAAAGGCCAAGTGACCTTTCATGACTATGAAAATTGTAAATAGTTTGTCCCTAAGGTCAACTTTGTAGTGTTTGATTTTATTTATTTGATCTATATTGCTTGGGGCAATGGAGGATTCCAGTTCGTGTGACATCATAATCAATTACGTCATAATCAATCACGTCGTGAATGACCTAGCAAAGTTCGCCATAAACGCTTAATTGATGACGGACTAAGGGTTGTTGTACGAATTGTATGTCTTAATTAGTTAATAAACATTGTCAAATATTTTGAAACTAATTTGACTGGATGTCATTGCTGCACCCAGCCAAATTAGTTTTAAAATATTCAGCAACTTACCTGTATAGTTTTCTGGAAATTGATAGTCAGGGAGTTAAGGGATTGATCGATTTCAACACGGGCGAGGTGTGGATGGAGCTTAGCTATAGATGGATGGGGCATAGCTAAAACGGGATTCCTCCATTACCAGTGGTGCCTATTGCCAGATGAGTGATTCAGGCCTATATGGTCTCTTGTTTATATACCTGGCAAGATTTAGTAGTGAGCCGTGTTCAATGTATCAATACTTGGACTGGCCAGTTATCAAATTCAGACATGTATACTAGGTATTATTAGATTACTGACACATTTGATATCATATCACCCATAGTGACTATGCTTTGTTCCTTCTGTCCATCAGCCTATGTGTGTATGTTTCTGTGCATGCAGATTTCTGGTTTTTGTTCCATAATTACATTACCTTCTACTCGGAGTACGTTTATGCATTGGTTGGCCATGTGGCTAGCAAGAAAACTATTATATTTATCTCCACGTTCTTTGCGAAGAAAAATAGGGATTATGTTGTCCAGCCTGTCTGACTATCTGTCCATCTGTGTGGAAATTGATTAGAATGCAACTTTTCTGAAGCCATTGGATGGAATTAGGCTTGTGAGATTTTTTGATTTAATCGTGAAGTTCAATTTATTTTTAAAATCACGATTTTTACCATGTAATTGAGGAGAAATTGGAAAATCGTCACAAATTTCGTTTTTGTTTAAAATCTTAAGTGTGTACTTTTCCGTCACATTTTAGCAATACATGAGTACAATTATAATCGATTCACGCATGTGTTCATTGTGTTTTATTCCACCGTGCCATGCACGTGTCGAATAATTACTAATCACAACACAAAGCGCTAAGATAAACAAGCTAACAATAGCGAGGTAACACCTTTCTCATTGCGAAAACCAGCTAGTTACGCCGTCGAATCGACATATAATTTTCTTTCTTTCGCTGCAGACCCCGAGTCTGTCGTGAAATACCAAGTATATACTTAGTTGCAGAGTGTTAGGCAATAATTAGTGAATTCTTTTTAATTCTAGAGTTAGCAATTTCAGGTAATAACAAGGTCAGGCGGTGTAATAATTTTTCCTTTTTGATGCAGTTGTCATGTCTAATTAAAGAAAATAAAGCAGCAGCATTCCAGATTGTTGTATTTTGAACTGTGCGTTCTGTTGATTACTCTTAAATGTAAATCGTCCATTCTGAAAGCAACTATATACTGCACTGTAGGATGAGTTTATGCCATTACTCTCGTAACTACCCGAAGCTACCATCCTATGTCAATCGTATCTCATGAGATCTTTGATACAAGATCGAGAAAAGTATCTCGTATGTATTGAGTAGCCATTGGCGTAGTGATTTCCACCAGAATATGGTGGTAGAGAGAATCGAAACTTAAAATGACACGAGCGCTACTCTTCATACCAGAAATATTATTTCATGTAAAACCAGATGATATAAAGCCTATAGTAGTCTGTGTGACAAGTAGTTAACAGAAAAATTGTCCCTCTGAATTCGTCGTAAAATTCAAATCTGTTGCACACAAAATGGGGTCACGAATTTGCTGACGTTGCGTGGATGCTGATGTCACACGAACCACTGGATGGATCGAGTCGATTTTAATGTCTATCAAGCTAGTGATACAGAGGTTAAGATGTTACCAAAATCTACACGATCCACGGTGTTGCTTTTCCAGTCGCTACGGATATAGACTGGGTCCCGATCTGTCTTGTCTCCAAAGTGGAGTCTGTGTAATGGTCTAGTCGTTATGATGACGTAATAAGATCGCCGGTCATTACATTAGAGGTGTATTCTCGAAGAAGCCACGCCTCTATTTTTAGATTGCGTCCTATGTATGTGGATTGCGCAGTATTTCCCCGGGGACTAATATTAGCTTCTTCACGCTACTCGGTTAATGACATAACCTCGTCCTACAAAGGGACCCAATAAGCGGAAGGTGATACATCACGTGATTTATATTTTTCTCAACAACATTTTATGTCAAATTTTGATGAAATAAACGATGTTTATTCAACTATAGGCAATATTTAGGCGGTCCCAATTAATAATTTCTCTCCCGTGATAATGGATATAAGGTATACATTAAGCATAGACGTAAGATGGTAAGAATTTGTCACATGAAATTGCGTTCTACTTTCGTGCCAATTTTTTTGTCATTTATTTCAATTTTTTTCAAGAAATTCCAAGTCGCAGTTCTCGTCACTTGTCACGTTACCCCGGTTTATACTTTTGGGAATTTGTACCTACGATTTAATCGAAAATCACGATTTTTTTTACAAAATCGATCGCGATGTTTCAAAGCAAAAATCGCGCAAGCCTAGATGGAATTCAACCAAATTTTATATGTGGGTTACCTATATGTTTGCGTAGTGCAAGAGGACATTTACATTACATCCACCAAAATGGCTGCCATCACAGGGAGATTTAGTGATTGACGATTCTAGTTTCATTGTTCAGCTTTTAGGTTGATACATATATCTTTTCAGGTCACCCTGCTTACAGCGCTGAAGACTGCTTCAACAACATTGACCAAAAGCTGAAGAGGATACTGCGTAGTAGAAACCTTTCTAAGGTATGTTTATAATGTTCTCATACATTTAAATGTCACTAATTAACTAGCAATGACTAGAAGCATAGACACAACTTTAGATTTAGTGTGTCATCACCATATTATTTCAACCTACGTGTATTGTCAGTGCTGGCTGGAAATTCTCGAATAAAAGCAGAGCGACCCCAGTTATTTTGGTAATTCACTAGCAGGATTTTTACCAGTAGACATGACTGACTGAATCACTCCGCATGTTGCCCGTGGTCCAGTATTCATAAATTGTAAATAAAGCTAGTCATTCCAGTGGTAAATTAAAAAAAAATGTCTCCATGTCTTCAAATAGAGATTTTCGAGAAAATTTAAATTTTCTTGACCAAACCTGACTGTTAAAGGGGTTAATTGAGGAATCCAGTTATAGCCATGCCCTGCCCCATCTTTAAGTAAGCTCCACCCACACCTTGCCAGTGTTGGGATAGATCAATCCCTGAACTCCCTGACTATCAATTTCCAGAAAACTCTACAAGTAAGCTGTTGAATATTTTGAAACTAATTTGACTTGGTGCTGTTGCTGCAGCACCCAGTCAAATTAGTTTTAAAATATTCAACAGCATGTTTATTAAATAGTAAAGACATACAATTATGACATCTGCCTACACGTCATGTAGGCTTGCGCGATTATTGCTTTCAGTAATCACGATCGATTATTTAATAATAATTGTGATTACTCGATTAATCAGCTTGAGTACAAATTACCCAGTTATAACAGCAAAAAAGCATATCAATGATGAAAGCTGCAATGGTGTTGAGAAAGATTGATTTGCAGGCCAAGAGAAGACTATTTTTGAAAATGTGTTACTGGAATGCCTGGTTCAATTCTTGAGCCAGTCATTCCAGTGATGCACTAAAAAAAATAGTCTTCTCTTGGCCTGCAAATGGACATACATTCGCTGAGCAAAATGTAAATTTCCGTGACCAATTGCATTAAAGAGTAATTAAAAGGTAGCTTTTGAAATATTTTATGCTGTAGAATTATTGACGATCATTCGATTATTTAATTTTTAATCATATAGATTCACGATTTAAAAAATAATCGCGATTTTTGATTTAATCACACAATCGCGCAAGCCTAACGTCATGTAGTTGATTATAACGTCATATGATTGATGGATAAACTGAAGTCGTCATACAAAGAAGAATTAGTAACACAATGATATAATGATAAGACCAATGTTCTGTAGTACATGGACTAAAATTAATCACTATATCTGTCAAGTAGGGGCTAGTAAAAAATCCATATTGATACATTGCTGTGAAGATTCTGGTTTATCCACCAATCATATGATGTCATAATAAACTATGTGACATGTAGGATGATGTCATAATCGATTTTGTCAGCTAAATTCATCATGAATGCTTAATTGATGACCGATTAAGTGTTATTGTACAATTTGTATGACTACTATTTAATAAACATGCTGTTCATTGAATATTTTGAAACTAATTTGACTGGGCGCTGTTGCTGTCTTAGGCCCAGTCAAATTAGTTTCAAAATATTCAACTTGTTACCTGTATAATTTTCTGGCAATTGATAGTCAGCGAGTTCAGGGATCGAGCAATCCCAACACGGGCCAAGTGTGGGTGGAGCTTGGCTAAAACTATGGATTCTTCCTTTAAAGTCAGTCACTCCAGGCCAATCCTGACCAGTAATGATTAAATTACACCAGCTTTCGTACAAAACAGAATTGAATAAAACACAACAAAATAAGACTAATATTTTGCAGTACAAGGACTAAATGTAATCACTGTATCGCCAAGTACGGTCTAGTAAATAATGAGTACGGTAGTAGAATCTAGTGATCAATACTAAGTACTAACTAGTCCAGCTGACCATAAGGTCATACAGGTTAATTTCATATCCTCAAAATTCTCATGTTTTGATATTTCTGTAGTATGTATACTGATATATTGAGGATTCATCGGTAATGTGTTTATAGTTTATAACAATTCATTGTTATATATTTTTAGATCTTCATGATTCATCTGTATATACATATTTTCATATTTTCTGTGCTCCAGGGAATTGTTGCAGATTTTGAAAATGACCTAACTGCATTCTTCTTAGAGTGGCCAAACTCAGTTTATGTGTCAGAGATTTTGAGCAGCTATGAAAGATTGCTGCTCCATGCTGTATCGCAGTATCTTCACCTGTTCTCTACAAGCAAGTATTTCCATGACATAAGGTGGTATCGTAAATATGTCTAACATGACTGAATTGTACCCCTTACGTTGTCCCATTATCACCCTTTAACCCTCAAATTTATTCGCAAAAATTTCAATTTTCTCATAGAATATGTCAATTTGCAGACCAAGAGAAGACTATTTTTGAAAAATTATCACGAATGACTGGCTCCATTATCGAGGTTAAAAGGTTAATACTCCGAAGCAGGCACTGCAGGCAATTTCGTAATAATTTTTGTATCTTCACTTACAGGTAGCAAAGCGTTCAATGATAAAATCGCAAAATTTCATAATCCTGAGGACTAAATAACGGTGTACAGTACAGCTCATAAATAAGTCAACATGTTTACGAAACAGAAACATGTTAGTTAGAAATGTTCTGTTGATTATTTTGGACGTATTTTGATTGGAAGCCATTGCTGACTTAAACAAATGAAATTAAGTTGAACAAAATTATTCGTTCTATTTTGTTTTGGAAATGGTTAAATTTATTTCTCGGCTGTACTGCAAACACCAAAAATCTCAATTTTGAACCTGAAGCATCAAATACTAAAAAATCAATTCCAATTTATTAAATATTCATTGAATATTTTGAAACTGTGCCCAGTCAAATTAGTTTCAAAATTTTCAACAGCATGTTTATTAAATAGTAGACATTCAACTCTTGCAAGGTGTCAGACTATTAAGAGTTAAAGATGGGCCTAATAGAATCATTTATAACGTAATGATTATGACATCATCCTCCGCGCAGCTTAGCTGATTATGACGTCATATGAGGTCAAGTCATCGATGGATACTCTGGAAAGGTCTATTAGCTGGCCAAGAAGACTATTTTTGACAGATCATTGCTGTAATGAATGGCTCATTGATGGTCATAAGAGCCAATCACCACTGGTGACATTTCACAGGTCTTTTCTTGCCCAGCAAATGGACATTACTTAAGACCTACAGAGGCCAATTTTGGCTGGCCTTACCTTTATCAGGGTAACATTTTGATACTCAAATTTGTTCAAGAAATTTTAAATATTCTCACGAAAAATGTCCATTTGCAGACCAACAGAAGACTGTTTTTTTAAATTTACCACTGTGGTGACTGTCATTCCATCGGTAAATTATCAAAAAAAGTCTTCTATTAATCTGCAAATGGCCATTTCTTAAGACCACTGCAGAAGCCATTTTTGGCTGATATTGGTGTTAAATGGTTAAACATGATTATGTCTCTTTCCTCCAGGCTGCTGTGAAGATGGCCAGAAGCGGGCACAAGTGGAGAACAGAGAAGAGCAATTCTACCCACCTGAAATGAAACTTGTCTCATATTTAGAAAGCATGTCTTGACAGAAACCCACCTTGTCACCAGATTTAAGCAGTCCAGCTTAGAGCTCGAGTGGTTATCTACATGGTAATATATAGATATAGTCAGGTAATTCTGAAGGTATAATAGGCCATAGCTATGAAGTAATAGGATGTAATTTATTTATTTTCTTTTTCAGTTATTCTTAAAAATATATTTGCCGTTTTTCTGTGACAATATATTCTAATTTTAGTCTTGTTTGCCGAGCAGAAAGTGAGACATTGGTTGTCACTTTTCTGTATGTATCAGCAATAGTTCAGTTTTTACATCATAATAAATGGACCTTTCCAGTTTATCCATCAATCATATGACTTCATAATCAACTACGTGATGTTTAGGATGACATCATAATCAATGATGTCATGAATGATGTAGAATAGATAAGTTCGTCACGGACGCATAATTGATGATGGACTAAACATTGTTGTACGAATTATATGTCTTTGCTATTTAATAAACATGCTGTTGAATATTTTGAAAGTAATTTGTGTATGGCAGCAACAGCGCCTAGTCAAATTAGTTTCAAAATATTCAGCAGCTTACCTGTATAGTTTTCTGGAAATTGATAGTCGGGAAGTTCAGGGATTGATCGATCCCGACATGAGCGAGGGGTGGTTGCCGCTTAGCTGGGGATGGGTGGGGCATAGCTAAAACTGGATTCCTCCATTACATCACATGTCGGCTGCTGTCACAACTACATCATTCATTACGCATTTGATAATAAATTTAAAAGTCTGTCAGTTGTACGAATTCACCTTTCCAGAGTACCCACCCATCATATGACGTCATAATGAACCACGAGATGTGTAGAATGACATCATAATGAATGACGTCAATAAGTATGTCACGAACGCATATTTGAAGACGGTCTATGCGTTGTTGTACAAATTGTTTGCTTTTACTATTTAATAAATATTCTGTTGACTATTTTGAAACTAATTTGACTGGGTGCTGCTGCTGCCATAGGCAGCAACAGCACCCAGTCAAATTAGTTACAAAATATTCAACAGCTTCCCTGTATAGGTTTTAGGAAATTGATAGCTAGGTCATTTGGGGATCGATCAATCCTAAAACAGCAAGGTGTGGGTGGAGCTTAGCTAGTAATAGGCGGGGCATAGCTAAAAATGGAAAGGTCCATTGTATGTCTGCTAATTAATAAACATTCTGTTGAGTGTTGAATATTTTGAAACCAGTTTGACTGGGCGCTGTTACTGCCTATGTTGCTGCCATAGCACCCAGTCAAATTAGTTTCAAAACATTCAACAGCTTTCCCGTATACATGTAGTTGTCTGGAAATTGAGATTCAAGGGGTTCAGGGTTCAATCGATCCCAACACGAGCAAAGCGTGGGCGGAGCTTAGCTAGAGATGGGTCGGGCATAGCTAAGTGGATTTATCCGTTGAATGAAACAGTTGTTTACTGCTACATGTCAATGTCAAAGCAATGAAACTTTCAACACAATGCAGATAGAATTACTCATGTGTATCAGTGAATATACGCGGCACTGGGAAATGTATAATGTCCAGTGTCATTGCTAGTGTTAGACATGTTAAGCTATCGGGAAAGGACAGAACTGCGTAAATTTATCTCCCTTTCTAGTCATCCTTAAAACTCGTATGTTAGACAGCTCAGACAGTTTTTGTCGAGCAGTATACGAAGTGGAGGATGGCTTGACTTAGTGATCTGAATGACGTCTGATTTAAGAATGGGCTAAATGTTAAGTTTTCATACCATAATGGTCTGGCGTGCACTGGCCCAACCCTCTAGTATGATATACTTCTGCAGTTTTGTGATGTGTTCCCGACATCAGTCAGGCTTTTAATGCTTTAAAGGTTATACCGGCTAAAAATTGGCCTCTCTAGTGGTCTTAGGGAATGTCCATTTGCAGGACAACAGAAGACAAATTTTGAAAATTCACCACTGGAATGACTGGCTCGATAACCGAGCCAGTCATTCCAGTGATAAATTTTCAAAAATAGTTTTCACTTGTCCTGCAAATGGACATTTAATAAGCAAATGTTTAGATTTTCTTGACCAAATTTGACCATTAAAGGGTTAAACAGTTCCTTTATTTTAAACTACTAAATCGGGTGTATTTCTTAATTTCATTGGAAATTATTTAATTTTCATGAAAATTGTTACCTTTATTTTATACTGGTATGTTGATTTATTTTAAAGACCCAATTAACAATGTTATTTATTGTTTATGGCTCTACAATCAAATATGTTATGGAGCATCTTTCAAGAAGGTTAAGATTTGAGTGTATTTCGTGTTATTGTTGTTTGTGTCTATTTTACTAGATGCTTCTGTCTCGGATAGTAGCAGACCTGTAATATACTGTACGTGTACATGCATCAGGGTTGGGAAATACTACTATTTCCCAGGACAGTGGGAAATACCGGGAAATATTGAAAATACTGGGAAATACCCAGACATCAGGTGGCAAGTTTATATATTTAGCCTCATGGTTGTTTATCATGCTTAAGAAAATGCTATCAAACATTAGCAAAAACGATTTAGCTGTATAGAATGAAATATGTTAAGCTGTATTAACAGCGTTCACTTGATAACATAAATTAGCACAAATGACATATGCATAAGTTGAAAACCTATGCATAAGGAAAATAGTCTTGTAACTGCTAAAGTAACACTACACTGAACATCCGTTGGGATTTGATTATAATATTTAGGATGTATGAAGGGATATTTGGCAGTAAATCACCTATCTGTTTAGGACAGTAGACCCAATAATAAGACCATTGTGTGGCCACTGGATTTGATTACTCTCACAACATTTAATGTCAACATTCTGCTTAGGTCTTTATCCATTGTTGTGCAGTTGCTTAACGCTTTACCACTCAAGCTTGCCAAAAATAGCTTCTACAGTGGTCTTGATAAATGTCTGTTTACAGACCAAGAGGACTTTGAAAGTTTACCACAAATTACTGGCTCGATATCCAAGCCAGTCATTCCAGTGGTAGATTTAAAAAAATAGTCATGGTCTGCAAATGGAGGTTTTCTTTTAGAAAATTAAAATTTGCTTGAAAATATTTGGGTGTTAGAGGGTTAAATAACTAATGCTAGTGATTCACTCGCTTGAATGTCATTATCTCCACGTGACAGCTACGATGACTGAATACGTATCATTCTGAAATTGCAGAAATTAAAAATTTGTAATTGCTTTTTAAACTTGAATTCTAGAGAATACATGTATGTTGAAAATAATTTGAAAGTCATTGTTTTGTATCAGTCATATTGTAGCAATAGCATGTACAGTAATAGTATAAATATTGCATAATATTAGTATATAATCATATATAGTACAACTAGAATTACATTTGTCATCTTGAATCATTTAATCTCAAATTACACACCTTGCCTTTCCATTGTGAGATAAATTCCACACGTATATGTGCAGTGAGGGAGACAGCCTAGCAGAGCATTGATTTACGTAGCAATCTAAGTTTAACTTTAAGCAAACTAAGTTTGTGGATAACAACATTTTAAAATTTACCATTTCTGATGAATATTAACCACCTTTTGGAGTATTTCCCACTTTTTTGGTATTTCCCGCCGGGTATTTCCTGCACCGGGGGCACTTGCTGCCAACCATGACATGTGTGTGCGTGCTCACACGTGGCCTGTCAAACTAATCATCCTCTCAACATTGGCCACACACTCCATCTCACCCACAATTCAGCCCATGCTGAACTTTCTTTTAGTCTTATCTTCACCTACCATACCATGCAAATTTACATTAACCCTTTGACCAGCGAATTTGTTTTTAAAAAATATCTATTTTCCCATAAAATGTCAATTTGCAAACCAAGAGTGGACTATTTTTTTTAATTTACCAATGGAATGACTGGCTCGGTTATCGAGCCAGTCATTCCAGTGGTAAATTTGTAAAAAATAGTCATCTCTTGGTATGCAAATCGACATTTCTTAAGACCACTACGGAAGCCGCTTTTGGCTTATATGCGTTTTAAAGGGTTAAGTGGAGTTTTCAATTTGCAAGACAAATCTTGACCTTTAAAAGGTTAAGATGGTATCTATTGACCATAATCAAATGATAACCTGTCTTTAATGACCACTTTATGATGGCCCATACCATTTCCCTTTTAAACATGTTTGACGGCGTATTATATATTTATTGCATTCCATTTAATAAAGACGTTATTGTGGCTTATAGTAGGACTAAGTTACACGAGTGATAAGGTCGGCCAATTTCTGATGACAGCTGATTTCTCAGTCATTTTACTAGATTCTTCAGATGTTTAATTCATTAACGGTGGGACAGCAATGGACAGTTTTATGTTATTGTTGTAGACAAAATCATGTGATTAGCATGAGGATATCTCATTGGTCTAAGTTTGGCGATTTAGATTTACATGTACATTTTTATGTGATCGGCCGACGTTAGCCGATCTCATCGAAAAATAAACATGCTTATTCTTATTCAAATATCAGCTGATTTAGAGCTATACTGGTGATTTCTTATTCGTCCATAATCGACCGACTTTATCATTCATGTAACTCTACCTTAAGCAATACAACCTTGTTAATCTGTACAGAAAAATATCAAACTGAATTATGAGGTATTGTTAAATTATTTATTACTAACTTAAGTTTTACTTAACTAATAAAACCATATGTTACTTAATGTTTCGTAAATTAAATATAATTTATTAGATTACTATTATTAAATAGAATTACTAGAATAATTCATTAGATTGTGCATAAGATGTTAGATCGACAGATTTATTTTTAGTTTCACAAAATTTGTATTTATATAACATACTAACCAGCTACCTGTTCAGTATATTGTGAGGCGTTTTTGTATGTAAAATTATGACATATTATGAAGTAAATTTATATATAGCTTTGTTAAAATTAATTTGTATTAAATACATCTCTGCATTAATTCGTAGTTTGAAATGTTAATATTAACTTTTTAATGGTCAAGCTGGCCAAAGCTGTCCTCTGAACCTGCCATGAAGAATGTCCATTTGTGGGTTGAGACGAATATTTTTGAAAATTTACCACTGGAATAACTGGCTCGATTCCTTTTGTCCTAAAAATGGACAGTCAATGGGCAATATTTAGATTTTCGTTACAAATCTTGACCATGAAAGGGCCTGCCATATCTATAATTTAGATACAATAAATTTTTTGTGATGTATTCTATAAAATAACTGTTGTGATTTCTATGCGGCAATGACTTCTGGTCAAATTACTAAGCAGTGGTAAAAGTGTATCAATATTATTGTTTTGAAATCGTGGTAGTAGGTTTTTACACGTACGAGTTAAAATTGTCTAAGCTGCTTTGATTATTGATTCAAATATTAAAATTTGAAGATTTCTAAAATGAATAAGTTGTAGATTTGTGTCTAATTACTCAAAATTATGTGTTAATTGACCGTATGCAGAATCACTAGCACCATTCTATTATTTGTACGTAATGTTATATATATGATGACCACGGCCCGGTGGAAAAATATATCAGCAACACTGGTATTGGACAACGAATCCTTGTTCATTATAAATAGTGATGTGTTTATTGATCAGGGTTCAGGGTCTCAAGCAAAGTGCAAATTCAAGCACCTTTAACCCTCAAATTTGTGCAAGATTTCAATTTCCTCATAGTAGATGTCCAGTTTAATTTTGAAAATTTACCACTGGAATAACTGGCTCTGTTATCGAACCAGTGATTTCCAGGTCTAAAAAATAGTCTTCTCTTGCTCTGCAAATAAACATTTCTCAAGACCAGTGCCGAAGCAGTCTGGCTGGTTGAGTCTTAACCCTTTAACACTCATATCAGCCAAAACGGCTTCTGCAGTGGTCTTGAGAAATGTCCTTTTGCAGACCAAAAGAAGGCTATTTTTGAAAATTTACCACTGCAATGACTTGCTCGATAACAGAGACAGTCATACAGTGGTAAATCTTAAAAAATAGTCTTCTCTTGGTCTGCAAATGGACATTTTCTACGAGAAAATTTAAATTTTCTTGAATAAATTTGAGGGTTAAAGAGTTAAAGCTGATCCATCATGCTAAAAGAGTCCAGGTTGTAATGCCTACCAGTAACATAGCACTATCTGTAAATTTCAGTTTCAGGTAACTCTATTAGAAGTCCAGACTTATGTTCGAAAAAGAAAATGTTTCAAAACATTTTGCTCAAGCAAAATCAGCTATTTCCAGTTTGTATATTATTAGTTTACCTGGGCCAAGTGAGCTTATCATTCATCTGTCAAATCGCACCTCGTTTGTGCCTTGACCGATTTCAAGCAAATTTGGCTGGAAGGACCCTACCTATAGTGGTAGGCTCAATTCTGTACAGAATTTTGATTGGTCAAATTTTCGGGCAGCCATCTTGGATTTTCCGGAAATCATTTTAAATGCTACTCCTCCAATATAAATGGGTCGACTTCAACAAAACTTTGGACTAATTCTATGCTGGTAGGCTTAACACATCTACCGAGAATTCTGATTGGTCAATATTTCCGGCAGTCATCTTGGATTTTGCGAAAACTTTGGGAGATCAGTTAAAAGCCTACTCATTAACCACTTGGCCAATTACTAGCAAACTCGGTTGGGAGGTCCCTAAACTGGCACTTCTATACATAATTTTGATTGGTCTATTTTTTCAGCGGCAACCTTGAATATTCTAAAAAGGCCGGAAATCATTTAAAACGCTACTCCTCATTAACTACTTGGGCAATTTCAACAAGACTTAGCTGAAAGGATTTTTTCTGGCAGCCATATTGGATTTTGTGAAAATTTCTGGAAATAATTTAAAAGCCTACTCATTAACCACTTGACTGATTTCAAGCGAACTCGGCTGGAAGGACCCTAGAGTGGTATGCTTCTGAACGTCTCTACAGAATTTTGATTGATCAATTTTTTTGGTGGCCATCTTGAATTTTTTGAAAAATGTTGGAAATCGTTTAAATGCTACTCCTCATTAACTGCTTGGGCAATATCAAACAGACTTGACTGGAAGGATATTAGGCTTTCAGAACTTTTATACAGAATTGTGTTTAGCCAATTTTTACAGCAGACATGTTGGATTTTGGGAAATCAGTTAAAAAGCTACTCTTCATTAACTCCTTGGGTGATTTCAAGCAAAGTCACCTGGAAGGCCCCTAGAGTGGTATACTTCAGAACTTGTATACAGAATTTTTATTGGTCAATTTTTCTGGCAGCCATCTTGGATTTTCTGAAAATTTTGGAGTATTAAAAGGCTACACTCCTCATCAACCGCTTGACCAATTTAAACCAAACTCGGCTCCATTATGACCCTAGGCTGGTATGCTTCAGATTTGGTATACAAGATTTGAATGCTTCATTCTTTTTTGATAGCCATCTAGGATTTTCCAAAAATAGGCAGGAAATCGTTTACAATAACCGCTATATTTTTCCTATATTTAGCGACCACACGTAACATTTTCTTATTTATCCACTTATAAGAATGCACTTCTTGCAAAAAATAGAGTAAAACTTATTTTAATTAACCTCATAGGACAGGGGATGGTTAAAAATGTCTCAAATATATCTTCTTGCGCTAAGCCTAATATTTTATAATTTTGGTCAGTTGTTTGCTAGAAAATCACAATTTCAAATGAATATTTTTGTGTCATAATATTTTATCTCAATTACTATAGCCTGGTTAGTTAGAGATTTTGCGGAATTTTATAACTTTATAGTGCCCGCCAAACGGCCCAAGAGGCAAATCTCAATGTCTGCAAAATCTATTCCCTTCTTATGTTGGCGGTTTGCTAGATAGCATTTGACACAAGCTACTCTAATGGGAGCGAGCGTAGGACTATGTATTCTCAGCATATATGGTGGTCTATTTGCGCTGAGATTTCAATGATTCCTGGTGGTTTCGTCCCCTTACAAATTCATCCCATATACCACAGATCTTCATGGAATGTTTATTTATTATTCTGGCGTATATCAATACAAGTAGCCATAAAAATTAGTAAAACCTAGGTAAAAAAAATTCCATTATCCAAGTTTATTTACTCATAACATTGATATTTGTCAGTCAAATATCAACAGGTTTAGCTGTTCGCAGTCTCATTAGATGGGTTTATTTGGGACCAGATGGTCACTGGTTATCTCGCCATCTCCATGCAGGTGCGTCTCTGCAGAGGTTGCGGAAATGGGTGTAAATTTGTGGCAAATTCTAATCATTTGTAGGGCCGATTTTGGGATTAAAGTCGTTTTGGGATGTGATTTAACTGAAGTTATAATTTAACGTTTAATATCAGGATTCGTGTGATTTCTTGGTTTTATTGTGGAAATTTGTAACATTCAGCAACTGTTTCAGGAGTGCTGATATATGTTGGATATGTTATCACACTCCCCAACCTTCACTCTATTTTTCCCATTGCAATAATACCAATATTAAAGGTATACCGGTATGGAAATTGATATCGATACCGGTATTCATTTTTCCAATATCGTGAAGCCCTATACTGAGCAGGCTAAAACTCATTACATTTAATTTCATCGATACGTAAGGGTGATTAAAGTTTGTTAAGAGAATTTGTTCTTGGATAAAACATGGTTCTCATGGACCAATCAAAGTCTAAGGTTCAATCTGATTGTGTGGTCAGCGGCCATCATTAATTTCCCACTTAATATCATTTGTACTGAATTCCAATTTTGGATTTTACGCCTTGTTACTGCTGAATTTAAAGTATTATGTGTGTTTAAATGCTTTAGATCAAATGCTAATGGTCCAGGTGAGCATTAAGGCCCTTGGGCCTCTTGTTCCAGTGGCCATCTTGTTCTCCAAAATGACATCTCAGGAACTGTTGTACGGATCAGGTTGAAACTCATTAGAGTTAATTTCATCGAGAAGTAAGGGTGATTAAAGTTTATTCAAGAGAACTTGATCCTTGATAAAACATGGTTGTCATGGATCAATCAAAATTTTGGGCTTGATGGCTATATTGGATTTTTTTATTGGCTGGATGGAACCCGAGGTTCGATCTGATTGGGTGGTTCATCATTAATTTCCCACTAAAGATTGATTCTACTGAATTTCCAATTTTGCATTTTCTTGTTACTGCTGAATTTAAAGGATTATGTCTGTTCAAATGCCAATGGTTTAAATGCTGATGGTCCAGATGAGCGATAAGGCCCTTGGGCGTCTTGTGTGATTATTATTTAGTAAAACCTTTAGAAACATTTTCATTTCAAAACGCTAGGCTGGTATTGTTACTTTAAGACTTGTGGGATACACTCATATCAGCCAAAAACTAAAATGTCCATTTGCAGACCAAGAGAAAACTATTTTTGAGAATTTACCACTAGAATGATTGCATTCCAGTGGTAAATTTTCAAAAATAGTCTTCTCTTGGTCTGCAAATGGACGCTTTCTATGAGAATTTTTTTTAGCACAGATTCAATGGTTAAAGAAGAGGCGACTAGAATTCTCATGCATTCTAAAAGTACATAGAGCTCGTAGTCAGCGGAGGTGTTGGTGTGAGTGTTTGGAAGCTAAGTAATACACAGCAGCGCTCACCTGACAAATGCACACGTAGCACTTCCGCTGTTTAATTGATAACTGGGTGTACTAAGTTAATCATTTTATAGCAGCTGAGAAGTATCGCGAAGGTCTTGTTTAATGAATCAATGCCTGGATTCATAATCGAGTTATGGAAACCAGAAATCTATTGATAGCACTATGTTACTGGTTGGCGTTACACTCTGTTGATTTTAGCATGATAGATCAGCTTTAATGACGTGGTTCAATCATTTATGAAGATGTTTCTGATCTTTGTAGATGCGTTACGCTTTTGTACACACATTTAACCATTGAATGGTCAAATCAGCAAAGACTGGTCTTTGCAGTGGTCTTAAAGAAAGTACATTTGTAGGCCACGAGATTATTTTAGAAATTTTACCACTGAAATGATTAGTGGGTGTGATAACGTACTGAGCCATTCAGTTCGGTGGTAAATTTTCAAAATAGTCTTCTGGTATATTTTGTGAATAGACATTCACGAGCAAAGATGTTAACTTCCTTGATAAATCTTGACCATTAAAAGGTTAAAAGTTCAGTCGTTATAGACATTGGAAGAAATAAGTTTAGCAAAAATGTATAGATTTTCAGAATTTTACTCTATATAAGCACTTTGAAATCAATTTGATAAAACCAAGTACTCTTTGTCAACCCTTTGCATCCTTACTTTTCACAACCTCAATTTCAAGGTACCTAGACAGAAAAGCTGGTGACTATTTTAAAACTAATCTGACTGGAAGCTGTTGCTGTCTATTAATTAACCATTTAACAGTCGTATCAGCTAAAAATGCAGTGGTCTTGAGAAATGTCCATTTGCAGACCAAAATGCAGTGGTCTTGAGAAATGTCCATTTGCAGACCAAGAGAAGGCAATTTTTGAAAATCTATCACTGGAATGACTGGCTCGATAACCGAGCCAGTCATTCCAGTGGTAAATTTTCAAAAATAGTCTTCTCTTAGTCTGCAAATGGACATTATCAGTCAGAAAATTTTAATTTTTGTTAAACAAATTTGAGGGTTAAAGAGTTAGAAGGTAACAGTTTTTGGTATTTTGGGTGCAAAGCGTTAACTGCCTTTCATGTAATTTCTATGACCTTGTAGTGTTTACTTTCAAACTATGTTTGCAAAACCACGTACATCTATTAGCAAAATTAAAGACATTAATGTAATTCACATCTCAGAAGTGTCTGTGTTAATATCCTATGAACATTATGTGGTCGGAATAGAAGGTACAAAGCCAGGCTGTGTTGAATGTCAGACCGTAAGGCCAATGTGATGGATGCTTTCAACAAGACACACCTGATATAGAAAATATTTTGGAATTTATTTCCTAAGAACCCACTCTACCAGTTACATTTCAAAATATTCAACTGATTACCTGTATGGTTGCATTGGAATTGAGACTCAGATTTCGGTGTGGAGACAAAAATACCTTCCAAGGCTCACAAGTTGGAAAATTAACCATTATGTCATATTAGCCGTGCTCAGACGTGTACAGTACAGCTCAGACATAACAGAATTGTATTGAAAGATTCGGCAGCACTGTCTTCCAATCTAATGGATGAATTCATTATTAGCTATGCCCCGCCCATCTCTAGCAAAGCTCCATCCACGCTTCGCCTGTGTTGGGATCCATTGATCCCTGAACTCACTGACTATCAATTTCCAGAATACTATACAATGGGTGAGGTCAAGTCTGGGTGTTAGTGTTAGACTTGACCTCGACGTTCATGTTAGTGTTAACACCAGATTTAGTGTTAACACCGTGTTAGCATCTGGTGTTAACACCAAATATTGTGTTAGTACCAACCCCTGCTTTTGCCTTCATTTTCACATAAGTCATTAGCAAATAAAATGGGAATAGATATTCAAATCAGCATAAAATAAGCTTAATTTACTTGATGTGAATAAGTTATTAGCTTACCTTTTCACTGGCAGATGACAATTTAGTCACTTATAGCTATATCTAGTTTGGTGTTAACACTAACCTCTAGAGGTTAACACCGTGTTGAGGTCAAGTCTTGGTGTTAGTGTTTGCTGCTAATAAACGACAAGTCAAAACATAATTTCGAATTACCTCCCTTGCAAAATAATCAAACAAATATGAGATGGTATAGTCTGATTCACATATCTGTGGTAAATTTTGAAGACTCTGTTTGCTGGTAACATTTAATTTTGGTTAATGACAAGTCTATGAAAACATAGTTATAATAAAAAATACAAATTCCTGAAGACTAGTTCACCTATTTATCAACTTTAGCGCAGCATTCCAAGTCTTTGTCTTTTCAGGCATAGGGGAGACCGGGGCACTATATGTACGTGATACACAAATATGTGTGTCTCAAATAAGTTTAACCTTAATACAGATTATCAGTTCATTAAAATGTGCCCCAATGGCATACATATAGGTTATGTACTTTATAAAATTACACAGAAAATATAGTGTTTTTCCTTTACACTAAAATCTCATAGCTGGGTTCATGTTTGATTTAACACTCGATCATAGGCATATGAACAGGTGGGGTAGGGGCGAGGGCCCCCATCTCGCCCCAGGTTTTTCCTTTACCATCGTGTATCCCGGTCATAGTGTCCATAGTTTTTGTCCCACCCATACATTATCCATTCATAACCCCCTGGCACTACTAGTGTTAGTGTTAACACGGCCGGTGCTAGTGTTAACACTACTGGTGTTAACACCTGGCTTGGTGTTAGGGATCAGTGATAACACTAACACCAACACCTAGACTTGACCTCACCCATTGTCATGTAAGCTGTTGAATATTTTGAAACTAATTTGCTTGGGTGCTGCATTGCTGCCTACAGTATTCTATCTTTTATTGTGTCAATAGCAAAGAAACTGGTGTACATTTTTGAACAATTTTGGTGGAAGATGTTGCTGTCTACGACAGCACTATCTTCCACCAAATTTGTTCAAAAATGTTCTCCAGTTCATCTATGAATTTAATTCGAAAATTAATAATTTTGACAGAGTGGTAAGGGTTAGGCAGTAAACGCATACAATTCATTCGTGGCAAAATTATCTAAGTGATTCATGATATAGTTGATTATGACATCATCCTACATGTCTCGTAGTTGATTATGACATCATATGATTGATGGATAAACTGGAATCCTCCAATATCTTCAAAATACATATTCACCAAAAAAAAATCTAAATTCTACTAACGTGTTTCTGTCATCGTTTTGGAAACATTTTACCTTATTTACGAGCTGTACATATGAAGTCAATCAGAAGTACATTCAAACACAAAATCTGGCTAAAAGATGAATCGCTTTTAGAGGAATTATGTACATTTATTTCAGCAGTTAAAACCTATATTTAATACAGTTATTACATACCAGTATATTATATACACAACTAATACTAATAATAAAGTAATAATAATAAAACGGTTCCTATAAAAACAAGACTGCTGAAGCGTGCAATGTCTAGCCTGCAAATGGATCGATTATGTGGAGTTCCAAAACAAACTAGGCATGGTCAGTAATACATATATTGAATAGAAGACCAGTTCTGGTCACACGTCCCCCGACCAGGGCTTTTTAGTACAACACCAATTTTTAAAATCCAAATATTGTACAGCATTTCAAGAAATCAAGGGGGATTACTCTGGTGATTACAGCCAGATTTTGGCCAAATGCGATTCCAGTCAAGGCCTCATGCAGAGGGATTGAATCCATCCAGGCTAATCAAAGTTATCAGACGGAAACCAAATATTTTATTTTTCAAGAAATAAAGGGGGATAACTCTGATGGTTCTGGACAAATTGTTGCCGATATGCAATCCTCACCGAGGTCTTGTCATGAGTTGATATTCCAAATTTTAAATGGATCCCAGCAGGCTAACTGAAGTTATCCAAAATATTTTACTATTTTTCTATTAATCAAGGGGAATAACTCTGATGGATCTGGACACATTTTACCGATATGCAATCCCCACAGAGGTCTTGTCATAAGTAGTTGACACTTAAATTTTAAATGAATCCATTAAAGCTAACAAGTTATCAAGCGGAAACCACATAATTTACGATTTTTCAATGATGACACCGACACCGCTGCAGGAATTCATATTGATCCCTATGTCTCGCTTTCTGGTCCGCGGGTGACATAAATTGTCATCAAAATAATCCCTGAGAAATTAATTTCATAAAGAAGACTGTGTGTCTGTTACTCTCAGCTGGTGGGGTGAGGGTTGTGTGTCTGTTACTATCGGCTGGTGTGGGTGAGGACTGTATGTTCGTTACCATTGGCTCATGGGGGAGGGGTGTATGTAATGGATGTACCTTGGTATGAAAGGATCCGACTCATTTAAGTATCTGACGCCATATACAAAATATATTACTTATTAGCTGATGTCGTGGTGAATTTACAATTTAAAAAAGATTCAGGTGAACATTTCGAAAATAATTTGACTGGTTAATGCCATCAGCAGCAACAGCCGGTAGTTTCAAAATATTCAACATTATCCGGCAGTTATCATGAAATTAAGATTCTGGGAATTCGGGTTAAGGTTAAAATCGATACAAACGCATGTACATGTACGTCAGCGGAAATTAGTTAGAAATTGACGCCTCTGTAAGATCTTAACTCCCTCTGATTAACTCATGAATAGAGTTTCAGAAACAAATTTCCTGCCTGACAAAACCACTGCATTGAAAGTCTTGAATCTAGGCTTGCGCAATTGTGTGATTAAATCGAAAATCGTGATTATTTTTTAAATCCTGAATTTATATGATTAAAAATGAAATAATCGAATAATCGTGAATAATTTCCCTGCATAAAATATTTCAAAATCTACCTTTTTATTTACATTTTGCTCAGCGAATGCGTGTCCATTTGCGAGCCAAGAGAAGACTATTTTTGAAAATGTACCATTGGAATGCCAGGCTCGATGCTCGAGGCAGGCATTCTAGTGATACATTTTCAAAAATAGTCTTCTGTTGGCCTGCAAATGGACATTTCTAAAAACATTTCATCATTGACATACCTTTGTTGTTATATCGGTGTAATTTGTAAACAGGACGATTAATCGAGTAATCGTGATTATTCTTAAATAATCAATCGCGATCACTCAAAGTAATAATCGTATAAGCCTACTTGAATCCCTCTTGTCAACTCAGCTGGACTAAACTGCCTCTGTAGTTGCCTTGAGGAATGTACATTTGCATACCAAGAGAAAATAGTTTTGAAAATTTACCAGTGAAGTGACTGGCTTGATAATCGAGCCAGTCATTCCATTGGTAAATTTTCAAAAATAGTCTGTGCCTGGACAAAGAGTTTGTCTTCTCTTGACCATTAACCCCTTAATGCCTAAATTCAAATATTTGCTTATTAAATGTCCATGTGTAAGACTATTTTTGAAAATTTATCACTGGAATGACTGGCTTGGTTACCGAGCCAATCATTTCAGTGCTAAATTTTCGAAAATGACCTCTTGGCCTGCAAACGGACATTCCTAAAGACCCCTGCAGAGGCCGGTTCTGGCCAATATCGTCATGAATGGGTTAACACAAAGGACAGTCTCTCCAATGGTCTTAAGAGATACTCATTTACAGGCCAACAGACAGCTATATTTGTAAATTCCATTCATTTGGTAATCTCTTGTCCCACAAATGGACAGTCAATGAACATAAAGTTCAAATTTATTTTTTAAAACTTGCTACATGAAAGGTTGATTGGTAATTTGGTATAAGTAGCATTTTGAGCACTTTGAGACGCTGTTGACACTAGCTTGTGCGATTACATGATTAAATTGAAAATCGCGATTATTTTTTAAATCGTTACTTTATATGATTAAAGATTAAATAATCGTGAAAAATATCTACTGCGTAAATGTTTTGAAATCTACTTTTTAATTTACTCTTTAATTCAATAGGTCAAGAAAAGTAACATTTTTCTCAATGAATGTATGTCCATTCAGAGGCCCAAAAAACCCTGTTTTTGAAAATCTATCGCTGGAACGACTGGCTCGAGAATCTGGCTCTAGATACATTTTCAAAAACATTTTTGGCCTGCAAATGCACACTTCTAAACACCATTGCAGCTTTAGGCATTGATATGCTTTTGTAGGCCGGTTAACCGAGTAATCATGATTATTCTTAAATAATCGATCGTGATAACTGAAATCAGTAAGCTTGCAAGCTTAGTTGACACAAGAGGGGCTAAGCTAGCCACTTAGGAAATAAATTCATACTCAGCATGAACATATATCATGATTTCTTGTTTTCTTTCACAAGATTTGTTATTGATAATTCCCCAGCTATCACTTTGTGTCTGGCAGATTCATGATTCTTCAGTAAGAATATAATAGTTCTCATAGTCCGTCGGTATTTAACATTACTCAGTTTTGCACACTACTCGAAGACTTCTCTCTCAATAGCTTCAGCTAACTGCTGGTGTTCCTGAAAATCATAACATAGAAACCATTTTTAATCATTTAGTAGTCCAGGTTGGCCAAGAAAGTACGCATTTTCCATGCATGCCAATATTAGTTTTGAAAACAGAACTGTAATGACTGCTCATTTATCGAGCCAATGATTACAGTTATAGGTTTGTAGCTTGACTGTATATGAAGTCAAACAAGCTATTGTGATACGCTCTGCGTCTCTCGGTGGTGGCAATGGAATCATCCAATTTGGGTTTAGCTCAACAGGTCTAAGTCACAATGACCATGATAAAACATTGTTTTGTACCTCACCTGGCCACAATGGTGAAGTGACCTTATGTCATGGTGACCGGTCCATCATCTATCCATCCATCCATTAACTTTTGCTTTAAAATGTATCTCCTGAACTAGTTGACAGATTTTACCTAGATTTGGCTGGAAGTATCCTATGGTGGTAGGCTTCAGAAATTCATATTCAGATTTGTGATTGGTCAATTTTTTCGGTGACCATCTGGGATTTTCTAAAAACTCCAAAAATTATAAAACGCTATTCCTCCTTAAAGAATTGCTGATTTCAAGGACACCTTGGGTGGAACGATTCTATGGCGTATGCTTCAAAATATCAAACATGCCAAATGAGAAGTTTTATTTGGCAGTATATGTTGGTGGCCATCTTGGATTTTCTGGAAATATCTCCTAAACCGCTTGGTGAATTTTAACGAAATTTGAGTGGAAGGATTTGGGTTATAGGTTCTTGAACTTGTATTCAGAATTTTGCTGATTTTTCTGGCAGCCAGTTGGGATTGCAAAATCCCAACCCGAAATCCTTTACATAAACTGCTACTCCTTAATCAATGACATGATTTCAATGAAATTTGGTTGTAACGATTTTAATATGGTAGACTTCAAGTTTTAGGCATCCTATTTAGCTGGGTTTTGAGGGTATATATACCCTCAAAAGGATACTTATGAGAATCCCTGGATGCGAGTCCTTCAAAAGGCACATCTGAGTATCATATGGGTAGGCTTCGCAATTATTCAATTTAATTGATAATTGCAATATTAAAAAATAAATAATTGTGTATATTGCTAAATTCAATTGAATAATTGACAAATATTGAAATAAGAATTGCAAATATATTTACATTGAATGTTTTGTAAGGAAAGCACTATAAAGAGAGTATTGAGGACTATTGCCTGCTCAATGCTCAAAATCTTTCCTGTATGCCTACATTAAAATTGAGATTTGAAATATTTTGAAAATAATTTGACTAAGATTTGTTACTTTCATATAAATTTAGCAATAACAAATTCATTTCAATAAGATAATCTTTTGAGTACCGTGAGAAAAATTTTACTGAAAGCTGTTGCTGTGTCTTTTAAAATGTTTAATGGATTTCCTGAACATCAGTGCTTCTAAATATGTCTCGTAAATATTTTAATCGGCCTGCTGTAGCGCAATGGTTAATCGCTAGAGTTGAGTCAATTATCATTGCACTGTCCTTTAGCAGCACACTTATGTGAATTAGCTCAAGTACGGTATAATGAACCTTTTCAATTTTTGCCAAGCCCCACCTAGCTCTAGCTAAGCTCCACCCATACCTCGCTCGTGTTGGGATCGATTGATCTCTGACTATCAATTACGCATAGTCTGTCTTCAATTATGCGTTCGTGACATACTTATCTACGTCATTCATGACGCCATAATTACGTCACTGATTACGATGTCATTCTACACATCACGTAGTTAATTATGATGTCCTATGATGGATGCATAAACTTGGAACGGTGAATTGTCATTCAGTGATGCATTAAGATGGGCTAGATTTACTAATCATTAGCTTTATATAAAGAAGAACTGCTGTTGTTGTTATCAGAGAAAAATGGTTTCAAATGAGCCAATTATGAAACCTGCTTACATGTATGTACTCTGTCTGTAGTGCTACTGACTCAGTGAAAATGTTTTCAACAGTAGGAATATTATAGCTGGATTATAGCGGAAGTCATCTAGATGTGTATTAAGCCCATTTATCTTAACTTCTAACTTTCAAAATTTGCATTGCTATCTAAGACAGAAACGATATATAGTGATTTTGTTTCCCAAATATACTCCAGTATTTCTTTTACTGCCTCTGTAAGAGTTAACTTTTTGTCATCGGGTGGATAAGCGTTAAGTATTTGAACTAAAGTCAACTGAGGCTTGCACAAACCCCCACCCCAAGTACATGTTCAATTAATTGAATAATCAACATGATAAAAATTGCATAACCGTGCAAGCCTACATAAGGGAGGGGTATGCCATATTTCATTACATTATCTTAAACTGTAATGTATGATATGCTGTTTACAAGGACATTGACAAAAATCATGGGTTTTTGCATTAAAAAGGCCATTTTCACTCAAGTCAAATTAGGCCTATGAAGAGAAAACCCTTAAATGGCACATCTTGGCATCAGAAGGGAGATAACAAGTTCCAATGCAATTATTTCAAGCAGTTCTATGCGATATGCTGTTTACAAGAGGTTTTTGCATTAAAAATCCCATTTTCACCCAAAATCTTGGACTTACAGTATAAAGGTGAATCCTTCTAAAGGCACATCTGCGTATCATATGTTTAGCAATTTTCATTAAAATATTTTAAGCGGTTCTGTACGACATGCTGTTTACGAGCAGACAGATGGCTACGAGGAGGAATGCACATCTGTATATCAGAATGGGGACATTTAACCAGTTTCATTAAAATCTGTCAAGCAGTCCTATGTGATATGCTTTTTACAAGTAAATTGGCAAAAATCATGAATTTTAGCATCAAAAAGCCAATTCTGACCCAAAATATATTTGACATACGAAGAAATGTTCTAAAGGCACATCCAGGCATCATAGCGAAAGTATATACTAAGTATCATAAATACAATTTAAGCGATTCTCTATGATATATGCTGTTTATGAAAACATTTGACAAAAAATCCCTCAAAAAGGCACATCTGCATATCATAAGTGATAGAGGTATGTACCAAGTTTCATTAAAATATCTGTATGATGGACAGACAGACAGACAGGCAGTGATTACTATATGGCTTCCATCCTTTCAGTGCAGGGCCCTAAGTATAGCTATGGAAAATTGTCACCCGCACCATGCTAGCGGTCGATCATAAATTTCTAGCCTGGTTTATTTACACCCACATTTCTGCACAATCAAGCCACAAAAATCCATAGGTAGAATTATGAATTAAAAATTCACCTTGTTCAAAGCATCAGATATGAGTGTGCGTCCCGAAGCTCTAAGTTTCTCTGTTTTGTTATCGCAACGCACTTCGATCTGGGGCTTGTCACGTAAATCCTTGTAAAATTGGACCCATTTCTTATGCACTATTTTCGCTTCCGAGACCACAGCCGGATCCGCATGCTTTCTCAATTTATTCACCACATGGCCTGGTAGAAAATGGTATTTGCGAGTTAGTTATATAATTATAAACTAATATTTGAAGATAACATTTATGGTGTAAACTATTACTCAAATCTTAACCATTCAATGGCCAAGGTGGCCCAAACCAACCTTGAGTTGGCTTGACGATCGTCCATTTTCAAGCCAAGAAAAGACCGTTTTTATAAATTTATCACTGGAATGACTGACTTGATACCAACCCGACTGCTCAAACTGTGGCCATCACATCATTTTTAACAATTCAAATTGGAGTCCCAGTTTTCGATACTCTGGTTTACTTTTGGGAATTTGGTTCTTCCGGTACAATTTAATTGAAATTTTTTTTACATAATCGATCGCTACGTTTCAAAGCAAAAATCATGCAAGCCTACCCCAAAGTGGATCGTTTTTTTCTTTAGCTTGCTTTGTCAATAGGTAGATGTGGGTGAACTCTGTTTTGGATTCATTCATAGAGATTCTAAGTTTTTAGTTTGCTTAAAGCTATTGATTGGGATTAGTGGCTGCACTTGAGTCAATCATCATTGCACTATCCTTTAGCAGCCCACTTATGTGAATTACCCGGTATCTCAAGTATAATTGTTGTGCAGTGATGCGTTAAGATGGGCTAGCCTTGCTAATCATTAGCTTTATACAAAAAAGAACTGCTGTTGTTGTTGACACATTTAACACATTCAAGGGGATTCTTTTCCTAGTCTAAGTCCACATCATCAGCATATTTCACCTCTAGCGGCATACCCCTGTGGGCAGCTGATTTGATGTCACAAACTGCAGATTTCACTGACTTGACTTGTACTCTCAGCTTAGTGTCTGCAAGCAGTAGTCTCACTAGTCACAGCTCAGATTCATTGTAACTGGCCTGGCATAGTACATCTAGGATCTTTGAGCGTTTAACCCTTAGCACACTGATGTCAATATTCTATCTTTTACAGTGTCAATAGCAGGGAAACTAATGTACATTTTTCAACAAATTTGGTAGAAGATGGTGCTGTCGTCATCTTTTACTTTAATTTGAAAATTTATAATTTTGACATCACAATGGTAAGGGTTCATTGTGTCTTCATAAATCTCGACAATTAAAGGGTTAAACTAGGATTTCACAATTCTGTTCCTGATCTCAGAATGAGAGTCCTTGAATGGCCTGAATCTCTCACCTGGAATATTGGCATTTCAAACAGAAAGGCCATGCTCTACAATCTACATGTAGAGCAATACATAAATTATTGTCAGAAACTCAACATTCTGGACAGAAATAGAAATGTAAGTTTGAAAAGTACAAATTGTGGCCAGGGATTTTAGGAGCAATATCCTACTATTTCCTAGTACATATTTGGCAATCCAAGATATCAACCAAATAAATTAATAAAAAAACCAACGTAGATTATGGAATCACCAGTCTGCATGATTGATCCCTATAGGATCTAGCATATGGAGTTGGTGTAGCCGGCATTTTTCTTCTTCTTTTCTGATATGCGTTTTATCAGGATCCTCGAGGTCGTGAGGAAGAACTTGTATACTTTTGAAGGACATGTTTTGTTCACTGTGATTGGGTAAATTAAAATGTTGTGCAACAGGGGTGTCCTTGTGTTGTTTGATATCCTGTAAGTGTTCTCTTACTTGTATGTGGAATTCACATTTGGTTTCCTCCACATACTGTTTGTGACAAGATCTGCATGTGAGTAAGTATATGACATTGCGTGTGTCACGGTATGTCTTCACCTTACATCCGACATTTTAAACCTGTATGAGTGCTTGCGAATTAACATTTACTATCCATTTTGTGACAGAAAAAGATACGGTTTGAGGTTTTTCTTTGAAATCCTTTTTTGGCGGGGGAACTCAAATCTGGCAGAGACAAGGGTGTCTTTGAAAGTGGGATTCTTTCTGTAGCCAAACATGGGTGGTGTGGTGAATGTGCTTCTGCATTTGAGGCTGCTTTCTAGCAGTTCCCAGTTCTTTTATATGATTGTCTTAGCTTTATGGCTTTGAGTGTGAAAGTCGAGAATGCATGGGATACATGTGTTTTTCTCCAGATTTTTTGATTTAGATATAAGTACATGTAGATCACGTCATGAGCATGTACAAGCTTTCTGATAGCTATTTAGAAGAAGCTTGAGAGGATAGTCTCTCTTCTGATAGTATCCAATGAGTTCAAGGGCATGTGTGTGGAAATCTATTTCCTTGCTACAGATACTCCGTAGTCGAAGGAATTGTCCATATGGGTTGGAATTTTTAGTGGAGTAGGGGTGTGCAGATTGATAGTGTAAATATCTGTGTGTATCTGTAGGTTTACAGTATAGGTCAAACTGACTGAGGGCAAGTTTGTGAGGTGCTATAGAGTAGTTTTTTCTCCAGTTGGGCCATAAAGATAATGGCATATGTTGGCGCTACTGTGGTGCCCATTGCTGTCCCCCCCCCCCCCCCCCCCGATTTGGAGGTATTGTTGGCCATTAAATTCAAAGTTATTACATCTCAGTACTATAGATAGGAGCTCTAGTAATGACATGGGTGTAAATTCACCTGGTATGCTGAATTCTCGGATGTGTTGGTCGGTTGCTTTTAATCCTTCCGTGTGAGGGATGTTGGTGTAAAGTGAGGTGATGTCCATGGTGACTAGAATGGTGTGATCGGGTAATTTGCTGAACTTTTCTAGTTTATTGATGAAATCTGTGGTGTCCCTGACATATCAAGGGATGTCATGAAGATGAGTTTTCAGGTGTTCATCTATAAAGCTACTGATGTGTTCAGTCATGCAGCCATTACTGCTTATAATAGGTCTGCCTGGTGTAGGGGTGATTTACTTGTGGACTTTTGGTAATACAGTAGATAGAATCGCGCAGTATGTGGGTTGTCTACCCTTAGTCCATTAGCAGTGTCACGAGTTATCTCCCCTTTTAGTACTAAACCTGTGATGGTAGTTTCCACTTTTCAGTGTTTTGTGGTTAGGTTTTCTATGACCAATTCATAATAGCGCGTGTCTCCCAATTGTTTGAATACTTCCGCGTTGTAGTCATATGCGTTTAGTATGATAGTAGCTTGTCATGGATTTCAAGGGAAAACCTCAAACCCTTTCTACCTATGCACAAGGAAAAAATTGTAAAAGAACACTTACAGGATATCAAAAAACACAAGGATACCCCTGTTGCACAACATTTTAATTTACCCAATCACAGTGAACAAAACACGCCCTTCAAAATTATACAAGTTCTTCCTCACGACCCCGAGGATCCTCATAAAATGCATATCAGAAAAGAAGAAGAAAAATACTGGATACACCAACTCCATACGCTAGATCAGGCCTGTGCTGTTATGGTAACCTGTTAAAAACGTTCTCCATGAGGTTGCCTTAATTTATTTTAGGGGATCTGAAACAGGTTACCGTAATCTGTTGATATTAGTATGGACATCCATGAGCTTTCTACGGTTTAGGTTACCTTAAAACATATACGGTAACCTATTATCGGTTACCATTGGAAATATTACAGCACATGCCTGTAGATCCTATAGGGATCAATCATGCAGACTGGTGATTCCACTATCTAAGTTGTTATGCTAATTAGAATCACCAAACTCCATGTCATGGAAAGCCTTCTATGACGGCCTAATAAGACATCACCATATGACATCACAGATAGTTACATTATGCTCCTTTCACGTTATTCAGTCACCACTTAGTCACTTCTTCTTGAATACTTACCTATACATGTATGGCTGCTTTCAAATGTAGACTGTGCAGCGCACGTTTTGCTCAACGTACAAGACTCAGAAGACATGTATGTGTCATTCACGAACAGTCCGGCTTCTGGACTTGCAATTACTGCAACATCAGCTTCACTCGCCTAGAGGCGGCCAGGGGACATTTCCACACTCAGCCTCTAATCGAGTCTGTGCAATTTTACAACCGTGTATGCCAATCGGGTGACTCCAGAACTGTACGTATCCCGAACTACAGAAGCAGGGTACCGGTTCCATCATCCAGGACAGAAAACACCAACAAACGCAGACACCAGTAGTTGATACCACGGACAGCGAGACACCACTAGTTCCAATATCACCCGACCACAGACACGAGCCAGAAGCACTGGTGAACAGCAGCACTTTAGCGCCAACACATGAGCAGCCCATCGAAACACAAATCATCATACACATCCCTGAAGGCTGCATCCCATCAACAAGTGATGTAATTGATGAAGAACTGTTAAACTTTCTATACATCAACACCGAGAATGTCTCCGACACCATATCGTACCTAACACCTGGTGACAAAAGACCACCTCAGATCATCACAGAACGGGGAACAAGCTCGTAAAAAGCTAAGACAGAACTTTCCTCTCAACACTGTGAATATCTTCTATATGGATAACTAAATCCAACTCTACTTTCTCTGATGAGTATAACTAAGCAAAGTACGAAACGCCATAAATCCGAATCATTTTCACTTAAGGTTATTCTACCACAATAGAAACCTATGCCCACCAGAGAGAATTATACAAAAACTAGAAAACTCTCAACATCGGGAAAATCTAGGTCGCATAAATGTTGTCTCATCCTTTTCTCAACCTGGGAGAATAATTTCCGGTTACAAAAACCGATCTTTTATGGTTACACTGACCGCTAAAACTAACAATAAAATTTTAACGGTTACACTAAACCCAATTTTCAGGTTACACTCACCCAACAATCAAAAAATCTGGTTACACAAAAACTATTTCCGGTTACAAGGATTCAACAAATCCGGTTAGACAAAACACAAATCTGGTTACAAAATGAAATTTCCGGTTACAAATACAAGATTTCAGGTTACACCTAACCAGATATTTTTTGATCCCGGTTACACCAAGGAGCAACTGTAACTGGATCCAAGAGTATAAAAGCAAGTGCAGAACAGAGCGCTGACATTCGGATTTCGATCCAACAAGATCAAGCGTAAGAAAGCTGAAGAAGAGTTTCTGACCAGTTGATCAAATCCAAATAAATTAATCAATCCAAATTTTTGTTACAAATGTTGGACCGTTTCACCCAAGTTTGACTGAAAGTAGTTTTAAGAAATCTTTTGAGAAAATCCAAGATGGCCACCCAAAAAAGGACCAATCAAAATTCTGAATAGAAGTTCTGGAGCCTACCACCAGTCCACCACAGGATTCTTCCAGCTTAAAAGCTACTTTGTGAGCATTTTAGGACATACATTTTAAAGCAAAGATTTGATGGATGACAGAGGATGGATGGATGACACATCATCGACACAGTGCCTGGGACCAACAGGTGCACATGTTCCTGTATGCCTGTCTTAGACCGTCCATTAAATGCGCTCCTAGCCTGTGTTGTTGATGCCTTGTGCTTCCATACAGTATACATGTAGCTGGTGGATACCATGTTGTTCTTTTAGTCTCCGCCATTTTGTGGTGTTTTCATCCTGTGGATCTGATGCTAAGACTTGGATGAGGCAGAATTGCATGTCTGCCTTATTGTGGCCCTTCAAGTTGAAGTGTCTTGAGACAAGAGTGTCATATGCTGCCTTCCTGTAGAAGTAGATGATGCTTCGGTGTTCTTTAATTCTGACAATGAAGGCACGTAATGTTTCTTCCACATATTGTTTATTGCATCTTTTGCAAGGTAGTACATACTAGATAGATCACATTGCGAGTTCTACTGTTCTGAGTTGATGTTAATTTTGCATCTATGTGTAGCCTGTGTGGTGGATACAGAAGAAACGTGTCTTCATCATGGATTCAGAGGCGTTGCAGTTTTAAGTGGTGCATGCTTCAAATAGATTGCTTTAGGCCAGTTTGTCCCTTTCTTAATTGGCGAACCATGCCCTGACAATTGTATCCTGTGGGTTAGGGTTTCTGCAGTAACTCAAGTGATTTTTCGGACAAGGCGAGGTAGCTTCTGGTGTTGGAATCCAAAAGAGTACAGTAGTACAGGATCAATTTCTTCGTGAATATGCTGGTATCCATGTTGTCACGAATGAAGAAATTTCTGTTTGAGTTTGTGTTCTTTTTTCCTGTGCTTATTTTGTCTCCTTTGGGGTAAAGAATATTCTTCCTACTTATTGCTAGAGCTTTTTGATAGACTGGGTCTAACACGCTAGTGGGATAGACATTAGCTGAAAAATGGACAATCAGGTCTTCGGTATCGGTGCAGATTCTGAGTAGATGGATGAATTGACCATACAGGCTTGCATTTTTGCAAGATGGAGGATGCGCTGAACTATATTCTAGGTATCCGTGGGTGTCTGTTGGTCTGGTGAATAAAGAAAGGTGGATCATGTCCTTAGTACGGAGGACAAGTGTCCAAGAAATTGACGTGAAGTCCTTTAGCGCGGGTTCTCCGTACTCCCATATCATAAAGATGTCGTCAATCATGTCAATATAGCTACCATATAGGGTCGGTTTTGCGGGAGCTTCCTCTAGTCTTTCTTCAAGAACTGCAATAACAATGCATGCATAAGTTCATGATGTCTTGCTGACCATGGCTGTGTGTCCCCAACATGTAGGTAGTGGTAACCATGGAATTCAAAGTTCAAGAGGTTGAGTACTCCTCTAGAAGATAGTTTGCCTGTAATCCTGTGTCTGCATGTACAAATCATCCTATAGCCATTAAATCTGCTTGGAATGTTTGTATACAGAGCTGACATCCATGGTAACCAATAGTGCTCCATGTGGTTTTATGCCATAGGCTTCAACTTTTCTGATAAACTCAGTGGTGTATGAATCGATATTAGTCACATGTTGTTTTATGTGTTCATCCAAATAACTGCTAATTAATTCTGTTGCCCATTGTCGCTACTTATTGGTCTGCCCTGTATCAGACTATTCTTACAATCCTTATGAATTTTAGGCAAGAATGCAGGAAATGTCAATTTCCCTTTCTCCGAGATCTAACAATACTCACCATTCTGTTACTTCTGATATACAGCTGGCCCTGACAGCGGCTCTAGGATTATAGACTTAGAAAGCTTTACCGACTCCTGGGAACCGGGTACCCGGCTCCCCACTGCCGAGTACCCGTTTACCATAGAGCTCATATTGTTTGCATAGCCACCAAACAAGAGAAAACTATGGCTTGCCTCCGTGGGGCTGGGAGGCTGGGTCCGTAACAGAATGGTGAGTATTGTTAGATCTCGGAGAAAGGGAAATTGACATTTCCTGCATTCTCCTTCGATCAATACTCACCATTCTGTTACTTCTGATATACACCAGATTTGATCAGTAACCTGGTGGGAAGGGGCAAGCCATAAATGCTAATTTTGCCCCTTGGAGAAAGATTTTAGACTTCAAACTTGACTAACGGAGACCTAAAAGGACCGTCAAGTTCACGGAACCGAATCACATTCGCGTCACAGCCCCCCCCCTTTTTCCTCCTAAGAAAAGGGAGAGAACTAACGAACATGTATCTCGCCTGAAACACCAATATGCCAAGAGGGTTAACTACTCCCTGCATATCGCTTGTATTAGCCTGGGAATGAGCATGAATATATAAGATGAATGAACATGATACATATACATAATACAAAAAACTCTCACTTGTTGAATTACCTTATGATAACAGGACTTCAGACGTACCGCCTACAACCATACACCGGTTCGGCCATCAGTGACACAATCTGGTTGACATCCTCTCGCTTGACCATGCCTGCTTTAGGTTCTTTTCTTACCAAAGTGAAAAAAGGGGAAAAGCAGTGTGGTCACTAACTATCGTTTCAAAACAGCTAAAGCGAGTGGATTGGCTGAGTCTGACACATCCCTCATATAGTAATCCGTAAATGAGGACTCACAGTGCCATTGTGCAACGGCCATGATGTCCTCTAACGGAACACCATTGTAAAGGGCGGTCGAGGCGGCTATTCCTCTAACATCGTGTGCCCTTACGCCCTGCACCTGGTGCCCAGTCGCCATCTCATGAGTAGTCTGAATGCATTCGACCACCCAACGAGAGATAGTATCCATGGATGCGGCGCCATAAGGCTTTTTATGGCAGATCCACAGATGTCTATCGTTCGACCGTAACGAGTCAGTCCGTTTCTTGTACTTAGTCAAAGCACGGACCGGGCACCAGACACTGGCATCACGATCAAACCTGGTTAACTTCGGTATAATGATCGGTTTGCCGGGATATCTCAAAGATTGGTTCTTTGACATAAATTCTGCTCTTGGCAGAAGACGCAGACCTTCTCCAGAAACAATAAATCGGTTCCTCTCTGCCGAAAGCGCATGGATCTCACTGCGCCTTCTAGCTGAGGAAGCTGCCAATAGAAAGACCGCCTTTAGAGTCAAATGCTTTAGACTAGCCGAACGCAACGGTTCGAATGGGTGCTTGGCCAGTACATTAAGCACTAAAGATAGACTCCAGGCTGGAATGACTACCGGTTGTCTCGGGCGGAGATTGCTCATTCCCTTCAACATCACGTTTAACTGGGCCACCTCTGGACTATCCCTGTTGGCTAGACAAGGGATAACTGATGCCAAAGCTGACTTGTATCCAGCAATTGTGACGGGAGCTAGTCCTGTAAAGAACAGCTCACAGAGAAAGTCTGCTATTGTTAACCTTGTTGTTATATGACTTGAAGGTTGACCTCCTTCTCGCAGCCGCGATGAAATCAGCAGCCTGTCGAGAAAAGCCTTCCGACGTGGAACGTTGTTTGACAACATCCACGCAGTCAATTTGAACATTTCGGGACGCTCGTGTAGGAAGCGTCCCTTGGCCTGGGAGATTATGTTCGGAATCTCGGGCAACTGCACAGGATTTTCCACCAGCAGATCTAGAAGATCCGTGAACCACGCCCTGCTCGGCCAATACGGCGCTATTAGCAGGACCAGACACGGTTCCTCCCTGACCGTCACCAATACCTTCGGTAGAAGAATGGTGGGTGGATACGCGTAAGCGTGCATCCCTCTCCAGCTTATCGCCAGAGCGTCTGTATCGACGGCATTTGGATCTGGAATCGGCGAGACATATGTCATGATTTGAGCATTTTCCTTTGTGGCGAACAAGTCCACGTTGGGTTTGCCCCAATGCTCGAAGATCCCTCGTAGAACTGGAGGGTTGAGGGACCATTCTGTTGGCAGGATTCTCTGTCTGCGAGACAAAGCATCCGCCAGAATGTTCAATCGGCCAGGAATATGAGCTGCTTTCAAAACAACCGAGTAATTCCTGCACCATTGAATCAAGTGCCACACCCTGATGCACAGGGTGGGCGACCTGGTCCCTCCTTGGCGATTTATATATGATACTACTGTCGAATTGTCCGACCGTATCAATATCACCTTGCCCCTGATCATCGGAAGGAACTCTTCCAACGCCATCATTTCCAACAGATTGATATGCAGCTGACTCTCCGGGAGAGTCCATGTGCCCGAGACCTGGTGTTCTCCCAGGCAGGCACCCCACCCCTCCAGCGATACATCCGTGTAAACGGACAGCTGGGGGTGGGGTAGGTGCAGCGAAACCCCTATTAGGAGATTCTGACGCTGTTTCCACCATAGAAGATGCGATATTATCGGCTCCAAAACTGGCACCAGTTTTGACAGGGGTTCTGTTCTCTGTTTCCACAGAGACATCAGATACAACTGGATAGGTCTTCGCATTAGAGCAGCGTACGGGATAACCTGCTCCATGGAGACCATCATGCCCAGCATCTGAAGGAACCGCCTTGCCTGAATGTGGTTTCCCACTCGAAAACTCCCGAGGATGGCTAACAGAGACACCACTCTGGGCTCTGACGGGTAAACCCTGCCTTCCTCGAGGTCGAATCGCATCCCCAAATAAACGAAATGTTGAGTGGGTGTCAACTCGGATTTCTCCTCGTTGACTATCCAGCCTAGATCTGAAAGTAACTTCAGAGTCAGAGCAGTATCCACGTTCAACCTGGCTGCCGAGTCTGCCTTGAGCAGCCAGTCGTCTATGTAGGTGTGTAGCGCCACGTTCTCTTTTCTGAGAAACGCTGTCACCGCAAGGACCACTCTTGTGAAAACCCTCGGAGCTGTCGACAGGCCAAACGGGAGAACTGTAAACTCCCATACTTGATTCTGAAACGCAAATCTCAGAAACCTGTGCCAACTCCGATTGATCGGAATGTGGAAATATGCATCTTTCAGATCGATCGATACACACCACATTCCTTTCCTCAATCCCGCCATTACCGACCTCGGTGTTTCCATCTGGAACCGAGGCGTATGGATAAACCAATTTAATGGCCTGAGATTGAGTATGGGTCTCCATCCCCCCGTGCTCTTGGGGACAAGGAACATGTTTGAATAGAAGCCTGGAGTGTTCCGGTTTGCTGGTTTTATTGCTCCCTTCATAAGCAAACCCGACACTTCCTTTTGAACGGCTTCTAACTTGTCTGGCTCCCTTGGTACGGGTGTCCAGACTGGTGCCAAAGACAGATTTTGTGGCGGAAAGTCCCACCACTCCGGCATGTAACCCTGGGATAACCATCCCAGGACCAGACTGTCTGACATCACACCTCGCCAAACCTCGACGAAACGCATGAGCCTTCCACCCACCATAGACGCCTCGACGTCTAACGGGGTTGTCCGGCTCGCAGTCCGCCCCCCCCCCCCCCCTTTCTTAACGAGAGAGAGTGAGAACCATTTCGTTCTAGGTACGACGGGTATAACTGGCACCGCTGTTCCTGTCGCACAGGTGCGGTCCAGGCGGATATGAAGGGAGCTTGCGTACCCTCAGGTACGCTTCGGCCCCTTCTGTCCGCCCTTTGAGGCCTTACCCTTACCCTTCCCCTTGCCCTTACCACCTCTAGGGCGGTCAGGAGCAACATTGGGGAGGGTAGGCGCCTCTACAGCCTTCCTGGGTTTCTTCGCCGGCGGCGGCTCCGAGAACCCAGCCGAAACAGACGTCGCAATAGGCCTGGCTTTCGCCTTGCCCTTATGCTTTTTCTGTTTCTTTAAAGGCTGTCCGGTTAGCGGCTTGCCCACAGCCCCTAGTGCGTGCGCTTGCCGCACCAGCTCTAGCTGGAGATTTACCGCTAACCGATTCTGCGCAATACTGGCGGTGTCCTCTAAGATGGCCCGCGCTTGGCCACCAAAGATGCTAGGCCCTGTCAGGGGCGTCCCAAGAAGACGCTCCCTGACTGCCGTAGCCGGACGCATATGGTCAATGACCATTTGCCTCCTGGACTTCGTCACACGCGCTTGCACCCTTGCCAATGCGTCCATTGACAGCACCAAGCCGTCATTAACGCACGATAGCGCCACAGGTGGCACAGGGTGGCCTGCCCCCGCTTCAGCCCACACTGACTGAAGTAGACGATAGGAGTGATTGACAGCGCTCATGGCTGCCCTCACACCCTCATCGCATAGGGCCAGGACTTCTTCCTGGTGTACCTGGGCCTTATCCACTAGTGCCGGACCGGGACCACCCGACCCGGCACTCTGGACGCCCAGTACCCATCGGTCATCCTCCGTGACCGACGGGACTACACCATACCTGTCGTATTCACCCCGCGGAATACGGCACCTTGCCCGCACCTCCCTGGAGGACGCAGGGAGCTGACCCTTGGTCATTAGTTGTTTACTATAAATAGCATCCAACAAATCAATGAACCGGGCCGCGGGCAAAATCCCCGTCCTAATCGACGCAACCGACGGACGGGGCGCATCTTCATCGGCCGTGGCCGAAACCACAGATGGGTCAACTCTGGCTAGCCACGCCAGAGCATCAGACCAGTCTAACTCCGAAGAAGATACCCCCGCAAACACGTCACCCGTTGACACGTTTACGGGTCTGACAGCCATGGCCTCCCGGCCAGGAGCCACGGCTGACACGCCAGGCACTCCGCTACCACATGGTTCCGCCGCCACCCCATGAAACACTCCGGTCCATGGGGTAGGTCCGCACGGAAAACCGTACGGACCCGTAACCGTCGCGGAACCATAGCCGGCCACGGGCGCCAACGGCACCCCATGTCCGGCTGCCGGACCAGGCGAGATAGGTGAGTACCACGCCTGGCCCGGCACACCGGTTCCCCTGACGGCTGGTGACAAACCAAGCCGCGCGGAACCGGTGCACGGTAACAGATTGGCCTCAGCCGCAGGCGGAGCCGCTGACCTGGCTTGCGCCAAACCAGACAAATGGAGGCCGGTTCCGTCCAGGACGGAATCAACCTCCATATTCTCCACCTGCGGCTTCACGGGCCGCAGCAACCTCTCCTCCTCGGCCTCATCGTCTTCAGACTCCGAAGAGCCGTCACTAGACGAATAAACCGTGGAGCCGTCCTGGCGGATGGCTCCCACACCTGACGGACCGGCCACCGCTACTGGACCACCCGGAGGTGGCCGCAGAGAGACAGAACCCGTCTGGCCGAAGCCAGACGGACCCGCCAGGGGGCCGTACGAGACGGCCCCCTCGGTAACCAGTCCAGAATCCTGTCCGAAGACAGGATCCGTACCAGGCATGGGGAGAAACTGCCCCCCAACCTTTGGTAGCAGGGACGACACCAGCGTGGGCAGAACGCTATGCAGAAAACCCGAACCGGGCGCTCCACGATTTCCTCTCGGACCGCCTGACCCCGCGTCAGACCCAGCCAAGTCCTTCTGGGCAAGGAACTTAACCATCGTTTCGACGGACCACACTGCACAAACATTACACCTATGATCTATATTACACAGGGCACACCTAAAACAGACATGGTCCTTGAACATTACACGGACAAACTTATGGCAGTCGTCACATGATGGCGGGGCTGGCTTGGCCTATAAAATAAGCACAAACCTACAATAAACAAGCGGAACAAGACACGGATGGAAGGCAGACAATTAATTTTCAAATATTTTGACTCATAAATTAACCGTAACCTCCCGCACCCCACCCCGCCACGTTACAACAACGATCGCATTGATTATGACGACAAGAACGCGGCGGGCACAACACACCCATAATAGATCCTACAGGATGTGTAACGGCTCCAGGAATCATATCGCATAGCATTCAGGGTATATTTACTAATCAATATAAATTATACTCCTAACGAACGCAGCACGATATGTGAAGAAAACAACAAAATGTATAACAACTGCTGTCTCACACGGTAAAACCGCAGACCACGCATCTACTCAAGAATTTTGAAACCACCGATCATTGCAAACCGATCGTGATCGCACGTAAACTTGATCATTCTAAAGTTTCCGGTACCATTTTTTAGTACGCAGCACCCAGAACAAGATGCGCGAATTAATGAAAAAATTTTTCTTCACATAAACATCCGAGCGACCGGGTGTGACGTCACCCGCTCGGATTCTACGGAGAACGACGTCAGCCGATATTCGTGTTAGAAATACCGTAGCAAACACCTATTTTCATATCTGCCGATCGCCTGTTGGGGTTTAAAGAAGGCGATCGTCTGGCATATATCGTTGCTAGCACACGTCCCAGATTCTATGGGGTTAGAAATTGGAACATGCGACACAACGAAATTTAGAGACCTAAGTCTTTTAACTATGGATATAAAGAACAATACAACCTGGTTATCTTGGGCGGTATTCTCCATAGTCCTTAGTTATCCTTTCAGAACACACAAACTATCACTGATTAAAGACTTAGATTCTTTTAAAAAACACTAAAATCCTTAATGCGAAAAGCATGTATTGCACTTGTTGCTATGCAAACAAGAATGAGCTCTATGGTAAACGGGTACTCAGCAGTGGGGAGCCGGGTACCCGGTTCCCAGGAGTCGGTAAAGCTTTCTAAGTCTATAATCCTAGAGCCGCTGTCAGGGCCAGCTGTATATCAGAAGTAACAGAATGGTGAGTATTGATCGAAGGAGAAATAGAACCTAGCAGTTCTTGCAGGGTTGGGTGCAAGTTGTGCAGCAATTTTGGCTTCTATTTCACCACTGGCTACTAGTTGTTCTAGACATTTTGTGACTAATTTGACATGTAAGTCGATTCTGTCAGATTCCAATTTCATGTAGAAATTGGTATCGATAGTTGCCTGTTGGCCACTGCCACAGTCGTTCTTGGACAAGAAGACGGTGGCTTGTCCCTTATCAACTTTCTTTATCACTACAACTGGATTATCCAGTATTTGAACAACGGCTTTCTTCTCTGTAGGAGAGATGTTGCCATATTTATACCTGTAATGGATATACATCACTCGGTGCCCTGAATTTTTTTTGATCAGGGCGTCTTCATTATTGTCTCATATGGGCATATTGTCAGATGCAGTATCCTTCGTGGTGTCTAACATATCCAACATTAGTACCCAAGCCAGAGAATACAAAAGGAGAAGGCAAACCGCCATCTAACCATTCAGACTTTGAGTCCAAAAATGCCCGGCTTAAAATTACTAGAAGCTCAGCTCCTACAGAGATATTATGTTGTTATTCTGACTATGTCTACAAAATGAGAATATCACTCTTCAATTAGCCTTATATTATACAGCCTGGGACTGGGACTCAACTGATGTTAGCACGCAACAAAATGTCTTTAAATTGAGACACTGACATTTCAAGGCCAAAATGGTTAAATCAATGTTACGAATTGTATGTCTTTGCTATTTAATAAACATACTGTTGAATATTTTGAAACTAATTTGCCTGAGCGCCATAGGCAGCAACAGCACCCAGTCAAATTAGTTTCAAAATATTCAACAGCTTACCTGTATAGTTAACTGAAAATCCCAACACAGGCGAAGCATGGGTGGAGCTTAGCTAGAGATGGGGGAGGGGGGCATAGCTAAAACTGGAAAGGTCTATTGAAGCATGAAATTCCAATCTTGCAGACACACGGAAAGAATACAGAAAACCTGTTGAATAATTTGAATGTAATCTGTCTGGAACCTCCATGTATTGCTGCAACAATAGATAAAATGCTTAATAATACGTACCAATTTTTGTTGAAAGTAAAATGCGTCGACATGGTATTTTTTTGCCCAGTTGTTTTAAGGAATCGATCAAGACATCAGATGTTTGTCCTTCGAGCTGTAGACGAGACTTATGAAGGAGAATATCATCAACCACTACAACACCCTGTGGAATCAAATCCCATACAGTTCATAAGATACATGACGTAAGCTAATACCCAAAACAAAACAAAAACATGTAAGTTAGTAAGAAATGTTGTTGAATATTTTGAATATAGTTGAATTGGATGACATTGCAGCTAGGCTTGCGCGATTTTTCGATTTAATCGTGAAGTTCGATTTATTTTTAAAATCGCGATTTTTACGATGTAATTGAAGAAAAATCGGAAAATCGTAAAAAATGTCATGTTTTTTTAAAATCTGAAGTATGTACTTTTCCGTCGCATTTTATCAGTACATGAGTACAACTATAATCGATTCACGCCTGTGTTCATCGTGTTTATATCCAGCCATGTCATGCACGTGTCGAATAATTATTAATCACAACACAAAGCGCTACAATAAACAAGCAAACAATAGCGAGGTAACACCTTTGTCATTGAGAAAACCTGCTAGTTACTCCGTCGAATCGCCATATAATTTTCTTTCTTTCTCTGCAAACCCTGAGTCTGTCGTGAAATGCCAAGTATAGACTTAGTTGCAGAGTGTTAGGCAATCAGTGAACATAATTCTTTTTAATTCTAGAGTTAGCAATTTCAGGCGGTGTAATAATTTTTCCTTTTTGATTCAGTTGTCATGTCAAATTAAATAAAATAAAGCAACAGCATTCCAGATTGTTCGATTTTGAACTGTGCATTCTGTTGATTGCACTTAAATGTAAATCGTACATTCTGAAAGCAACTATAAACTGCACTATAGGACGATTTTACGCCGTTACACTCGTACCTACTCAAAGCTACTGTCCTATGTATGTGAATTGCGCAGTATCTCCCCGGGTACTAATATTAGCGTCTTTGCGTTACTCCATTAATGACCTAAACTCGCCCTACAAAGGGAGGCTATAAGCGGAAGCTGACACATCCTGTAATTTATATTTTTTTCTCGGTGACATTTTATCTCAAATTTTGATGAAATAAATAATGTTCATTAAACTATACGCAATATTTAGGCGGTCCCAATCAATAATTTCATTCCCGCGATGATGGATATAAGGTAGACATTAAGCATAGACGTAGGATGGTAAGAATGTGTGCTCTAATTTTGTGCTATTTTTGTATCATTTATTTCAAATTTTTCTAGAAACAAGTCACGTTAACCCGATTTATAATCTTGGGAACTTGGACCCACGATTTAATCGAAAATCATGATTTTTTAAAATAAAATCGATCGCGATGTTTCAAAGCAAAAATCGTGCAAGCCTAATTGCAGCCTTATACTGCAATACGTTCCAATTCAATTATATTCTAAATGTTTCAACAGTACATTGTATTTTCTTTCAGCCCATTTGGCATAGTATAAAATCACATTGTCACTTAGGGGTTCTGGGGTTCTCCCCTGGAAAACATGGAGACACTGATGACAGGACTGATATCTAACATCTATTTACACTATCAGACATGTCAGAATGTATTAATAACTGAGCTCACCGATACAGGACCTGATACTCAACCGGAGGTTTTTTTATGTCACCCGCGGCACAGACACAACACAAGATGGGACCGCTGGCTATACGTCCCCTACGAAGAACGTGTCATGTCAATGACAAATGCAGCAGCACAGAATTTTACACCTTGATCACATGCCTGAAGGTGGAATTGAACACAATTCTCTTGAATGGAATTCCAACAAAGATGCAGCTGTCTACTTAATGCTCAGTCAAATCCCTCTGCAAAGCAAGATTCATAAATGGATCCTAACAGCCTTCGGGAACATCGTTTTAATATTCGTTTAGTATGTATGTATGATTACTGTATTCTGTGGCTGTAGTAGTAGAAACATCCTACAGCTGCAATCAGTCCTTCGCTTTTTCCCACTCAGGCCACTGTGTCTTGTCCTCAGCCGAAATCCTCCTCAGGTCCATTCTTGACTTGAGTGTACTGCTTTTTATAGGTCACCTTGTAGCACGCTTAGCAGATTTATGTCCTCTCCTGGATTTGTATCTGCTGGCTCCGAGTTGAGCTCTCTTCTGGCATCCTTAGCACATGGCCAAACATGGACCATCTTTGCCGGGTGACTTTTACAGACAGCGGCGACATATTACACATCTTACATAGTGCATCGTTGGAAATTATGCTGTCTGGCCATTGGTCTCCAGTGATGGTGCGTAGGTGTTTGCAGAGGCCGGCATTGAGTTTGTCTAGAGCTGCCGTTGGAGCTGCCCAGCTGTTACAGTTATACAGCATCAAGGACACACAGGTTGCATTGCATAAACGTAGCCTTTTTATCAAGGGCATCTTTGATCTACGAATCCATAGCTTCCAGAAGGACTGGAAAGCTATGTTCCCCATGACACAGCGTGCAGCAATGTCGGCAGTACTGCAAAGCAGTGAGCCCAGAATTGTACTTTTCCTCCACGGTTCGCCGTCATGAAGTGGATAGTCATTTTCTTTAGTTTCATGCTTTGTAGATAGGGATATGTGGGTGAACTCTGTTTTGGATACATTCATAAAGAGATTATAAATTTTTAGTTTGCTTGCAGCTATTGGGAGAAGTTCGTCAAGCGGTTTCTTTTCCTCATATGTGAAGTTCACATTGTCGGCATATTCCATCTCTAGCGGCACACCCAGTATTCAACGGGGGGGGGGGGGGGGGGGGGGGGGTTTGGTCTTGTGATAAAACTAAATAACAGAAATAAACTTGAAAGTTTATTTATTATATTTAGTTTTATCGCTTTCTTAGAAGTATAGCCGTACTTATTAAAATGTTGATAATCATGGAAATCATGAGTTTTTGCATTAAAAAGCCCATTTTCACCGAACATATTGGAAACCTATAAAGGTGAATCTTTCAAAAGGCACATCTGCGCATCATAACTGAGGCATATACCAATGTCTGGGTGGGATTTTGTCCAGTGGGATTATGTCCGGGATTCAGAGGATTCCCCCACCCCCCTCAAGAAACCAATTGGCAACTAATTAAGAATTTTCTAAATGAAACCACCCGAAAAAATGTACCTAGTAAGCTATCTCATTCCCAACAATCATTACCCTGGATAAAGAACAAGATAAGCGCATTGAATAGGAGCAGGAACAAAACACACAGTTTGTTTAAAAAGACTGGCAGCGGCAGCCTATGCCTAAAAGATAGTTGGAAAGCTCTGCGAAAGCAAATTAAAAAAGAAGTTCTGGATTCCCACAACAGCCTTGTTAAGAAGATGCTCGGTGACATCAAAGCTGACTCGAAACAATTTTGAAGTATATTAACAACCAAAAATCTGACAAACAAGGAATCCCATCACTCAAAGCAAATGGAACTCTCGCAGATACTGACCTCAGCAAAGCCGAAGCACTTAACAGCCAATTTACTAGCGTGTTCACCGAAACAATCTTTAGCGAAATACCATACTCAATTCCTAAAACAAGCAAAATGGAAAACATCACCATCAGCCCAAATGGAATTAAGAAATTATTAAATGGTTTGAAAACATCAAAGGCCATGGGGCCCTGGAGATGAAATACAACCTCGAATACTCAAAGAACTGTCAACAGAACTGTCAGAAATACCATAACATTTTTCCCAACAGTCCTTACACACAGGAGTTATCCCAACCGAATGGAAATCGGCAAACATTTATCCATTATATAAAGAAAGTGACCGGTCCTTACCAAGTAACTATAGACTGGTTTCCTGTACATGCATTTGCTGTAAGATACCTGGAACACATCTGTTCTAATTTAATGAGCTATTTCGAACAAAATAACATCCTAATTCACAGACAACACGCCTTTCGAAATTTTCACAGTTGTGAAACTCAACTAATCAATGTCATCAATGATTGGGCTTCATCCATTGATAAACGGAAACAAGTGGACATTTTTCTTCTCGACTTTGAAAAGGCTTTTGATATATGGTCCCACATGAACTTTTGAAATCTAAATTGCACAAATATGGCGGGTCAAAAAACATACTAAATTGGATTGACTCATTCTTAACAGGCCGCAAACAGTGCATAGTAGTCAATGGTGCCAAATCAAACGTTGCTGACGTTGTGTCTGGAGTACCTCAAGAAACCATTCTAGGATCGTTACTGTTTTCAGTCCACATAAATGATATAGTCCTGGACATTTCCTCAGAGAGCAGGCTATTCGCTGATGATGGCGTATGTTGCCAGGAAATTGATGACCCCAAGGACCGTGAGGCACTCCAACAAGAATGAAAACATGTTAGGTAACTGGGCTACCACTTGGGGAATGCGCTTCCAACCAGTAAAATGCAACAGGATTTAGGGCTGGGCGGTATACCGGTTTCACACCGTCTCGCGTTTTTTATGGCGACGGTTTAAAAACCATTACGAAAATAAAAAAAACCAAAAACCGTCCATAAGATTGCCATTGCGCAAAATCTGGTGACTGTCCGAAACTAGTTTGTTCTTGACTTGCAGTTTAATATTATCATCTAGTGTAACCATTTGCTACTAGAGACATAAAATACAGTCATCTATAACTATTAGCCGTGGGAAAGCAAGGGTGTTGGTGAAATCCCAACAAATCGGCCGAGGACGATCCTCGGCAAATATGATTTTATTTGCCAGCAATGAATTTTACATGACGTAAGCTCTGCGGGTTCAATGTAAGATTGAATAATTTGAAAATCAAAAGTTCTTCTTTGCAACAAATAATCCTTTTTTCAATTCGAGTTTGTACTATGTTTAATTAGGATTCCAAATGTGACATGATACAAAAAAATATCAAGAAACGCGCTGCGAAAACAACGTCGCTATACAATAAACTCCCAATCCAAACAAATCATGATTTCCCATAGATTTCGACAAACATAAAATGATCCATCACAGACTACGAAATGAAAATGATTAAGTCGCTTCTTACCTTGACAGAGTAGTTACAAGTAAAATACACCTCTTAGCCTCTCAAATACGAGCAGGCGTAATGTGACTGGTTGTTAACAAATTTTTCCGCCGGGATATTCACTACTATCGATTTTATGAATGAAATTCGTAGTATTTTTATAACATGACTTCTGCTCAGTTAGAATCACATCATTTTGTTTTACTGCATAGCTGGCCTTTTTCGGCTTCGTATATCTTCAAGTACGAAGTATTGATTTAAGTAGATTTAAGTTAGATTCACGAATCATTGCGTTTATGTTGTCAAATTATCATAATCTCTTTATTATATGACATATGAACCTCAAAAAATAGTCAAATACATTTTTTGTGAGAATTTTTGAGGCGCGATTTCCGGGAAATGACTACTCTTTAGTTACATGCTGAATGACATTCACCCGCTTGAACGACAGTTTATTGAGGAGTATTACTAAATACTGAGTACTCGAAATACAAACACATGACTTACTAGACTAGATCATACTGTAGGTGGTTATACGAACGCTAACCGTATGTGCGGTACTCTACTAGGAGCCTAAACTCGCTCTCATATCCGGGTTCCTACTTACACGCATTAGATTTTACTACGCTTTCGAAAATAGTTACCTAATAACAGTGTTGAAAATCAACATTTTAGTAGTTAGAGTGTTATTTTCACGACATCACATGAACCAGACTTTATTTATTTTAACTACTATCTTGAGATAGATAGCGTCGAAGTGAGCAGTCGTACGTAGTTACCGTTCTAATTTCGTGGCAATTTACGTCACTTGTCAAATCACAAAATACATGTACTGTAGCTAATGAAAACGGCATATTTTCATGTTTCAAATTATTTTTGATCATTCTAACCCCTTAACCCGGTATTTCGTTAATACCGCTTTAATTAGTGATACCGTCACCGGTTTTCTTTTAGGCCAAACCGCCCAGCCATAACAGGATTCAACAAATCTGGTTATACAAAACACAAATCTGGTTACAAAATGAAAGTTCCGGTTACAAATACAACATTTACAAACCAAGATTTCCGGTTACACCTAACCACATATTTTTTTGATCCCGGTTACACCAAGGAGCAACTGTAACTGGATCCAAGAGTATAAAAGCAAGTGCAGAACAGAGCACTGACATTCAGATTTCGATCCAACAAGATCAAGCGTAAGAAAGCTGAAGAAGAGTTTCTGACCAGTTGATCAAATCCAAATAAATTAATCAATCCAAATTTTTGTTACAATGTTGGACCATTTCACCCAAGTTTGATTGAAAGTAGTTTTAAGAAATCTTTTGAGAAAATCCAAGATGGCCACCCAAAAAAGGACCAATCAAAATTCTGAATAGAAGTTCTGGAGCCTACCACCAGTCCACCACAGGATTCTTCCAGCTTAAAAGCTACTTTGTGAGCATTTTAGGACATACATTTTAAAGCAAAGATTTGATGGATGACAGAGGATGGCTGGATGACACATCATCGACACAGTGCCTGGGACCAACAGGTGCGCACGTTCCTGTATGCCTGTCTTAGACCGTCCATTAAATAGCCGGAAATTTCATTTTGTAACCAGATGCGCTTCCAACCAGTAAAATGCAACAGGATGAGCCTAATCCAGAAAAAAAACCCCATCAAATTCGACTACAAACTAAACGGAACCAGTCTATGTTTTGTTTCATCAGTAAAGTACTTGGGCATCAACATCACCAATGACCTAAGCTGGAACAAACACATCACTGAGAAAATCATACAGAGCCTTAGGACTATTGCGGAGAAATTTATCATTTTGTTCCCAAGAAATCAGACTTCAAGCATACACGGGGCTGATTAGACCAGTTCTGGAATATGCAAGTACAGTTTTGGACCCTCATCAGATAACTCTTCAGGACAAACTAGAAAATGTGCAAAAACCTGGAGCTAAATTTATCACCTCAAACTATTGCTACAAACCAGGCAGTATGACAAATAGAATGGAAACCCTAAAACCCCTACCGTTGTCAGACAGAAGGAAACAAAACCGCCTTATTTTGTTCTACAAAGGTCTCCAGCAACAAGCAAAGATATCATTAGACAGTCTACATCCTCCAATTCGGAAAACCCAAAACATGCACAACAGCCACTTCAACCAAATTTATGCAAGAACTGAGACGTCTTTAAATTCAGCTTTATTCCCAGTACGATAACTGATAAGGGATTGGAACAAACTATCACAGTTAGGAGAGTTCTGCAAATCCTACAAATAATTTACCGAATTAATCATAGGCACAAAAACATGTTTAAATCAGCTACTTGACGAATGCGCGGCGAAAATAATGTCCTTTGGATGTTTCCCCATAAATAATCATGATCAAGATAAATTTAAGAATCTACGAAAACTGGTAACAATTGCTAAAATCCAAATTTGGCAAACATAAAAAACATACGCCTAGTGAATATATGGTGGCTTGCTTCATGCGCTTTGAAGGATGCTTGTTGCAAATCTGTTGCCGATTAGGACTTTCTGTACGAACAATATATCGATCCATGTTTTGCTCCTTTTTCTTGGTCTTGTTGTGTAAATTACGCCTCTCAGAGTTTATGCGCAGGAGCTGCTTAGTGAAAGGTGAACCGTATGTCTTATTCTTGCAAGAACATGAATCGTCACATAGTGAAGTAATTATAATAGATCGCTATGTGGGTGGTTGACGCTCTTGTCACAATTTACTTACAGGTAGTAAACAAGAAAGTGGGAAGCACAAAGTATGCAAGGAATGGGCACTTGATGAGTCCTGTCTAAACAGAAAAGTGTACATGATCTGTCAAGAGGCATCACTTGCATACGGGTTCCAACCGGTTTAATCCGATCATCTTTAGCGTGTGAGAAGAAGAGTGGTAGCCAATCAAAGTAGTTAGATTGTGGGAAGGCCCTAGGAAATCTCTCAATGACGTCATTATTGGAGTGTCATGTATGATCTGCTTTTTGTGTATAAATAATGGTGCATGCCATTTATTTATTTAGTTCAGAAATTGCTCTTAAATCGAGTTGTAACATGGTTATTTGATTCTCAATTATTAGCAGTAAGTTTGTTAGCTTGTGAAAATAGAATCAATCATTTCATAAGTTTGTATATTTGTATATGCCTGCAATATGGCTAATATATAGTATTTCAGGTTTTTAAAGTTAAACATAACTTTCTTAGAAAGTGTGTAGTGTTGTTAATTAATAGAATAAGTGAAAGGAAGGCCACCTTTCTCGAACTCAACCCGACTCCGGATTCTTCCAGAACCCTGAGTGTTAATTTTCAAATAGAGAAATCACCCAAATTTTCAACCTGGTAAGTGTTAACGGGTTAAGATTGGGAATCCTGAGAGATAGCTATAGTGGCTCTAGAGCTCTCAACGCCTTCATTACTGGTAGCACTACAGTTATTAGCACCATTATTAAAAAATATACAGAGAATGACGATGATGATGATGATGATGATGATGATGATGATGATGATAGGTAGACGGGTCGGGTAGTGGTTGGGTATGGTGAGTGGCATTATCTCATTTGACTAAGCCTTATAATGGTAGGGCGACCTACAGAAGACTGTGAGGAGATATGATTGAGGCATTCAAGATGTTGAGAGGCATATACGACCCTGAGGTTTGCCCAACTATCCACCCTCAGATATTCTGCAACTCGAGGACACCATCTAAAAATTTATAAGATAAGGGCAAACAGTCAGCTAAGGCAACCCAGCTTCTGTATCAGAATAGCCGATCTGTGGAATAGTCTTCCAGAAGAAGTTGTGAGTGTGTCAACTGTAAACGCCCTTGAAGCAAGACTTGACAAACACTGGGCAGGACAGGGGATGGTTACATATGGTTACTTGTCGTGAATCATTACAGCGTTACCTAAAAGCTGTACAGTTAAATTTGGCATAACTCATGTGCTTTTTGTAGGTGAATACAAAATGTTTCTCGGTATCCTTGCTCAAAAGGGTGTGATTGTTTGACCTAATGATGGTATTAGGATACTGTGCGAGCATTTCTAAAAGACTCTCAAAAGCAATGTTGAAATCAATACCCTTATTTCTAAAGTTTAATGTTAATCCCTTAACCGTGAATACACTCTTGATAACTCCTCTCCATCTGTCCATTAGTTTGTGCGCACAACTTTCCGGCCCAGTACTAACAAACTTGGTTATTCCACTACATGAAGGAACTTCGCTAATAAAATAAATGAGTGTGTCATGATATACTGGAATTATTAAGAGTCTAGCACATTTCTGAAGATACACTACTGAATATGTGTCACGATAAATGCACAGCATACCGACTGCTACAAGGCTTTCAAGCAAGTGTACCCTAGAATAACTCATCACAAAAGCATGACTAACCACATTGGCATGACTATCCATGGCTCGAAATCTTCTAAGTCGCTATAGCACATTAAGAAAGTACTTTCGTTGCATAATCTGATATCTTTAATATTCAGCTTTCTATTGCTTAGCAGTTCCAACATTCTTGCACATGTATGGACGTATTCATGCTTAGGATATGGATTCAGCACGAAATATCCCCTTAAAGAATTTATAACCTGTTTCACTAGGGTCCTGAGCCCATTATTCCTGTAAAAAGAGCTCTCAGCCAATCTAACCCCCTCATGATTGAAATCTTCTCAAATATAACCAGCTTTCTCTACATCAGAGATAGCATCTTCCATATGCTGCTCGTAGTGCTAGATCTCGATAAACTACAAGAAGTGATACCCTGCATCTACGACCTCCAGCAGCTCCACAGAAGTCCACATGTCTTGAAGAGTGTGTTCGTGCTCGGTATGAGTACATTCAGCAGTTTGTAGATCATAAGCACACGTATTGCATAGCGGAAAGAACAGACAGCCATTACACTTGTACTGCAGCATTCGAAAACATAAAGCTTTCAGGGGCAGACAGATGCATTTTATGACCTTTGGTATCCTAGAGGATACTCGTGAGTCTTACATATGTAAGGATACAGTGACATGATATCCACCTATGCTATGTTCTTGGCTGCATCAATCTTGTGATGTAAACGTATGGTGCTAGTGCTGCCTCCGCAAAGTGTATAATGGGGTATAAGGGGCTCATGGTAGGTCCTCATTCAGAAATGCATTAATGTTAGGGTCATTAAGTCTCATGGCCTTAAACTCACAACCCCACATTTCCACCACTTTTAACCCATGCATCTAAGATGATGTGCTATAGAAATTAAGTCTTTTGAAAATTATCATCTAAAGTTAAGTGGTTAAAAATGCGACTCAGTGACTCGGTCATGTGGCAGATCTTTTGGGTACACGCACACATAAGATCAATAAAACTCGTCCAAAAGTACTCAGTGTCAGCGCAGCACCCATCTACGAATCTACCCAACACATCATGTTCACTGCCCATTAGAGCATGTTGAATGTGTACGCTTTTAGATTGGGCCATGTAATCCATCATGGAGTAACACTTCTTGCAATGAAGATTAGTGTACCCTCAAACGAGCGGGACTCCTAACTTATATTCGTTCATGTAGTTCACACTGAACATATTATTATGTAACAACACTAAAGTTACGAAAGGGGTTATGCCCGTTTCCCTAATATACATGTCCCTAAGCATCAATAGGGGAGGGGGGGGGGGGGGTGCGGGTACGCTCATATCTTATCAAAGTACACATTACTGTCTAGTAAATAAGGGAAAAAACCGTTTTCACTAGCTAGGCTAAATATGGTGGATAGTCGATGTAGTTGAAATGGCAAAAAAACTAGACTGTCTTTAAACTAAATACCCCAACATTTAGGAACATAACTTTGTTACCATTTATGATTATGCTGTCAGGCGTAATCTGTGTGTTTCTAAATAGCCATTCCATCACTCGATGTAAGACAAGTCCACGACAGTTATGAGACAAATAAATTAGTTCTTTTATGACCAACCCATACCCCTGATTTTACATCCAAGAGTAATTTCATAAAATCAGTCAG